>JAJOZX010002218.1:50000-275000 GCA_023014485.1 Bathynomus jamesi
TCGTTACAGCATTCGTCCTTTGGATTAATTGTTCCATTTGTCCATTGGCCTTTTGTCACCATCATTTGCATACATTTGACGCATTATTATTATTTTATTCTTTTGGACCCAACTTTTATTAGCTATATTTCAAAAAGGAAATTGCCTTTTAGAATTAAAAATCTTTTAATTTGCCAGATCTGACTTTGTTTCGTACGCACAAACAGGGTGCCATTCTAATTGTGTCACTGTCACATCTCCATTTCCTCGAAGTTAAAAATATATGAATTAAAAAAATATATTTTAATAAAACATAATAAACTAATTAATATTTATAACGTATTATTATTATGCATTATCTTAGTCATATATTTTATGAATTAGAATTGGGTGGATGATATTAACGAGTTTTATTATTATTATTTTATATATATAAATATATATATTCTTTCTTTAAACAATTTTTTTAAGCTATTACTTGCATTGTCTTAGTCTGTTATAAAAAACCTTTACACTATTCTGATTGTGGCTCAGGAATACATTATCTCTGAGAAATATAGGTAAAAACTCTTCCTAAAAATAGGAAAATGTGAGGTGAAGGCGTTTTGTTAAATGTTTTTGTAATTATAAAATTAACTGCTTCCTTTCACGCGAAAAAATGTTACTAAATTCATAAGTAAATATATTTTTACAATTGCTACAGGAAAGGTTTTAATTACGTAATGTTTAGTTTTAGATATATACACTAGCTAGCTATTTTTTGTATATGATTTCGGATTGAAAGGATTTAAAAAAAATAAGTTGGAATCATTTAAAACACTTACGCTCGAAGTCACGCGAGTGACGGAATATAACTTTACTTTCGATACCCAACTTTTATCAATGATTTGCCATCGTGTATAATTTCGTTTCCTCCTTTCGAAAGTATAAAAAATAAATATGGTGGAACCCCCCCCGATCGTACTTATGAGACGGTACGAGCGAAATACAAAACTACTTCCTTTCCAGGACGTGTACTGAGGAAACGTGCGCCGGAGGAGGTGGAAAGGTGAGGGTAACGCGAAGGGGTGGCTCCCTCACCCTAGGAGCCATGACTGGTCTGAGCAGGGATTTCCTCTCCAACAGAAGGGGCTCCTCCAGCATGAAGAGGCCCCTCGAAGTTACTCTTCCCTGCCAAGAAATCCAGTACCTCGATATCTCCTACCAAAAGGTTGGGATACACACGGTAAGACCACTCGCTTCCAATGACTCCCTGTTGGGATTCCAGTGGAATGTGAGGCAACAATCACCTTAAATAATATATATGACTATGAAATGAAACATATCTAGCTAGTTGAAACGGTTAGTGACGTATGGTAAGGCTTTTTAACGATGTTTAATTAGTGACATCGAATTGTTTATAAATTAACCCTTCTTCTTCTTTGATCACTACCACTAAAACTAAAAACAATAATTTTTTGAGTACTCCCAGATGAGAATCTCTACTAGGAGTTAAAACGTGCAATAAAGGAAAACGAGTACATAAGGAATGTTTTATCGTTATCACAGGTTCAGTTTAGTCCAATTCCTCGAAAGAAAATAGCCTACCATCCTGTGCCGTACCACGCGATACATTATTGCGACGTCCCATACCTCGGTGAAAGACCAGTAAAACGGAAACCTCCCGCTTAAAGGCTCGAGAGGAATCTGTAAGTAGAGATACGCCGTCAGCAAGGAATTGGAGACAAGGTTCTGACTTTTTCAAAAACTTTGAGAACAGCTGTAGCACAACATGCGTCCAAAAAGCTTTTATTTTTTGTTGTGTTTAGGAGTATAAGGATTAATCATGTGATAAGCGATGAGGAAGACTGTAGTTGTAGAACTGAGTTACGATACGAAAGTAGTAGGACTTAATTTGAATAGAACAATGGACCTCCTTACCTCACGCGATGCTTTACAGTTATTAAAACTTTTCAGTCATTTTTGTAAGTACCCATGATTATTCACTTATCGAGTAGCCGGTTTCCCCTTCCTTCCTTCCTTAACCAACCATAAAAGGAAAAAACTGACCCAGCGGAACACCATGGGGAGTTATCTCACACGATAAGGCAAATATGACCTTAGGTCGTCGTGGGACGTGTCCTCGGAATGAGATTCCCGCAGGAGACGAGAGCGAAGAGGAGGAGTTTCGCAGGCGCTTTGTTACCACTCGAGCAATCAGACGAAGCATTCGGAAGACCTCCGGTGCGAGATTGCTTCGCTGCTCTCTTTGCTTCGGTTTCGTTGATAAAACGAGTGTTGGCATTACCATTACGAGCATCGAAGAGAAGAGCAGCCAAGTCATGTAGCATTTCCCAGTGATACCAAAATCCTCTAGTACTTCGACGTAGTGTTGTGGAAGCTGATATGCCAAATGTAGTGATATATATATATAAATATATATTTTTTACAAATGTTAAATAATCTAAAAGATTTATATATAAGTTCTAAAAAAGAAGCGTAATTTAAAGCACTTAAATTAATGTACATTAAGATAAATGAGCCCTTTATGGGAGTGTTTTGAAACTAAAGACAAAAACTATTTAGAGATTGACTAAAAAAACGTTAGCTAATCAGTTTCAGTGGAATGATAAAAAAGGCTAATTCAGTCCTGAAAACACTCCTCAAAGTTCAATTATATTATGTTGGTGCTGATTTTTATTATTATTATTATTATTACTTCATTAATAATTCACGTAAAGAATTTAGAATTTTCCGGAACAAATTAGGAATAAGAAACCAACTGTAGAAGTATTTAATTAATTAGACTTAAAAGTATGAAGAGATAGATAGTAACAAATTTGGAGCTCATTTTCTTGTTTCTTTTTGTAATGTATGAATGAATGGGTCACTTAAATGTTTGAAAATAATTTAATATTTAAATTTTCTGTAATGTATATGTTTGTCTCTTAATATTATCTTTCTGTGGAAGTAATAAATATTATAAATTGTATAAATATAAAAATAAGTTCGGTTTTGTTGATATTATTATTATTATTTTCTAGTTAATTTGAGTATATAACATTTATGACATTATTTATTACTTTATACAATAGAAATTAAGATTTTTTAAAACTATTTGACCAAAACTGCTTAATTTTTGCTTGTAACCAAACATTTTGTATATTTTTTCACCATTCATTATAATTGTATAATTCACACTGTCGTGAAGCTACAAAGGATGAAGTCATTGTTTTAGGTCTCAGGGTGGCCTGTTTTCTTAAGTATTTCGGGGTTTTAAATCAAATTTAAAATGCCAAATATGTTGTTAAATACGCAACACACACATACCCAGTCGCCAGCTGATAACTGTACCCTAAATAGGATATATTCAATATAAAAGTATTAGTAATAATAGCAAAATCTGGCAGTTTGCATTAATTATTTTCAGAATCAAAATAAGATATTGGGCGGCTAAAATTTATACTTTCCATGTTCCTGATAAATTATTATTTTTTTATTCGAAACGGGAAAGTGAAAGAGGAAGAAAAGATAGCTCTAGCTTAATATTATCGGGAAGATGTTCACTGGGTCATAATTTTTTTTTTTTTTAACAAAAAAGTGTTTTGAATAAATTCCTCGAAATAAATTTGGATTAGAAAAAATATTTTAGAGGTCATGTTTCATATCAGTATTTATTTTTAGCCTCATTCGCTCGCTTTGGCTGTTCATATATTTTTTTTTTTATCCTGAAGGAAACTTCCTGTAACTCTTATTCCTTTACGTAGTCTCCTATTATCGTTCTGGCTTTGAGAATTATTATTTATTATTATTATTTACCCTATACACATTAAGGCAGATTATTTTAGTTTTAACCGAGGCTTTAAACTGATTATATATATATATATATATATATATATATATATATATATATAATAATTTTTAAGGAAGGTGTTCTTGCTCTTATTGCACCAAAGCTGCACACTTCTAATACAAAATCAGGGTGATGCTCTTCCGTTACAAACATCACTCGCAGAATAAAACATTTAGACATGTACACCTCAGGAATCTTTTAAATTAAAAGGAACTTTTTATAATAAGCTATTAAAAATATTGTACTGGAGGAAAGTGTTGGTTTTTATGTTGAATATGAGGAACTAACCATCATGATTAAATGTTTGCATTTTGAAACCAAAACGTCCGCAATCATTTCACTAGTGAAACGTATTATATAATATGCCTCGTCCGACAGTTAATGAGGTTTTAAGTTTTCGGACGTTTTGTAGCGACCAACCACACCTCCATGAGTCAGTCTTCTAGTTTTATAAATAAAAAATTTATAACTATTTTAAACAGTGGTTTCATTTTCTTTGCGAGATTTCTTGTAAACACATCGGCTATAAAAAATATTTTCATGTGACACTCTTCCATTTGGACATGACCTTCATTGTGGGTCGTGACCAACAACGTTGGGTTCAAGCACGAATTTGGTAACTGGGTTGGAATTAGACTTTCGTGAACTTTTTGTTTGCTACTTGGACAAACTGGAGAATGGGCTACGTTGTGGCCATGTCGCAACATCGCTTTCCGTCGATCAGCGAAGCTAAGCGACATTCGGTGTGGATTATTATAGTTCGATGGGGAACCGTCCTCTGTGTTCAGATGTAGTGATTGGTGTTTTGGACCTCACGTAAAGCGATTACAAAGGAGATTAAACAGCCCCCAAAAACACATCTGGAGAACCTGAAGGCAGTGTTTTATTCGCTGAGATCTGATGTCGGAATCAAAGCGTCGACCTGAATCGGTAACCTTCCGATCTAAATGCAACTCGACTCAACTTTGTAACCATCGAATACCTTGACGGGTTCAACCATTTTACCCGTAATTATTAATGTAATTATATATATATATCCTAAAAATGATTTTTATATATATATTTTTTTTAATTGGGGTTGTTTAACCTCCTTCCCAACATCTAAGGTCATATGACGGAGGGGACCTACAGCTTTATGTGGGATCCGAACCACGGGTCGCTACATAATCTGGGCGCAGAGGACGGTCTCCCATTCAACTACTACCCAGACCCAATGTCGCTTAACTTCGCTGAACTCCGGGAAACGGTGTTACGACATCGGCCACGACGTAGCCCTATATGTATGTATATATGTATGTGGGAAAATGGATCTACAACTTCATCAGAAAACGACTACAGGTCGTCAAAATTCAAGATGTATCGTCAGAATCAGAAGTACGCAGCTCAGTACCACAAGGTACAATGCTAGCCCACTCCTGTTCATTATCATGCTAACAGACATAGACAGTGGCGTAAACAGCAACAGTATAGTAACATCCTTTGCGGACGATACAAAGATCAGCAGAAAAATCAGCGATGCAAATGAAGTAGAGGCCTTGCAGAGGGACACGAACAAAATATACAAAGGGTCAGAAAACAACAATATGACATTTAACACCAAGAAATTTCAGGTCTTGAGATATGGTAGAAATGAGGAACTTAAACAGACTGCATATTATACTCCAGATAGACAAGAAATTCAGAGAAGCACGAAAGCGGTCGACTTGGGGGGTAATAATGATCGATGATGCCAAATTCGAGACACAAAATCAGATAGCGATAAATAAAGCAGAGTCACGGGACCGGTACAAAGAACATTCAAAAGGAGGGACACGACAGTAATGATTCCTCCGCTGAGAACACTGATCATACCAAAACTTGAATACTGCTCAGTTGTGACATCCCCATATAAAAAGGAAGAAATTAATAAACTAGAAGAGACGCAGAGACATTTCACAGCCAAGATTGATGGTTGCAAAGAGCTCAACTACTGGGAAAGACTACGTAAACTAAATCTGTACTCCCTGGAAAGAAGAGAGAGGTATACTATAATCTACATATGGAAAATGATCGAAAAATTGGCACTAAACCCAATTACCATCCAAACAACACTGGAAAATAGGAAAGGCAGAATGTGTAGTGTTCCCAAATTAAAGGCCCGACAAGGAACCTCCTCAACTCTGAAGGAAAATAAGCTTGGCCGTCAGGGGGGCAAGAATTTTCAACCAGCTTCCAAAGGACCTCAGAAACGTTACAGGGGTCAAAGTTGAAGTCTTCAAGAGAAGACTAGATGCCTGGCTCAGGACGGTACCAGATGAGCCGGGTGTACCTGGCTATGTACGGTGGAGCGCGCAAGAGAGCAACTCGCTCCTCCACCAAGCCAGGACTAGAGGCGGGGCCACCAGCTTGACCTTCGTGTGAAGAAAGACCAACGCACGGAACCCTAACAAGGTATATATATATATATATAATATATATATACCTTCAAATTTGAATTGAGACTTTTACGACGGGCAAATTTCGTTAAAATAGGGTCCCTGACACAGAAAAAATACCAAGCTCCAAGGATTATCCATACTATTAAGAACAGTCATCGGGGTTAAGTTGCTGAAGAAGCTTTTAAAAAAGAAATAAGGAACCAAAAAATTATTATTGACCACTATTGCTAAAATGCCCAAAATGCGAGATAAAAAAGTTAAAAACTTTTTGAAATTGTGGAACGCTACTGCGCAAGTTTTTTAAAGGGAGAAATCCAAAATTATAGATTAAATAGTTCAGAGCATAAACATTCACACCGACAAGATATAAAGCCCAACAGACAGTTCGCTACCTCAGGTTGGCTCACAAAAAACAAACTCGAAACGGCATCAATGTCCCCACCTATATTTGTGATCCTAACCTTTGATGCAAGAACCTGATCCTTGCTCGCAACACATCGTCTTGAGACGATACGTGTAAAAAGTTTCATAAATTTATGTTGAGCGGTTCAAAAGTTATTGCGCGGATACGCAAAAATTGCCCCCGTTGATTGTTAAGCGTGGTATTTTTACCACGGGCTTCTGCTAGTAATGTCTTATTTTTTGTTATTTTTTCCACTTTCAACTCTATTTTCTTGATACTATTTTTCATTTCTCTAAACTAAAATGTAATTAACTAAATAACTAACAAAATAAAAAAGCGGGGTTTTTTTTTTTTTTTTTTTACGCGGCCGTCAAACCGAAAAGATCCAGTGTTAAATCACTACTAAATATACTCGTAATTTCATTTGGAAAACAATGAGCCACTCGGGCCAAGATCTTTTTCCTGTCATGCATCCTCTAACCCAGTGGTTCTTAACCGGGGGGGGCGCGCCCCCCTAGGGTGGCGTCGGTAATTTCCAGGGGGGGCGCGATCCCTTGGGGAAAAACACTAATTGTATTTGTTATTCTCTTAACGAGAGCATGGGCTAATATTGAGAAGTTTATGAAAAAATGCAAAAGTATCCCCCTCCAAGGGGGGCGTGGAGGGAAGGACCAATTCCTAGAGGGGGCATGGTAGTAAAAAGGTTAAGAACCACTGCTCTAACCAGTTTCCTCGCATCTCATAACTAGTTTTTATTATTTCTACCAAAAATGGATGACTTTACATTCGAACATTGAATTCCATCTGCCATTTACTAGCCCAGGCAACTAATCTATCAAGATCTATTTGTAGTTTATAAAAATTTTCTATATTTGTAACTGGGACTTAATAACTTTTGTATCATCTGCAAACTTTACTACCTACTTGCTTCTCTAAATCATTTAGATGTAAAATGAAGAGTAATGGACCTAAAACCGATCCCTGTGTGACCTAAAACACCATTTAGAATTACTCTGTTCTTCGTTTTCTAACCATTTTTGTACCCTTATAACTGACCCCGATATCCCACGAACTTTTAATTTATATAGAAGCCTCCTATATGAAACCTTGTCAAATGCCTTACTAAAATCCAAATAAATAAAATCTTCATCAGTTGCAAACTCTAAAAAGTCTAAGAGATTAGATAAACAAGACCTTCCTGATCTAAATCCATGTTGGGAACTTGAAATACGATTAAAATTTTCCAAATGATCTTGATCATTCTTTGCAATTCTTTCTAACCAAAGATATTAAACTAACAGGTTTATAATTTCCTACCCTTTTTGTAAATGGGCACTACATTTGCATTCTTCCATTCATCTAGTACCTCTGCACAATTAATAGACCTAACAAAATAGTTAGTGCCTCAGATAAGCTATCCTTCCGTTCTCTCAGAATCCTATCAGGTCCAGCAGCTTTATTTGACTTCATTGTATGAATCACTTGCCTATCATCATCCTTCCTTATATGAACTTTATCAAGAACGTCCGAGTTTACAGAATCTAAAGAAAATCAAAATTATTCAGATTTTCTTCGTAAAAACAGCTAACCAACAATATACTATCATGTTCTATTGAGTCGGTCCTTACATACTTTTTTTTTTGTTGATTTCCTGTTAACGGGTATACCCAACCGCCTGCCATCATCTGGACTCGTATCTTGCGGAATTCATGTGGCGACAACGTACAGAAAGCAGCGACGTTTTTTCTGCGATTTCAGATGACATTAAGACATTTTGGCCCCCCTACTAACTGATTATTGCATACATATTAACTAATTTCATTTAAATGTTTAATGAATTCGGTACTTACGTATTATCGGGACTACCAAACTGTTTATGATGTATTTTTGCTCTCGTCATTTTCATTTAAACCAACTAAAATATCACAACTTAACCTAACCAATTATCAAAGGCGTACAGTTGACCTAATCGGGCATTCAATTAACCTAACTAGGCATTCAGTTGACCTAACCGGGCATTGAATTAACCTGTTAGGTTAACTGTACCCTTGATGATTGGTTAGGTTAAGTTGTGATATTTTCGTTAGTTTAAACGAAAATGACGAGAGCAAAAATACATAAACAGTTTGGTGGCGGGTGGTTGGGTATTCCCATTAACAGGAAAGCACCCTTTTTTTTTTTATATTATATTATATTTATACACACTAAACAAAGATCTTTATTGCTATTTTCAGCTAGATTTATTTCACTGCTTTTTGCTCTTCCTAATCAAACTATTTAAGCTTATTTCTTAACTGCCTATAATTATCCAAGTCCACAAGGCTATTACTGCTTTTAAATTCCTTGAATGCCCTCTTTTTAATTTTTAATCATTTCAGCTATTTCCCTAATCCATCAGCATTGTTTTATTCCTGGCATCGATGGAAATATAATAGCTATCACTTCCGTTTCAACAATTAATTTAGCGAGATGCTACCACCAAAATCTTTGCCTTTTGTTCTCCGTTTCAATTGACTTCCTAATTTTGAGTTATGAAAAATGGCTACACACACTTTTGCAGTTTTACATTCGTATGTTCATTAGCTGACTTGTGATTGACATTTTGCAAGATTTTATCAATAAAATATAGCTCATGACTTGGATAACCTCGATAGGCCCCAGTGGCTTCACGTTTTCCAAATTAAATGTAATGTACTGTGCAATCTAAACAATTGTTTTACCGTGGTGTTCAAAAGCAACCTCTGCAGCGGTGACTTAATCTTCCTGCTTTGATTCTTGAAAATTATGCTTGTTGCGACCGATTGTTCACGCTGCGGCTGTGAATTTTAGGTTCTTCAGCATAAGTCAATGTTGCTTTTGGAGAACGAACAGTATACATAATTTGCACCAAGAATACTTCAGAAATACCATCATGCAGTTAACTACTACTAACATTTATTTCATAACTATGACAAACTATACCAAGGCTACGAAATAAAGGTAAACCCCTATTTCATGACCATGGTAAACTATACCAAGGGTATATTTTACCCAGGTTATGACTTAAAAGATTAAATTTACACTTACGTTTAGGAATTCACCTTCTCACACACAATCACATATCAAAATTAATATATCAGTTGCAGTGGCCACAAAACTGGCAGCTTGGTGCACTTAGCAAGTACAGCTAGACACCCTTTGAACACACACACAGGGAGACTGAGGCAAGATTAACATTTTGGAATGTATTGCGCAACAGTGTTGCCAGAATTAAGAACGTGTGGCTACTTTCTGGAGATTTTTTTTCCCAGCATGGCAAAGTGAATGATCATACAGACCTATGACATTACAGTGTGTCATTTTCTACAAAATGTAAACATTTTAATGTCTGCCTCCGACAGGCGGACATTTCACCAAAGGGGGTACTGTTCGCGGTACCTTTGGTGCAAGGACCCCCGATTCCTGCTCGCGACACAGTCTTGCGATGATATGTATGTGCATGAAATTTCATCAATATATGTTGTCCACTTCCAAAGTTATAGCAAGGACACGAGAAAACTCAATTTGACTTTTGACCTAAGACACATTTCAGACCTTAACATTTATGCTGAAATCTGATTTTTGCGCGCGACGATAAGTATGAAATGTCAATATACTAATAGTTCAAAACTTATGGCGCGGACAAGAATGTATAACGAACGGACAAGCGCAATCCGATATTGTTCCCGAAAACTTACGATAAATTCAGCGAGTTACACGCTGAAAGATTACAGGAAAAATTGGGAACACATCGCTTTGGTCCATGAGGATTACTTACCACTCCAGAAATTCTACTTTGTTTAACTAGCAGAAACCCGTGGTAAAAATATCACGCTTAAACAATCAACAGGGGCAATTTTTATTTTTTTAAAATTTTTTCCCAGAATGAGCACGCACATAAACAAACCTTATCCTATTTCAGTTTTATATATATGGAATTATAATTTTCCGGTAGGTTTCGATTAATTTTAAGCAACTTTTACTTTTGTCCAAAAAGCAGTTTCCGTGTTTTAGAGTGGAACAGACAGACACTGACACTATTACCCTATTATAATAGATACCCGGAGAAAGACCAATCTAACAGTTACATTTAAAAGACAAACTAAACTAGTTCCCAACACTATTAGCCCGAACCCAAATCAATATGAAGTATTTCTCAAACAAATTCCTCTCCCTAGTTTTAAGTTAGGAACCTTTAACATCCTTTTAAAATATTTCAAAATTAAGTTTAAAAAAAGTCACACACACAAACTGAAAACCGATTTTATTTTATAAATTACAAACATGTGAGAGGTTCTTTGCTTTCAATATTTTTTATGAAGTTATAAAAAACTCTTACCTTATTATACTAAATATCTGAATCAAATCTAAACACACTAAATAAAATTCCAGGCACAGCCCAACAACTAAGTTGAAAATAAAATCTACTGTTTAATATTCCGAAAACCTTTTTCAATCAAGTAAATAAATTGAATGGAAATGAACTTTCGATTGGAAAACAAAAGCATATTCACTAACGAAATCAAATACGAGTAATCAGAATAAAATAAATACGATCAGCCAAGAAAAAGCAATAAATTAACTCTTATCCTATACTGGGAAATGACTGAACAAATGTTACTTGAATATATTGTGAAAGTGAGATTGTTCGCTTTTTATTAGTAAAACAAAACCAAAAACAGTAAATCATAAGGATATGAAATTTCCTTTTGCCAAGTAATAAAAACATTTATTTGGTTCTAATCTTCTCAAAAGTACTAAGTGCTCGGGGTTTTAACTGGGCGTTGACCTTTGACTACAACGGGCCTTGTTTTTATGCTCCCCCTCTTCTTCTTACTCGTCTGAAAACGAATTATAAAAATACATAAATGTGTTCCACACTAACAATAACTACAATTCTAAACAATATGCGGATATTTATTCCACGATTCTGCGTACAAAGGTTCTTTTAATTAGAATATCATAAATGGACTTTATTTAAAGTTTGAAAAACAAAACTAAACATTTGGTTATTTTCAGAACTGATTTTTGTTTACAGCGTAACTCCACCTAATATTTAGTCAATAATCCTAAAAGTATGAATCCTACTTTCAATATAATCAAACAGTGAACACACAAACTAATTTGTTAACTAGTTAGTTCTAAATGGCTGAGGTCCTACTGAAGCCTTCTTTTAAAATGTTCTTTTATCTATTGATTAAAAATTGTAATTACAAAAAGCCACTAACTAAATAATACAAATTTAAACAAACTAAAGAAGCCTCTAGCAAGCAACTAAATCTTCACTACAAATTTCCACTCATTCAAGTTGGAATATGGAATGAAGAGTTGAAGGGGAAAAAAGGACATTCAATTAACAATGGAAGGACAAAATTATATACAGTAATATCTAAGGTACAAATTTCTATGATGTTAAACTAAAAGCATATGAGAGAGAGGTCGAAGAATTTTGCTTCTTAGTATAGTAATATCTTTGTAATCGGGAAACAGATTTTGGGGCTGATTTCATTTTGAATTGACGTTCTACCAACTTGTCAGAATCACAAGAGTCAACTAAATAGACTCCTTGTATTGGGAATTAATAATTAGTAAATGGGATGTAATAGATTTCATTACGAACAGAGCAATGCGTATCGGACGTCATTCATTGTACCTTCCACTGACAAGCTCGAGAGGTGAATAAAATTGTAGAAATAGTGTAGTTAACACGCTCCGTGAAAGTCAATAGTTTATGGAATACTTTGTACCTTAAATGTTGAGGAAAGTAGAAGATATGGATGATTTGATAACTAAGGGTATGAATAAAATTTTATAAATAAAATTAATAAATTAGTTCATAAATGTCAGTGGGTGTTTCTTAAGTTCCGTTCTGAAAAGAAATGGAATCACTGTACTACATGAACATTTCACACACAGAGATTTACCTTCTCATTTGTCTACTTGGTAATTTAACTCCTACCTTATATAATGTAAAGTTGCGTAAGTTAGGGTAGGTTTAGGTGTAGGTAAGGTGTAGGTTATGGTGTGTAAATCAAATCTCTGTGGTGTCAAGTGCGGAGTGAGGTAAATGTGCAGTAGCCTTTGGATAGTCTTGTCACCAGGATTGAAACAGGAAATTAAATAAGTAACCAAATCGCCTAAAAACCACGGGAAACATTTACAAAATGAACATTACAGATCGTTTAGCTGGTGAGAGTAATGAGCATGGCATTATCATCATCATACGAGTGAAAATGATAAAGAATCTGGTTAAGTAAAAACATTTCGAGCGTCAAATATTTTTTATTGCAAAATATATCCAAAAATATGTATTAAAAAAAATAAAGCTTGACAGATGGTTTGCGGTGGTGTGTAAGCAGTAGTGGAAAATGCGAGTGGCAAGAAATTTTGAGATAGTAAGGGTAGAAGGTATCTTACCATTTGGCTGTTTAATACGAAGAACTGTCTGATGCTGAAAGTCGAGAACCAGAAATGGAATAATATGGCTGAAGGAAGTGACAACTATAAACTCAAATTAGGTTAGGCAGTGAGCGAGCAAATAAATAATTGTTGAGAAATAAAAATATTGAAGAAAAAAAGTAGCAACGACTCTTACGAGTGCCACGTGATAGTGAAGGAAACGAGGTCGCGTGTATGGAAAAAGTGAATAACTTTACTGCGCAGATGGACTAACTGGACTTACTACGCATTTGAACAATTGTGCGAGGGAGACTGCTGAAAAAGTACGCATACCGAAACTATTAGTGCGTAAACAATCGATATGACAAAGAAGGCACCGAAAAATACTTTCAAAACGGGCTTCAATAATAAATGATACTAGTACAACCGTAATTTTGACTTTCGAAGACAATGAACGTGGGAAGATGGAATAAAATGTTTTTACGAAAGCGCCACAGAATTATAATTTTTAATAGCGAGAACTAGTGAAAATAATAATGTTTAGTGCGAAGATAAGAGTGAGTAACAAAGCCACAAAATATTCATGAAAAATTGAAAGCCACTGAACGGGACAGTGAAGTCTAACTACAGAATATTGAAGTAGAGTGAAATAAAAACGTACAAAACGGGATAGCGTAACTAGCCAATGCGTGAAGAACTATAAAGCAAGTACGAATATTGATCACGAAATCGCGAAGAAGACTATTTTTAAAAGGTCAGTGAAAGGATCATTTCAGTCGAAAGTGAGATACCAGAAATTAAGTCAATAATTAATTTAACGGAACGCACTATCATCATTATTGCGTGCGTTTGGTTACGCTTTATGGACAATTTTGGAAAAAAAAAAGTTCGCCTAGAAAATTTTGAAAAGTAAAAAAAAATTACTGATCAGTAAGGATTGGATTTTATTTTTAAAATTTTGTTGGTCACCAAATATAAAATATAAAAAAAAATACTACCATTTAGTAATTTTTGGTTTAAAAACGTTGTAAGTGAACTTATTTCCGAAACTATACGTAACAATGCAGAATTCTTTTAAGTTTAGACTCGTAAAAAAATAAGTGAAATAATCTATACCTTTACTACTTAGAAGAGCGATTGAAAAATTAATTACAATATTGAGATTCTGTTTATATCCTATTAAATAAAAGTTTTATTTCTTTCAATTAAAAAATCCACAAAAACTGCAAAGATGAAGCCCAAAGTTTGGTTATATGAGTTTTGAAGATTTATTTCCACTTAACCCTTAAACCCTACCGGAGGTACTGGTGTACCCCAGTACCCTGTGTATTGCTAGAGTAACTTTTAGAATGTGTAGGGATTAAGGGTTAAGCTAATATTTCCACTCTAAATGTGTATTCTACTGCTACAGCTTTAAAATTGCTGATTATATCAAAAGTCTCATGCTAATGAGAGAAATTTTTAGAAAAATTAGTAAACGTGCAAGAATACTTCAGAAAACAAAAATAAAAACTACTTCAAGTTTTACTTACATCCGAATAGTTTGGAATACCCTGCCAAAGCGACAAATTTTTTTTTTAGACTGGGCTCTCGCTATATGAATACTTATATTAACTAAGAGTAACTTAAAAAAAACTACTCTAAGAAAACTTTTTCAGCTTCTTCATAAACAAAGAAGAATCATAGCAATTCTTTGACCAAAATGTCTCTTCATTCAGGGTTAATTATTAATCAATTCAATTGCTTACAACGTTTGCTCATATTTCAGTTATTCTACAAAGAAATGATTAGACGAGAAGTCTTTCTCTCCTCTTCTCAAATCCATCAGTTCTAAGGGTTCTTTTGACTAAAGCTATATTTTTCAACGTGGGGAAAAAATTACTGGATCTCTGGCTGAACAAACTGCGGGGAATATTTTTTAAAATAAAAATTACGTTTCCAAAACTAATAAAAGTGATCAGTACCAGATAGAACTACCTTCGTTAAATCCCTTAAGATTTATATTCTATATTAGGAATTTTTACCAAAGATACGATGAACTTACTTTTTTGGTAACTTGTATTTTCCTATTCTTAATCACTCTTTGGGAATGGGGTATTCTCGGTCTATTAAATTCATCAGGCTTCTTAACTCTGAAAGAAGAGTTTCAATTAGTTCGGAAACTCTTTTCAGTAGTTGTAAAAATATATTCTATAGGTTGCCGAGAGGATGATGATGAACAAAAAGTGTCAAAAAACAGTTTAGCAAAATTCTTGTGGAAACAACGTCTGCCTTTCTCTTACCTATAAACCCGAACAAGCCAGTGCTCGGTCGTGTAAGCTTCTTCTAGGTACTTTAATCTTATATCTTTATTCCCTATGACTGCATTGCGAGTTCTGTCATAACCCGCGGGGGTTCTATAATCCAACTGAAAAAAAAATATATATATTAACGGAGGAATTACTTTAAATCTTCAGTTTGTACGAGAGAATATAGAAATTATACGGCGAATATTGAGTGATAACTTTGTCAAGTAAACAAAAAAATAAAAATAATATCGAAGACCAAAGAAGAGTTCATCAAATGTGAATCTTGTTAAATACACTTTTACGCGTCTTTGCTTCTAGCATTTCGCCGACATATTCATCACTTTTTATGAGCATCATTATAATTCCTCGTCTCCTGAAGACCCGTCAGTCGGCACCAAACATAAAACTAACTCGGTATATTCTTATTTTTTTCACCACTACACGAATCATCAGTATGAAATTAGAAGCTAAATTCACAGCTCAATTTCCACCTAAGTTTCATAAGCTTTAAAAACTAGAACTTTCCAGACTAATTGGGGAGGGCTCAGTCTGGATAAGAGAAAATTCAGGGAAACCTTTTTGATGGGTTTAATTTAATTCCTTAATTAAATCCCTTTTTTATTATTTTATTTTATTTTTTTTTACCATCATCACTTTCAGTATTTACATACTACTTAAATATTAACTTAAATTTAAGCAGTACATAAACAGTACGAGCGTACATAGTACAGTTGATTGGTTTATGGGGTTGTTTAACCTCCTTCGCAACATCTAAGGTCATATGACGACGGAGAGGAGCTACCGCTTTACGAATTACGGGTCGCTACATAATTTGGACGCAGAGGACGGTCTCCCATCCGACTACTACCCCAGACCCAATGTCGCTTACTTTGCTCGTCGATGGAACCGGTGTTACGACATTGGCCACGACGTAGCCCTGTACACAGTACAGTATATTAAACAGCATTTAGTTACTGTTTGATACAAAATCACTTCTGGAAGTTCTGGTGTCACAAGGATGGGGTAAAAATCAGAGGTAAAAGGTGTAGGGGTCCGTCGTCGTCGTCGTCGTCGTCATCATGAATTTACTAGCATAAGATAATAAAGAAAAATGATGCACGATGGCTGGCCATCGAGTGCAGTTCGGAAGCTTCCTAAGCAAATCCAGATTAATTCCAAATATTAGAAGGTTCAATTCGGACCCTCAATAAAATCTGAGAAAGGAGAATTTCGGGATATGCAAAGGCCGGGAAAACGAGGGTTTACTGTATGTATACTAAAATATTAAGGCTCAAATCACTTCACACCAAAGTTCTTTATACGCTTTTTCTTTTTTGAAGCATTGAAACTGTTACTAGTAATTAATCAGTAGGTTAGCTTTACAAAATCTTTAAAATTTATAGCCTACCTTTAACTCCCCAAATCTGAAGTATGAGAGTTTATACATTAGGCAGTCAAGGAGGGTGGGAGATCCCTGATCATCTACTCGGAATTCTCCTCTATCTGTAAAATAGTCACTTTCCTGCAAAATAAATGAGAGAGACTTTCAGCGGAGAAAAACTGAAAAATTATAACCAAACAAATAAAATGGGATAAGATTGATTATTTTATTATACACATGGTACTTCACTTTTGGAAGTCAATAAACAATTACAACTCGAGGGGCCCTTAAATTCCGTGGTCACCTTAATGTCCCTAGGATGCTCTCCTTCAGCAATGCGAACCATCCACAAAAACTTGTTGATATCATCCCCGGAGTAGCCAATGACGCCTCCGAAAATGACTAGCACGTAGTCGACGTCCAGTGACGTCATGATGTCGTAGGCGGCGCTCTCATTCGACGACATCGCTTTGCCTACGAGGGCGATGTGCGAGTTGTTCCACGTGTTGTTGTCCACCAGGGTCGTTCGGTTGGCCATTCCCGCTATCTGATACCCGTAGTCCCACCAGGACATGATCCTAGCGTCGGAATCAGTGTTCTGGGACAACCAGTAATAAGCTTCTCGGAAGTCGTCCAAGATTTGTCGACTCCTGAAAGAAAGGAAGAAAGTCCATACGAGGAAACTGCGTATATAAAGTGAGGATTGTGGGGATACTTTAATACCCTTCGTAACACCACATTCACGTGACGGAGGATACCAACAGCTCTCCGTAGGATCCGAACTACGGGTCGCAACATTATCCTAACGCAAACAACGGTCACCCATCATTCAATTACTAAAACATGAAGCAGTGTTGCGACTTGATCACAAAGTAGCCCTAACCGCTTTAGCCAGAGCCGCACATTTTACTTTCACGAAGCCCACGTAATTTCTGTTTCATGAGGACCAAATTTCTTACCCATCCTGACTGTATGAAGCCAACACAATGGAGGGAGAAGAGTAGGCATTGGAAGTAATCCACGTGCAGTGAACGGAGAACATCATCAGAATCATCAAAACAGCCACAATTATCATTGATCGAATGTTCGTTCCTAGACCATCGGCGCTTGACTGAAGTGAAATGAGTTACTATCAAGATTACGATCATTGAATTTGTAACTTCAGTTTCTGGATGAACTAAAAATCCAGGTAGTGACTATATCAGCTATATTTTGATAATCAGACAAAATAATTGCTTCAATTCGTAAAAAAGAAATTATGAACTAACTACGAATTTTACAGTATAAAAAGAAGCCATCTTTTATGGCAGCAGAAATGATAAGAAACAATGTCAATTAAAAGCAATGGCTAATTCATTGTATGAAAAAAACAACCTTATTCATAATAGCAAATTTAGAGATGGTGCCATCCGTTTGCGAAGACGGTAACTAAAGATTAATAACGATAACACTAGATTTGACTCGTGAAAAATAAATACAATTATATGCGGTAAAAGGTATTTGCACAGTCTAGGCCGGGTCGAAAAGGGGTCAAGGTCAAGATTTTGCTTAGGTACATATTGTGAGGTTGATCATTTTGTAATAGTAGTATCCACACCAAAAATCAAGGCTGTGGGACCTTCGCTACCCCCCCCTACCGATACTCACTTTTTCCATATGAATTTGTATGGGAAATAGGCCAAAAATCGAAATCGTAAAAATCGACCCTAAATATTAATTTTTTTTGCTTTCAGACGGCCAAATTGGGTTCCCCGGCACGAATTACATCAGAATGGGGGGGGGGGTCTTAAATCCGGTGCTGACTCATAGCACCAGATATAAGACCTAATATTACATTATTTTTGTTTTTTTCTCTCCAGATTCCTATTTAGGTACCTAGAATGTTAAGTTTGTATTAAAATACGTTACTTAATTTTAAAATATCAGTAATAAATAAAATATAGTTAAAATCTTATTAAATTAAATTATGGCTATTAGAAAAAGAAGCCACAATGCAGCCTTCGGATATCCAGCAAAATTTTCATCTGCCATGACGCCATCAAAAGCTGATGTTGTAAGGCACTTCCATTTTATTGTTAGAGAGGAAGAATCTAAAGCACAGGGTAAAATAAGTAAAAATGATTGCTATAACGTAGTTGTTCAAGATATAAAAGAAATTTGGCAAAAATTTTCTTTCCCAACAATTGATACAAAGGGAATTTATGTTAGTTACTAGACTTATAGAAGATGCTGATAAGTTAACTAAATGCCCTATGATAAAAAGAAATGAAAAATATTATGAAAAATTAAAGAAATATGACGAGATGTTTGACATATCTCCATGCCAGTTATGATAAACGCATAAGGGATAGAAAACTTTGTAGGTGTGAACATAAAATACCTATTATAGAATGGGAAGTTTTTATTGGTCAAGAAGAAAGAAAAAACCAGTTAGAAAAAATTGATAAAAAAACTACAAGTAATTTGAGAAAGTTGGGCAAAATCTAAAAAGCACAGGAAAGGGAAAAGAAATCAAAAGAAAAATTAAGAGAAGCAAGGGAATTTGCATCATCAGAAGTGATAGAAGATCTACAGAAGCTAAGGTTAACAAAGACCCTAAGATCCACAGAGAGGACTTAGATTATGAAGAAGACTTAGAATTAAGAGAAAATTTTCAAAATAGATATACCTATGAAAATTTAGCCAAAACTTCAGGATGAGCAATTGCTTCAGATTAGAACTAAACCTCTAGAAATACTAGATTTTCCATGTCACAGCCAAAGCGTTGAATGGGGTGTGAACTTAGTAACTAAATCTAGCCAGGAAAGAATTGGTTATATTAATCAGCATGAATTTATTTTAAATACTTTAGAGTCTAGAAAAGAACTGCCTACTTTTGAGTGGAAAGGTCAATAGAAGGAATAAAAAAAAAACATTAGTTTTAGGTCAAAAATTTTATTGAATTTCTCTTAATTTCTAAATTTCTACTAATAATAGCTAAAAATTTATGTATTAAATTTTTTTTTCATGCATTTTTGTATTTTTAAAATGTTTTTTCATTAAAAAATAAATAACTTTTATAAGCGAACTTTTGTAATAAAAACATTTCGAAGTAAATCGCAAATTATCTCGAATTTTATGAATTTTTAAAAAATATTTTACCAGGGTGTTACTATGATTGATTGAACCACCTCACACTATGTACCTAAGAAATAAAAAATTTCGACCCGGCCTATTGCACACTATAAAATTTTAAAATAAACTGAAAAATTAAAAATTTTCTTAGCAAGCACCCTAATTAAATTTTTTTGTACAAATTCATACATGAAGTAGGGATGGTAACACCTACTTGCCGCTCATGTTTCATCTTTCGCAGTTTTCCTGCCTTATCGTATTTATTGTTTTTCTCACCATCTTCATCATCTTCACTCACTTCCCCATTGCCAGGCTTTTGTTCATCATCCTTCAGAAATAAATGGCATTACTACGTCTAGTTAGTGATAAATGTTCAAACAAATAATACCTTCAGTCATTTTTCTCAACTTAAACTACAAAAACAAAAACAATTTTAATAAATGAGAAGCATCGGTACATACTCCAAATTTTTAAGTTATCATCAAAGTTTTAAATTAATAAGAAATATATGTAAAACAAATCATGAATAGGGTGAGTTTTATCTTTAATTCATAAAGACCAAAATTACTGTCAACTGTCATGATGTAAAGAAATCCAAAAATTAAAATTCACACAATGGAAAAAGGGCCCTTAAGTATCTGATCATTTTCATGACATATGGGCTTAAATGTCCTCCATTGTAAACACATTAAAGCTAAGCCAAACTTACAATGAAGATCTCGAGTGTGAGGCAACTAACTTGGCTCGAAAATGAGCGCCTTACTCTTCAATCTTGAAGTTTGAGATTATTTCCCAAACTCTCAATCGATGTACTCTACTCTACGTTAGTTAGGTATTAAATGGAAAGCAATTTACTACAAAATTCTAAATATTATTATTTTGACTCGTTTAAATTCTTTCGTAATGGAAAACATCATACGAAGGATCCGGACTACGGGTCGCTACATCATCTGAACGCTGAGGACGATCATCCATCCAGCTACTAAACAGAGACAACGTCAGTTAACTTCGCTGATATAACGGGAAGTACGACGTGACCACCAAAATTGTGAAGCGTGATAACTTTGAAATAAATTTTTCTTTAATTAGCGATAACCGTACCTTCAGATAAACTTCGAAGAGTCTAGAGAAAGCAATGCCAGAGAGGACGCAAACCACCGGAGTCAAGGTGAGCATCAATCGCACCATCACTCCGGCAAAATAAACGGCGCTCACAGCAAACAACACGACTAGGAAGAAATGCAAATATTGTTATTTAAGGGGGAAGTGGACGAACGTACGATACTCCAAACAACGATTTCAACAACAGAAAACTGAGAGCAAAATCATAAAAATAAACACTAACAGAAAAGAGGAATATGGGAATAAAAAAAATATATACGCGACAAAATAAGGTACACAGTCTCGGTACTTGTACTTCATACTTTTAAAGTATTTTATCAGTTAACCCCCAAAAAATGCAAATAAAAACTAAAAAGAACTATAATTCAGATACACGCAACTTGGTGATACGAGAACATCTTAAAGTGCTCGCCTAGCCTTATGAAGATGGCGTTAAGCTTGGAAAAGCGTATTCGCTCTGGAAACTTAAGTGAAAAGTATATCCTTCAAACAGTGCCAGCGTGAATTTAATGAACTCTTTGAAACGGGAAACGTTCCCACCAAACCTGCGATATGGAAGCTTGTTCCGAAAAAGTCAGTGTTATGGAGCAAAAGTTCAAACGAAAAATCAACCCATATTAGGCGCACGTGGTACAGGAACTGCGCCGATCAGATGGTGAAAGACAGTTTGCGTATTGTCAATAATTTCTTCAAATTCCGTATTCTTGGATTTTTTTTTTTTTTCCTGATGAGTGTGTGTTTCACTTCACCAGATATGTGAATGCGCAAAACATGCGTATATGGTCCACAGACAACCCCCTTCATCCCACGAAGGTTGGAGTGTGGTGTGCCACTTTGAGATGTCGAATTGTGGGACCAACATTCTTCCACAACACGATTGCGTTGAGGAATTACACTGATATCATGCACGAGTCCTTGGACTGCTTATAAGATGAAATTCACAATAAGTGGTTCCAACAACACAGTGCAACAAGCCACACATCTGGTCAATAACAGAGTTGAAATCCATTTTCGGTGATAGCATAATTTCTAAGGGATTTTGTGCTCCACGGTAACCCGATTTTATCATCACCAGATTATTTCCTGTGGGACTACATGAAAGGCCAAGCATACACGAGCAATCCCCACATTCTTCCAGTTACAACAAAACATTACCAACGTTCTGCCAGGTGTTATAGCACGCTGGTGTGTTAAATATGACAGTGAACACTTCCACCATTTATTATGAAGTGTTTCAACTGTTACTTTTATTGTTACCCATATCCAAGTGTCTAGTACATCTCTGAAATAATGTTACTTTTAATTTTTTTTTATTTGCATTTCTTTGAGTTTAATAAAATGAACACGCGCGCGCACACAAGGAAAATAAAAAGCACCATTTATGCGTATGTATATCCAATTCAGGTTTCAGCTTCGGCATGAGCACGTCTACGTGTCTGTGGAGTTATTTTCCCGCTGCGGCCCTTTCACTTTGCAGAGGCTACAATGACAGGACCAGTTTATCTTGACATGCTTCAACAATTCTTGGAGCCCCAACTATTCTCAGATGTTATTCTCAACACAGCTGTGTTTCAACAAGATGGGGCTCCTTGTCATTAAGCAAACCTCGTTTGAACGTACCTCAATAAACGTTCTCCAAATCGCTGTATTGGGAGTAGTGGAAACGGGCAGTGGGTGGCAAGATCTAGGATTTAACGACTCGATTTCTTTGGATGGGGTTTTATAAAGTCTGAAGTGTACAAAACAAGAATGGCAGACCTGAAAGATTTGCGAAACCGCTTTGCTGCTACCGGACAGGGGAAAAATAACTCCACAGATGCTGGTGAATGTCTTCCATAATGCAGCTGACAGTGCTCATACCGAAGTTAATACCTAAATTTTATATATATATATATATATATATATATATATATATATATATATATATATATATATATATATATACACACACACACATATACAGACATGTTGTAATCGTAATCATTGGAATCGATTCCACATTTTTCGAGGAAACGTAATCGATTCCATTTGTCCTGGAAAACCAAGGAATCCAAATTACATACCATGATTACAATACAGGGTGTACATGAAGTCAGGATCTATTTTTGTGAAGCACTTGGAAATTATATGGAATTCAATCATAAAATGATAAAGTGGTAACATTTATTAAATAATTAAGAGTAGGATTCGACGTGACGCCCATCAGTATCCCTGCACAGCTCAAATCGTTCCGCAGCATTTCTAAACACATTCTGGAGCATTTGCGGAGTTATGTTATCTGCAGCAGTTCGCATACGTGTACGTAAGTTTTCAAGACTCGTAATCTTCGTCTGATAGACGTGCGATTTGATAAAGCCCCATGCAAAGAAATCTAAAGGGGTTAAATCTGGTGATCTCGCTGGCCAAGGTCTGTTGCTTCCGCGTCCGATCCAGCGATTTGGAAAACGTCCATTTAGATAATCCTGAACAATTTTGGCATAGTGACAAGGAGCACCATCATGTTGATAGACGACGGTACTAACAATCCTATCCCCGTCGTCTATCAACATGATGGTGCTCCTTGTCACTATGCCAAAATTGTTCAGGATTATCTAAATGGACTTTTTCCAAATCGCTGGATCGGACGCGGAAGCAACAGACCTTGGCCAGCGAGATCACCAGATTTAACCCCTTTAGATTTCTTTGCATGGGGCTTTATCAAATCGCACGTCTATCAGACGAAGATTACGAGTCTTGAAAACTTACGTACACGAACTGCTGCAGCCTGCAGATAACATAACCCGCAAATGCTCCAGAATGTGTTTAGAAATGCTGCGGAACAATTTGAGCTGTGCAGGGATACTGATGGGCGTCACGTCGAATCCTACTCTTAATTATTTAATAAATGTTACCACTATCATTTTATGATTGAATTCCATATAATTTCCAAGTGCTTCACAAAAATAGATCCTGACTTTATGTACACCCTGTATATCAATGAATATGAATGAAAGTTAAATTGCCATTACAATAAAACCCACTCTTTAGACAGATGTATGTTTGAAAATATACTTCTGTCTAAACAGTGGGTTTTATTGTCATGCTTTGACATTCACATTATGATGAAAAAGTCCATTTATGAAGTTGCTATTGTTTCACAAGATTTTAAGTTTCTTTCTTCTGTTTACCTAATTTGGAATAGTAGGAATCATGATTACAGTTTTTAATGTAATCGTAATCGATTCCATTTGTGGTAGAATCACATGTCTGCACATATGATTATGCTGTTTTTCCTAAAATTACGATTATTGCAAAATAGATGGGGACTTTTGGGATACCCTGTATAAAGTATAAGTCCTTTTATAAAATCATACGCATCATTCGAAAGAGGATAGTTACAAGTTTGTACAGGATTGTATAGGTTTTGACAATACAAGACAAGATAAGATACAAAACAAAATAAAAGTGTTAGTTAAAACTAACCCTTCAAGATGACTGCATGGACTGTGGAACAGCTGCGTTTCATAACTGAGCAATATTATGAGCATGGAAGAAGTGTAGTTTCAGCTCAAAGATCTTTCAAGGCAAATTTTCAGATGTCAAAATCACCTTCTAAGAGCTGAAACTACACTTCTTCCATGCTCATAATATTGCTCAGTTATGAAACGCAGCTGTTCCACAGTCCATGCAGTCATCTTGAAGGGTTAGTTTTAACTAACACTTTTATTTTGTTTTGTATCTTATCTTGTCTTGTCTTGTATTGTATTGTCAAAACCTATACAATCCTGTACAAACTTGTAACTATCCTCTTTCGAATGATGCGTATGATTTTATAAAACGACTTATACTTTAAGAGTTACAGGGGTTTCTTTTGGGTCCCATTTCTCTGGATCACTCTATATATATACACACACCGGTATATATATATATATATATATATTAATGTTTTTCTATTTTCAGGGTTATAATATTGATAATGGCAGGAGGTGACAGAAGGCTGTGTGTGCTTTTCCAGCTTCAGTCCCACCATCTCGGGAAAATGTTGAAAACTCGGCATGTTAAACATATCTAAGGAACTGCATACCCAATAATATCATTTTACAATAATTTTCTAACACCCTCTCAACATTCCTAATTTATTTATTCAATAAGCAAATGAATTAATTCCATTTCATTTTGATAAACTGCTTTAAACAACACCCAAGAATGAAACTTAATCCAACTCACTGAAAACTCTTTCATCATTGATGTTATGGATACAGTACCAAAGCCCAGCGGGGAATGTAGCAATCAGAATATGAAGATCAAAGAAGAAACTGAACCAAGTAGTTGGCTGGTGCTCTGATACAGAGGCGATGATTGGGATGTGAATCTTGGCATATCCTGTGTCCCACAAAGAATAGAATCTAGATAAGAAAAAAGCCATTAACAATGGATTCCAAAAAGTTCACAACCAACATTTTTCTCACTATATTAATGTCTTAAACTTTAATTCAATTAATAACTAAGCACTGACCTGCCACTCCAGGGGGCAATTACTCCTGCCCATGTTAAGCCAACAACTACCAAAAACACAAAACCAGCGGAGGCAATGGCAGACACCCAGAAGAAGTAACGGTACTGGGCCCTGGTCATGCCACTCTGGATATATTTTAGGGCACCAATGGCATTCATTAAGGCAAACACACCTGGTTTACAGGAATTTAAATCAATGAAGGTTTGGTAGCTGGGAAATGAGCTATCAATTTTCTGACAATCAAAACTTAATTTTTTTTTTTAAGTTAAGAAATACAGTCAATTGAAACAGACCTATCCAGAAATATTTATTGGTAAGAAACATTGAGTTTCACTTCATGACAACAACTTAAATAGACTTAACTCAGTTTTGAATGTCAGAATAAACAATGAATTCATTCTCTTTACAAATAGAGTGAATAAAAAGAATAAAAATATAATTCACACTTATAATCCAAGCTGGTCATTTACTGAATTATAGAAAGACCAAAGGCTACAAGTGTATAATATATATATTTATTTATTTTATATATATATATATATATATATATATATATATATATATATATATATATATATATACAACTCACTAAAGACTATATAAACAAATCATACCAGCTGCAGCCATATGTTCTGATGTTCTGATGGGTTGAAAGCCAACAAATGGAATTTGCATTGAGCAAATCAGTCCAAGAATGTAGAAAGTGGTATATGCAGTATAAAGTCTATAGGAGAACCGGCCCATCAGTAACAAAACAAAGACATGAAGTGGAATCAGGTTGATGATGAACACATACCCTCCCCAAGCACTCACCATGTAAAAGTAAGACAAAGCAGATAATGTTGACCAAAACAGGCTACCAGTTTTCACAGATTTCACCTAAGAAAAAAAAGTTTAAGGTTTAAGATTTCTTTATAAATAGAGTATGTGCTGCATAAGGCTATAGGCCCTATACAGTATAATGCACAGAATAATATACAAAAGTCTTTCAAAGATGAAGAGCAAATTTAAGTTTCCTCAAGAAAACATTTAGCCTAAGTAGCAGTGTCAAGAGCAAGTGAGTATGATTAAATTAGGCTATGTACCATACAATTAAATGCTTTTACCAATTACATTACTGAAATTATAATGTTAAATGTTCATATATTTTTCAACACCCAAACAGCTACAGATATTTCCTCTTCTAATGCTAATTTTTTATGAAAATAGCTTCTTACCCATAAATAGTAAGTGAACATGAGTGCAAAAATAGCAATCCCTTCATTGTCATAACTCCCAGCCACAGATCTGCTTATGTAGCCAGGAACGACTGCAATGAAACAAGCAGCAAAAAGTCCCGCTCCAGTAGACCATATTTCTTTGGTCAAAAGATAAGTAGCAATTGCAGTCAATCCACTGAAAAATGAAGTTTTATACTTTGTTTCAATATAGTTTCCATTCTGTATATCCTACAGGGTCAAGGTCACAGTTCTGGCCATACAATTCAATGTCCTATCAGATTTTTTAATTTTAACAAGTTAGTGGAAAAATTTGTTAAAATTCAAAATTATGACTACTTATAGAAACAACAATGCTGAATGGCACCCTATGCCTCTTGACCTTCCCCATTCTTGAATGCAACTAATATATCGTACAATAATTATCAAATTGATTATTCCAAAGCTATCTTAACTGCCTAATATTTATGTTTAAGGATTTCAATTTCATAAAAGTCCCAGGGCTGAATCCTGAATCCTTTTGAATTTCTATCATTCGGAGTGAAAGCAAAATTTATTTTCTCCCATACAGTTTCAGCACTTAAAAAGATACTTTGATCATAACTTGCCTCATCAGTGAAACTTCATGAAATGCATCACTTGAAAGATGAAGTTTCACTTAATATAATCAAGCTAGAATTAAACTTTATTTAGGGCAAATAACCAGATTACTGGCAATTCCAAATTGTGTGTTTGAGTACAATTAGTGCAATATTCAACTTACCTGAATATTGGAGCAAGGAAGACACATATATCCCTGATATGGACAGGAATATTTAACATATTAAGTACATAGTGAATAGCACCAGATGTTATCATAAGCCCAGGATACACAGTCCCTCCAACAATCCTTCCAAGAGGATACCAGGCCCTTTCATCAAACCAATTGAGAAAATTGAAAAACCCATGTTTGACCATATGTGCTGTAGATCTGTAATTGAACCTGAAAAAAAAAAATAAATAAAAAAAAATAATTAGCAATGTATACATGATAATTCATATATATATATATATATGTGAATAAATAAAACTAAAGCCACAATGATTTTCACCTCTTCACCAGCTGTATAATATTGATTTCTTTGTATGGTATTGGTATAATACCTTCAATAATGACCTTGCACTCATTACATCAATAATGGTAATTTGAGATTAATACACAACTTAATACTTATTCATGATTTATGCATTATTAATATAGCTATCCATTTTATTTTTAATAAGAGCCCAGTAAAGCCTAAAGCTTAAGGGCCAAATTAAGTAAAATAAAGTCCAGCTTCACAATTATTTATGTCATTGTAAATTGTAAGACGACTATTTTATTATTAATAAAGGTCATTCAATCAAATCAATTAAATTTAATAAGCCCCAAGTAGTAATAAAACAAATTTTAGGATTTTTAGTAACACATGAAATGTGTATCTTGAACTGAATGTTGGAGAAACTACAACAGAAGAATGTTCCGTAATGAAATCTCTTGGTGTAATGGTTGACAAGAACTTGCAGCAAAATTAACATGCAAATTACAGTATGGTATCTCTCAAAAATTTTCTAGAAGTGTTGCTATAATGTTTAACTTAGATATAGTTCCTGTACAAATTTTATTAACTACCATACTCTTGTTCTTCCTTGTATAGTGTACTGTAACCTTGGCTCAGGGAAATTTGGCTGATGCTCCTTTAAATAGTATCTTATTGGCTTCATCCCAAACATCATCTAATTTTATCATTGGACTGAAATTATGGAATGATTTAAGTGCCAATATTAAAAATTTTACTCATCTCTCTAAATACAAACTGAAATCTGCTGATACAGGAATATTGTGTCTTTAGGATTAAATGTACATAATTATTTCTTTGTACTTTATTTATCATATCTAGGTAAAATTTCACATGCCAGACAGTTGAGAGAGAGAGTCCATACACCTCAATTACTAACCTAGCTTAGCTTAACCTAATTTAATATATTACCAAGCTGTTATGAACCATCTCCAAACTGTGCCTAGCATCTGGAATATTGCCCATATCTATAATAATGATGACTAAATAATTAATTTTTCATATTCAACTAAGTTCATCATGTATTTAACTTTAATACTCTTTACTTATATACAGTATATTACTTAATCATACCTACCTATGAAGTGATAGGTAATCTTTTAATCTGAGCGCACAGGGTAATTCCAGGACAAATAGACAAATGAACGTGCCAAATGTACACTCCACCATCTCCAAAATTCATGAAACTTGGTGTGAGGGTTGGTTTTGGTCCAAATTACAAAAATCTGATTTTTTTTTTTTTAAAATTGGTCAAGTTGGTCAAATTTTATGGCTTGACCAAATTTTGGTCAAATGAAAAAAACAACAATTTTCAAATGTAAATATCTCAGCTGCTAATTGTGGTAGCGTAATAAGTCTTAAATGATAAAATATGTAAAATTAACTGTAGTTTCTAAATATGTATCATTTTTTTAGGGTAACAAAAATAAAATTATGATTTTTTGGAAAAAATGTCAAATTTTTTTTTTTTTTTTTTTTGCGATTTGGCAGCAAAGATATCATTTTTCGAAAAAAAGACCAAGAATAGAAAATGTTTATTTGATGTATGTACACCATAATAAGTAATAAAAAATCAGCTTATAGTTTATTATAAGGCTCAAAACTGAGTTTGAAATTAAGTAATAAATTTTTTTTTCAGACGATGAAGACTTTATTACAGACTTGTTGGTCCAAAAAAAGACAATTTTCAATTCATATAAAAATACATGTAGATAAACCAAAGGAGAAAAAATCTTTTAAAATATATGTACGATGTACATACATAACCTCTCTTATATTTAGGGACAGAATATATTGACAATAATAATGTTTAATTTATAAAGCGCTTATCAGAGTATAAAATACTCTTCCTAATACTACACGTACACAAGTCTTTGAGAATGAATTAAGAGAGAGTATTCTCATCCAGTGAATCCAAATTTTAGACACTAATAATATAATAATAAGAAAAAAGAATTTGAAAAGATTTTTATAACTATTAAGTAGATACACAAATCTTAGATAAAAATTTTAGAAATATTATATAAACAATCTTAAATAGTATACATTCGATAGAATGTATTTTATCATCTTTGAAAAGTTATTTAATTCTTGAAGCAGAAAAATGTATTGTATTCTTGTTCCTCCTCGTAAACTTGCTTCAATACTCCCAAATATATTTTCTGTTGGAACGTGACAAACATCATCTTGTGCAGGAAAAACGTATGAGGGACATACGCCTGAAGGATGGAGAAATTTTATCAGAAAATCATCATATTCATAGTCAAAGGACTGGACTAATCCGAGATAGTTTATTTTCATATATACAACCCACAAAAGAGCCTGTTTCAATTTTGCATTGAGAGACAGTATTATGTTCTTGATCCGAAGCAGAAACTCTAATGAGCTCTCTTATTTCAACTGACTGTGCACTCTGAGAGAGTGGATAAACCTTCAACGAACTCTTGGAAATTGGGACAAAGCGATGTAATTGTTGAGTACCTTTGATAGAAGTAATAGGTTCACTCAGACGTTTTTGCAAAGAAAGCTCTACATCTACAACTTCGTAGAAGCCTTTATCTGTTTTTGTCCCGGCTTCAATCCAGCTGTAAAACAAATTCATAAATTTAGGTTGCGTGAAATAATCAAATATCAAATATTTTGTATATATGTATTCAAGTGCTGATGCTAATATTTAAAAACAGAAAACTACGAATTTGGCATTAAGAAACAAATGTCCTGAATGGAGTCTCTATTGTTTTATTACCTGTTTTAATAGGGCTTTTATCAAATAAAGGTAAAATATTGTCACTGAGCAAATCTTTATTGAATTGCCTGTCTTGAATGACAAATTCTTCCAATGGTGGTGGATTTGTGGAATCACTACTGCTTCGCTCCATACATTCGTTAAGTATATCTGGCTCAGGTATTGGCGCAGGTTCCAGCTCTCTGGATGAACGTTGAACATCTTCTAATACAATTGGCTTCTTTTTAATTGTGACATAGCAATTGCTATATAGTAATTGATTTTCTTCCAAAATTCCATAGCTTGCAGCTGCCATGGCAGAGTTTACTTTTTTGATGTTACAGAAAATTCTTCTTGAGTGTTTTTTCATAGGATTGCAACAAAATTGTGTGTTTTGAGGCATTTTAAGGGTTAGGTAAATTTACATATACTAGAAAATTAGGTATATACTGAAAATCTGGAAAGAAAGCAAAAAATTATTAAAATTTGGAGGATTTTTTTTTCAGTAATTTTTTTTTTCATAATAATTGTCAATAAGCTGACTTTTTATTACTTATTATGGTGTACATACATCAAATAAACATTTTTTTATTCCTGGTCTTTTTTTCGAAAAATGATATCTTCGCTGCCAAATCACAAAAAAAAGAAAACCCAAAAAATCAATTTTATTTTTGTTACCCTAAAAAAATGATACATATTTAGAAACTACAGTTAATTTTACATATTTTATCGTTTAAGACTTACTACACTACCACAATTAGGAGCCAAGATATTTACGTTTGAAAATTATTGGTTTTTTCATTTGACCAAAATTTGGTCAAGCCATAAAATTTGACCAACTTGACCAATTTTCAAAAAAATTCAGAAATTTATAATTTGGACCTAAACCAACCCTCACACCAAGTTTCATGAATTTTGAAGAGGTGACCTACACGTGTACTTCATTTGTCTATTTCTCATAGAATTACCCACTGCATTTTGTGTATGTATTATATAAATATATTTTTCTGTGCATAAATATCAGCCACTGCATTTGGTGATTTCAGTGTAATCATTTTTATGAAAAGAGAATTGTGACGTCTTCTAAGCATAAATGACAACTATTTAGTTCCTATCTGCCTAGTGCCTGGCGTCCATTAAAACGGACACCTTATATCTTGGTAACTAATAAAGATTTGAAAATAAAACTTTATGTAGTCATTTACATCTCTTTTATTAGCCTCTGTTTGAATTTTCAGCAAAATCAGCCTAGTAGATCAACTTTCAGCACTAATGGGTTAAGAATCTTCCTATTAAGAATAGATTCAAAAACTTTGGAAAGGCAAGAAATCAAAGCAATTGGATGATAGTTGGAGGGTTGAGAGCAGTCACCCTTCTTTGGGACATGCTGAATGAAAGCAAACTTCCAGCAGGAAGGAAAAGTACCAGATGAGAGAGAGAGACAAGAGTGTTTGCCTCAGCAGGGAGTCAGCACAGAAGCACAGTTCTTAACAACAATGGGAGGAACACCATCAGGACCATGTCTTCCTAGAGTTGAGCCCAATTAGGGCAGAAAAAACATCTTCAGAAGAGATTCTAATTTCAGACATAATAAAGTCAGTGGGAGGAGGAGATGGAGGAACAGCACCAGAATCATCCAGGGTTGAACTGTAAGTGAAAGTTTGAGTGAAGAGTTCAGCTTTGTCAGGAGAAGAGACAGCAAGTGAGCCATTGGAGTGGAAAAGAGGAAGTAAAGTTGTTGAAGAGATTCTTAGCTAGATGTCAGAAAGAGCAAGAAGAATTAGAATTGGATAGATTTTCACATTTTTGTTGAATGAAGGAATTTTTAGCAAGTCTATGAACAGATTTTGCATGATTCTGGGCAGAAATATAAGCTGAGTGAGAGACAAGAGTTGGATAGCAATGGTACCTTCTGAAAGCCTCCTCTCTGTTGTGGATAGCATTAGAATGAGTTAAACCAATTTTCTTTTTTTTGCATTAGTAGTAGGAATAAAATATGGAATATACGCCTCCATTAGGGTGACACTTATTTTCGAAAATTTGAATTTTTATCGGGACGGGCGCGTTTCTGGTTCCATTTTGTCAAAAAATATCGTGTGTAAAATATTTTTGAAATAAAACAATATTTAGAACTGCCTCAATACGGTCAAAGTTTGTATATTTTCTCGAAAAGTAGAAATTTTAGATCATGATGTTCTATGCCTCTAGCAAATAAAATATCACTTCTAGTTTGTTCAAGCTACTAATCTTGACCTAAAACATATAACTGGACTTCATACTTTCAACTCTAGGTCCCCCTCAACTCGAGTATTAGCCCTCAAGGGGCGGGGGGTATCATGGGCGCCCATCTCCCTCTCATTGTTGCCTACTTTGCAGAGGTCACGGTGGACTTGCGGGCGGTTGGGAAGTCACAGCGGTGCTTCTCGACCACTTGTAAGAGGAACTGCCTTTGGTCTTCACTCTTGGTAAGGGCCAGGTTGAAAGACTGCATCAACGCCACCCCGCGCTCCGCGAAGTCATTGACAACTTGAAGGCCTGGACTCGGCGGGATGCGGCGATGAAGGCTGGGTCCATCCGCCACTCCTCCGGATCCTTGAGCAGGAAGGCGGTGCTGATGTCCAGAACCTTGAAGAACTCCTTTGATGTAGTCGTTGTGAACTTGGCCAATGTATTGTTGGCGATTGAGGCGGTGGACAGGTCCACATTGATACGCCGCGGGGGATCCTCCGATCCTTCCTCTTCTTCCATCGCTTTAATCATCTCCCGCTTTGTCGCCAAGTCGATACCCTCGTCGAAGATGGCCAGGGTGACGAGGCGCTCGCTCAAGTACCATAGGTGCCTGGCGAAGACTGTCGCCGTTGCCTTGGCCACCGCTGAGTCCGGATAATAGACGAGGGCCTTGAGCAGCGCGAGGTCCGCGGCTGGGGCCGTTGCCGGAGCGGCGCTTTGTACCAGGCCGTCACGTAGATGGACACGGCGAAGATGGTGAATCGCCGGATTCCAGCCGCTTCGCCTGACGACATCTGAAACTGTTCCCGGAACAGGAACAGTTTGATGGCATAGATGACTTTTGCCATCCAGCGCGCGATGGAAGGCGCCGGGACGAGCGAACCGGGCACCCCGCTTGTTCCGACCGCCCAGCACAATTACAGAGAGCTCCAGAAGTTCCCTGTAGTCATCACGTGGATGTTGACCGTCGAGGAGGCGGCTGAATTCGATCAGCAGGTCGTCGCGGGCGTCCTTCAGGTGCTGCGGCATGGTTCCATCCTCGAAGGGCTTCGCTTTGGTTTGATCGATGAAGTCCCACTGGGCGGCGAATCGTTTGAACAGGAGGATGTCAGGACCAGTAGAGGGACCGAGGCACGCCGTGAATGCCTTCTCGCACACCAGTTCGTGGATGTGGTGGCGGCAAGCCAAATGAAGCACTGTCTTCTCGAGTTTCTGCTCAATGATATAGCAAGCTCCTCCTGAGAGTCCTGTGTTTGAGGCGGTGGTGTCAAAAGAGAGGGCACAGATCCGTCCCTTGATGTCCCAATCCTCGAGGGCAGAGAGGACGGCTTCCGCCATGGCGCGGCCGGTGCCGTCGGGGAGGCTGGGCACAGCCAGAAGCTTGTCGACGTTCTCCCCAGACACCAGAACTGGAAGGCGATCTTCAGCAGGGCCTCCGTCAGCCGCTGGTACGATTTTCCCGTCCCAGTGAACGGTCAGCGGCACAGTAGGATGGAAGGCTGCCTTCATTTCCGCTGCTGCCATAGCACGGAACTTTGCTCGGTCGCGGCGGGAGGATTCGCGGTTCAAGACCAGCTCCTCAGGGTCGTGGCCCAAGCTCCTCGCAGCCGCCGACAGCAAAAAAACCCACCTCGGTCGGTAAGTTTCGTCCGATCCTCGCTGCGGAGAGATCAGGGGTGATCATCTTTTTCAACGCGCGGAATCGCTTGGGTGGTAAAGGGGTCGTAGATGCTTCTGCATTCGACGTGGACGGGCCCGGGAGAGAGAGCTCTTCCTCTTCTTCTCGGCGACGACGCCGTGTCGTGACCGAGTCGGGCTGCTTGCACCTGAGCTGGAGCTCGATGCCAGTTCGACGAGTTCTTCTCGGCTCTCTCTGTTCGCCCTTTCATCATCTTGCCGGCGGCTCCTTTCCGCTTCCTGTCTCCTCGCACGCTCCTCCTCAGTGTGCAGCGTCATGTCACGTGTGGAGGAGATGCGGCCGCGCCGCACCTCGGCCCTTTGTCCCGTCAGGAACTCCCTGTCCTCTTCGATTGTGATCATCGACATCGCCTGTTCGTGTGCGATGTCGAAGAGGCGGTCAAGGGATGAGAGGAACTCGGCCTCGTTCCTGATTTGGGTCACAGTGCGCCGTTTCGAGTTCTTGTTCGAGCCTGCACTTCTCGTACATTCGGAGAATGTTGTCCCTTGCGCGTTGGTCTTTCTGCGTAGGAATACGGGACCGCTCCCAGAATTCCTTGACTGCGGTCACTGTCTCAGCGGCTGCTTCCTTGATCGGCTTCTTGACGTCAAGGTGAAAGTGGAAAAAGTACTGAAGCGCCTGCTTTCCCGTAGGCAGCATGCTTCCTGTGATGCTGTGGTCCACGGTCCCCAGGAGATAGACTGCAGTTTTAGATCTTGTTGCCGAAGCCATCACGTCGTTTCAGAACTCACTGAAAAAGAGAATGAAACACTGTTAGTGTTGGCAAAACTCGTCCCAACCCATTTTCTACTTAGAATAACATGTTCTTTCGCCTGTATCAATATTTGGATAAACTCGTGTTACACCCTGTATAATACCTCATTTTAGTCTTCTGTACACCAGTGCGGAAGACTAAACCAACGACTCTGACCGTCCGTCTGTCTGTCTGTTATCATTTTTCAACTCAGAAACTACAGCAGCTATCGAAACGAAAACTGACATGATAACAGAACGCCATGAGTACTTTTCGACAAAAAGTATAAACTTTGACCTCGTTGAGGCAGTTCTAATTATTATTTTATTTCAAAAATATTTTACACACAATGTTTTTAGACGGAATGACACCAGAAATGCGCCCGTCCTGATAGAAATTCCCAAAAAATGAAAAACACCCCAAATAAGTGGCACCCTAGCCACCATGCCCGAGAGAATCACTTCTGTGATGCACTCAGCACACTTAGGAGGGCCCCAGCCACGGAAGCAGTAATCATTCCATGGGAAATCACAGAAGTACTGCCTAAGGGTTCCCCAATCAGCAGCACCAAAGTGACAGGCCACAGGCCAAATTGGAGCAATAGGACAGGAAACAGATATAAGATTGTGGTTGGAAAAGCCCAATAGAGAAAAAAGTTTGATAGAGTAAGAAGGATGTGAGGTACGAAATAAATCCAGAATGTTGGGCTTATCTCCAAAGGTGATCAGGGATACGAGTAAAGTGCTGTACAATCTGCTCCAGGTCATTTAGGATAGAAAAATTGTAAGCTAGTTCACCAGGGATGTCAGTGAAATGGGAGGAAAGCTGGTGGTAGTGGTGAACATTGAAATCTAAAATGGAGAGTTCAGCAAAGGGACAGTAGGATAGAATTTATTCCATTTTGGAAGCGAGGTAGTTAAAGAACTTTAGATAGTCAGTAGAATTAAGGAAAAGGTAAATTATGTAGATAACAGCCATATAGCTAGCAGACATTGGGTAATAGTAATAGGTAATAGACTATTACAGAATTTTTCAAGTAATAGATCATAATTTTTTGGCTGTAATAATAATAGTAATAGAAGTCAAGACTAGTCTCTGAAATTGCAATGATTTAGTTGAAACAAATATTTGTTATTTGACTGCCACTCAGCCTCATCCTGGATCCATGAGTGCAGAGCCCTTTGCCTCTCAGCCTCATCCTAGATCCACGAGTATAGTAGAGCCCTTTGCCTCTCAGCCTCATCCTTGATCCACGAGTTTTAGAGCACTCTGCCTCTCAGCCTCATCCTGAATCCATGAGTTCAGAGCCCCCCTGCTTCTCACTCTTATCCTGGATCCCTGAATCCAGACACTGCTACATCATCAACTCAATACCATCTCACACAGGGTACCACCCAAGGGGCCTTGGTGAATTGGGATGCTGGGAATGTAGTCAGGGATCATGATGAGGAGGCATCTTGGACAATGGTGATAAGGAGGGGCTAGAAGCGAGTGACCCCTCCGAGAACTGCAACCACTGCAGTAGCTAATGGTGGTGGTCCCTCAAGGAGGTCTGGTCCCACTCATGCACTGGCTAGAGTGAGTCAGCCTGTGGCAAAGGCTGGCAGAGAACAGCAGGGTATCATTGGGGCTGCCAAAACAAATTGTATGATGGCTGTACCAACAAAGACCGCAAACATTTTCATCACGAGATGTCAACCTGATCTTACAGCTGAGGAGCTGCAGGCATTTGTGGAAGATAAAATGAACCTTCAGGTTACATGTAGGAAAATTGACTCCAGATGGACTACATACAGTTCCTTTCAAGTTACAGCAGTCTGTGATGATCCAGGGGTATTTATGGATCCAGCAGTATGGCCAGAATGGGTATATGTATGGTGGTTCTATGAGAAGAAGGGAAGAAAAAAACCTGCAGCCCCTCTCGCAAGTGGGTCATTCTCTGTCAGATCAACCAAAAAAAATTGAAATTAACACCCTCATCTCTCATATTTTGCTGAAATTTGGTTTATAGGGAGTTTGAGAGCCCTGAATCCATTTCTGAAATTATAAGGTCAATCCGACCAACGGTTCAAGAGATATGACCTCGGGCAATTTGAGGTCACTCGCGAGGTTACTAACATTTGGCGAGCCATAACTTGGGTAATAATTGTCATAATTATATAAAAGTATATATATTTAGAATCAGAAAACGACAAGGAATCCAAATATGCAAGTTTTAGAACTCTAGGTTGAAAAATAAAAAAGTTACACTGTAACCAAAATTTGAGGTCACGATTTGACCTCTGGGGTATCAAATGAGAATTTTTTTTTTAAATGTAAAAAATGAAGGCATAGGCATTGGCTATTAGAATCAGCAAAAAAAAGTTTGTTTATGTTAGTATTTTTCATGTAACTAACATATAAGTGAACACCATATTCATAAGTTGTGCGTCAATTCTACCTATTTTTTCACACTTAAGCTCATAATTTGACCTATAGAAATTAAAATTACATTTTTTATAGATATAAAAAACAAAGTCAGAGTTCTTGACTAATAGAAACAATCATAAAAAGTTTGTTTATGTTGGTACTTTTCATGTAACTAACTTATAAGTGAACACCATATTTATAAATTGCTTGTCATTTCAAGGAATTTTTATATCTTAGCTATCAATTTGACCTCAAGCTCCAAGAATTTAATAAAAATTGTATTTCACTGCTAATCTACACTGGCAATAATAGTTATAATAGTGAAAGGCGAAGACTAAGCTCACATGTAGCCTAAACAAACCTGTTGAAACATGTTGCTACTTGTCTAAGTGCAGAATCAACACAGATAGTTGCAAAATTCCTTGTCTACAGGTTAGTACAGTTCCAGCCAGCACTGTGGGTGGCTGGTGGGTATGGTGTTTTAATGAGCCTCAGAGACTATCAAGGCCTAAAATATTAAGTGTGTATAGCTATATATATTTTCTAAAAAATAATATTACCTAATTGTAAATCCTATATCTTTACATATCAAAATACAATGGTTTGGTACTTGAAATACTGCCAGGACCCTATTCAAAAACACAAGAAACGCATAACAATCAATCTTAGAAAAGTGACTGATGTACTTGTTGAAAAATGTGCTGGAAGAGTGAAAAAGACTCATTGTTGTGTGTGAACTGCTGGACACTGATAATGAAAACCCCACTATACTTAGTACCACTGAAAACAACGAGTCTGAGCAGGATTCAAATGAATCATCTACTATCAGTGGCTTGAGTAACATCTCTTCAATTCAAGATCTGGACAATGACAGTGATTGCTTGATAAAGGAAAATCCTTCAACTTCAGTTGAACCAGTTCTAGCATTTCTGGACCAAACACCAGTTAAAAAAAGTAAGTAATAAATTAATATAATAACTTATACTTTACTACAAGGTCTGTTTGATCTACTATATAGCCAATTATATAGCATTTAAGGTACTATAATTAATATTTAATTACTAATATTCAGGTGTGTGAAACCTTTTTTTATGTTCTTTTCAGAAGGGCTGTCATTAAGCCAGAAAAAGCGCAAGGCTCGTGGTAAGCTATCATCTGCTCAGAAACACCTGAAGGAGAGGCTAGAACTCAGTTATGGTGTTCAAATTACCGAGGAGGTAAGTGATACTTCAAAACCTGAAACTAAATCTGAAAAACATCTAGACAAATTAATGAATGAATTGAAACAGTCATTCCTGGAGAGCAAATGTCACCATCACAAACTACAAATATTGAGACACTCACCATACACAATTGAAAAAACAGCTAGTTTCTTTCAAACTACAACATACATGGTGAAAAGAAGCCATTCACTTAAATCAGAACATGGAATCCTTCCGAAGATTCCACTAATGAGCAAAGGAAAAGTGATATCTGAAGAACACAAAGATATAGTTAGAAGATTCTATGAGTCAGAAGAGGTTAGTCGTATGTGTCCTGGCCAAAAGGATTGCGTGAAAGTTATCAGTGCTGAAGGTGCAATGAAGGTGCAAAAACGATTGGCCCTCGGGAATTTAAGAGAGATGTTTGAACTATATAAAAATGATGAAAAGAATCCCAAAATAGGATTTTCCACATTTGCAAAATTACGGCCATCATATTGTGTGCTTGCCAGTAGTGGTGGGACTCATTCTGTCTGTGTCTGCACATACCATCAAAATCCAAAATTGCAGCTGGCTGCATTGGGAGAAAGAGGTCTTTCATACAAGGATCTTATGGATTACAGTGTCTGCAGTACAGAAAGAGAGACTTGCATGATGCAACTTTGCAATGATTGCCCAAGAGAAGAGGGTGTCCTGGATTTTCTTGAGTTACTTGACAGTGTGAAATCAGCTCCAAATGAAATATCTTACAAGCAATGGGTGACTGTTGACCGTGTACAATGGTTGATAAGGTGGAGCCACTTCATGAATACTTATCATCCCTAAGCATGAAAATATCCCGCATGGTTCGTCATCACTTTGTTGCTCAGCAACAATCACAGTACTTCAAGCAGTTGAAAGAAACACTACCACCTCAGAGCGAGGTAGTTATAGTAGGTGATTTCTTTGAGAATTATTCTTTCATTGTCCAGGATGCTGCCCAAGGGTTTCACTGGGACAATTCACAGTGTACAGTTCACCCTTTTGTCATCTATTATAGATCATCTGCAGACCAGGAACTTAGCCATTTTAGTGTCTGTTTCTTATCTGCATCACTAAAACACAACACTATAATGGTTTACTCATTCATATTGAAGCTTATGACATATGTTAAATTCAGATGCCCACAATTGAAGAAGGTGCACTATTTCTCAGATGGATGTGCTGGCCATATAAGAACAGATACAACTTCACAAATCTCTGTTACCATGAAGAGGATTTTGGTCTGTCTTGTGAATGGCACTTCTTTGCTACATCCCATGGCAAAAATGCATGTGATGGGATTGGAGGAACAGTGAAAAGAGCTACTGCTCGTGCCAGTTTGCAGAGAACTACAGAGAGGCAAATTCTTACACCAGAACACATGTTTGTTTTGTGAAGAAAACTTGAGCAACAAGATAAATTTTTTCTTTGTAACTACAGCTGATTTGAAAGATGCAGAAGAACGGTTGGAACATCGATTCAAGGATAGTAGGGCTATTCCTGGAACTCAGAAATATCATAGATTTGTTCCCCTAAACAAGGAAGAACTGATGGTGTATCCCATTTCAAGTGGCATTGGAGAAAAGAAAAGAATAAGGAAAAGTCATTTTACTAATGAACCTGCAATGCTTGGTAACCTAAAATGTGTCAAACCAGGAGAGTATGTTGGCTGCATTTATGACATGCAAGTTTGGTATGGAATTGTGGAGGAATATTGTGAAGAGTTTGATGATTTCACTGTGAACTTTCTACATCCCTCTGGGTCATCAGGATCAAGTGCATATTATTATCCATCAAACAAGGATTCATGTGCAGTGCCAGGACATCATATATTAACTGTAATGAGTTGTTCTACCCTAAGAGGAGGCAGCAGAATTCAATACATTTTTCCACAAAAAGAAATTGATGAGAGCATCGAGCATGCAAAAATTGTATTAGGCTAGCACATGAATCCTCTAAGTAGGTCTTCCCCTTTCACTATTATAACTATTATTGCCAGTGTAGATTAGCAGTGAAGTACAATTTTACATTTTTTGCCTTTGTTTTTATATCTATAAAAAAGTGTAATTTTAATTTCTATAGGTCAAATTATGAGCTTAAGTGTGAAAAAATAGGTAGAATTGACGCATAACTTATGAATATGGTGTTCACTTATATGTTAGTTACATGAAAAATACTAACATAAACAAACTTTTTTTTGCTGATTCTAATAGCCAATGCCTATGCCTTCATTTTTTACATTTAAAAAAAAAATTCTCATTTGATACCCCAGAGGTCAAATCGTGACCTCAAATTTTGGTTACAGTGTAACTTTTTTATTTTTCAACCTAGAGTTCTAAAACTTGCATATTTGGATTCCTTGTCGTTTTCTGATTCTAAATATATATACTTTTATATAATTGTGACCATTATTACCCAAGTTATGGGTCGCCAAATGTTAGTGACCTCGCAAGTGACCTCAAATTTCCCGAGGTCATATCTCTTGAACCGTTGGTCGGATTGACCTTATAATTTCAGAAATGGATTCAGGGCCCACAAACTCCCTATAAACCAAATTTCAGCAAAATCTGAGAGATGAGGGTGTTAGGCACTGGTTGACCCAAGTGCTGGAGAGGGTAATTATGGAGACATCATGCGTTGTACTATGGAGGAAAATCCAGCTGGGTCTAATGCTGTAACTGCTGTGTCTGGTATAAATAGAATTCAACATGTAGAGATGGCTGGCAGAACTCCTGCATCTTCCTAATTGCAACATTCAAGGTAATCTCTTATAACTTAGAGGCCTAAGCTTAGGCAATAACAGCAAACACAGGTGGATCATAATTGATAAGCTGTTAGATATTCTCTGTCTGCAGGAAACAAGGCTTTAAGGACCTGAATAGCTTGTCCAGTAACTTTCATGGGATAGGGGAGACCACCAGAGATAAACAAGATGGTCTTGTAGGCCACCCACATGGTGGGGTAGCTATTCTATGGAGGTTGGGGTATGGGAAATATATTAGTGAATTAAAACTTGGTTTGAATTGGCTAACTGGAATAGAAATTTGTGTTGACAATAAAAAATTTTAATTCTGTGTATCTATATACCTTTTCAGGCAGTGATGATGATGATGATTACCTCACTAAATTGGGGCAGGTCAGCAGTATTATTGAGGATTTGGATATGACATGTATAGCTATTATTAGTGCCTTTAATACTGTGCTTAATGATAATTCTTTGTTTAGCAACCCCTTAAAAGCCTTCTGTGAAGATAATAACTTGATCCTTTCATCCATGTGTATTCTTCCTGGTGATAGCTTTACTTATGTTAGTGATAGTTGGCACACTACCTCATGGTTGGATCATTGTATTTGTATGTTCATTATACACAGTGATTCACTGGCCTACTTAGTGTTCCAGACAACTATCTCTTAATCTTCTATGGACCTCTTATATAATATTTGTACCTATTGAGTCTGAAATAAAGTGCATTTTTGCTTGTTAATACTGCTTCTCATTACATTTAACCCCTTCCATGCGAATCATGAAAATTGCTGCATGTAGCGCAAAACAACTTTTTTTTTACTCTTAATAAAGTAATTAATTTTAATATGTTTTGTCTTTTTAATCATATTTATAAACATATTACTGATATAAAACATGTCTGTTTTTAAAAATATATGAAAATATCAATATATAAATTTATTGAAGTAAACTTACCTAATTTGGAGAATCATCTTAATTATGCCATTTTTTGAAGTGATCTATACTGCATAAGCCTAGTTTTTCAGGGCATCATCAAACATATTAAGTAAACATTTCCACCCTCCAGCCATTACATTCAGTTCAGGCAAGTCTTCAAATTCAAAATTGGCACTGTCATCTGAATAATCACTGCTATCAAACTCCATATTACTTCCATCTGGTACATATTCACTACCACTGTCACTCATGCCTTCCTCACTTGACATTTTTTTATATTATTTTACGCAAATAAATTTTAAATGTATGCAACATAACCACTAATCACTATCTTCCTCAATCAAAACCTGATGACAACTGACACCCTGCCATCAATTGTTTCAGTAATTGGTTGAAAAAATTACGTCACTCATTGAAAAGCATTTGATTGGTTGATAAAGATGACATCACTCACATCGAAGAGCATTATGAGATACTCAGGAATGCTTTGATAAGCATTAAGAGATTTTTCTTCAAATAAATAAACTTAAGCGTGATGACTCCAACCTTGGCATCATTGCAGGGATAATCAAGACCTCCCATTATGCCAACAGTGGCATCATCGTAAGGAAAGGGTTAAATAGACAAAGATCCTTTTCAAATGAAAAAAGTACCCTACATACAAAAGTAATAGTAATAGATTAAAATTAAAGTAATAGTAATAGAAGGAATCAAAATAGTAATAAGTAATAGAAACCCAATAATTGACCCTGGTTATTACTGAATGTTTCACCAAGTTTCATAACTTTGTTTCAGTTTATTTGCGCAAGATATGAAGGTCATATTTGAACAGAACACCAAAATACATTAGAAAAATGTATTTTAGATATTAATTTCAGTGTTGGTGAACCATTCAATAATTAACTTGACCCTATGTCAAATAGTTAATTATTTTTCTTATGTTTTTTTAGTTCTTTTGCATTATCCTCCCAACACTAATTTCTTTATATAATATTGGTTTGGTTTTGGTTATGGTACTTTATTTTCCTTCCATTATAAAAAAAATTAGTATTGCTATTAGGTTAGGTTAAGTTAGGGTAATTATTCATTTTTTGACCCAGTCTCTTTTTATAATGAGAGCAAACGTTTCTGATCAATTTGGAGGTGCTCTGCACGAATCTGCCATCCGTTTCCTGTGCAAATGCGTAGTTTTCGAGATATCGGCATCTCAAAAACTACGCATTTGCACAGGAAACGGATGGCAGATTCGTGCAAAACAACTCAAAATCGACCAGAAAAGTTTGCATTCGTGCTAAACACCACCTAACCTAACTTAGCCTAACCACCTAACCTAACTTAGCCTAACCACCTAACCTAACTTAGCCTAACCACCTAACCTAACTTAGCCTAACCACCTAACCTAACTTAGCCTAACCACCTAACCTAACTTAGCCTAACCACCTAACCTAACTTAGCCTAACCACCTAACCTAACTTAGCCTAACCACCTAACCTAGCCAGTCACCTTATTTTGGAGGATATAGTTTTGCAATTGCAGTAAGGAAGTGATGCAGAACTGTAGAATCGTCAGGATGTTCTGCCGGTAATGAGGACGTCTATTTCCAGCACGTAAAACCCACAATTTCACATCCTTCCATTTTTTTTACGGCACCTAAACACCTTCGAGTCTTGTCTTAAAATACAGGCAGTATTACATTTAGGGCAAATCACGGATGTCGGAATTATGCCGTGATTAGAAAAAACTAACTTTTATTTTCATCGAGGCCAACAAGGCGGATTAGGTCCTCGAAATCAACTTCACAAGATTCACACGTCATACCAGTAGAACGAAAACCACCATACTGACCAGAAACAGAAAAAAATAGCCAAAGCAAGAAAAAGTAGCCAAAAAAAGCCAAGAAAAATCTCCAAAAGAGTCCAAAAAAGGTAGCCCAAATAAACAAACTAACCGAAATTTATATACATACATATTAGAAAGTAGAAAGTATATTTTTTTTTAAAAGTACATTTTATACAAATTTGCACAAGATAATATATATATTTTCTTATTCAGCGTTGATTGGTTATTCAATATATATTGCTGTTATAGCTGGGTGTGACTGGGTCAAAAAATGAATAATAACCTAAGTTAGGTTAGGTTAGGTTAGGTTGTTAGGTTACGGTAAAAACATCCCACTGCCATTATAAAAAAAAATTAGTGTTGGGAAGATAATGCAAAAGTACCTTCTTTTTTTTTAAATTCAGGTGATGACATCGTATATTTATCCAAATTAGTAACCACTATAATCTTTTAATAAAATTTAGTAAAAAAAGTAGAACCTAATAATGTTATTTACCCAAAAAACAATACTCTTGAAGAGTTGTATTATGTAGATTATGACCATATAATTACTTTTTCAAAATTCAGGTGATGACAACTTAAAATTAACCTTAAAATTTTCCAAATGAGCTTTAATATTTTAATATTCTTTCTGGTATCTTTCCTACCAATATTAAACTAACAGGCCTATAATTTCCTACCTCCTTACTATCCTTTTTGTAAATGGGTACTATACATTTGCTGGTGCTACTATAGTATGCGGTCTACCTACAATAGGTCATCTTCAAATTGAAGATGGGAAGAAAAAGGTTACAGTAAATGTGCATTACTCAAGTATATTCCCATGTTAATCTTAGAAAAACAAAAACACAAGTTTACTTAATTTATTAACTGGTCGTATATTAGAGCAATTTAGCAGAGAGGGGGGCAATTCATTTTCAGAACTCCAACAAAGAGAGCAAGACAAAATTGCATATTTGTTTATAAAGATTTGTTTATAAAAAACGTCTGTACAGGTACAGTAGCTAGAACAACGTGAAAAAAGTGTTAGCAGCTGACGAGGAAGCTTCTAAACAGTGGCTGCATCCTCCAGCGCAGGACACGTCAACGCGAAGAAGCGACGTCAAACCAAAACATCAACGCGCTGGTGGCCAAACTTCCTCAAATCTCCGTGTAGCGGGCTGTCTACGGTTGGCCAGACTGGCAGTCGACAGCCTGTTGCGTGGCACAGTCAGAGTGCCGATCAGCTCCCGGGGCCAGACCTATTCTCAGCGTGCTATTTTTTCAATTACAGGGAACAATTGCGTGCTCCCCGAACTACTCTTACTCTCTGGCGACATTAAGACTAATCCAGGCCCCACTACAACTTACACATGTCACCATACACAAAGACATAGACACAATAGTACCATGAGACACATACAGAAGTATAATATTAACATATTACAGTACAACGTAGATGGCCTCACAAACAAAATCATGCAGCTTAGGGAATTCGTACACAAACAAAACATTCACATAGCACTTATACAAGAAACAAAACTAAAACGCACACACAAAACACCCACCATCCCTGACTTCACGGCGATCCGTCAAGATCGTACTGGGGGTAACGGGGGTGGACTCATCACTTACATACGTAAAAGCATTAGCTACACTGATGCTACCCAAAACATTACAAACACAATCCAAGCAGATAACACGATAGAAATATAGGCAGTTAACATTAAAACACGCGCAAAACACAACACCACACTAATCAACATTTACATCCCACCAGATAGTTCACCTCAGGTGCCAGCCAATTACAATCCACAGTTACACAATCTTGCCTCTCTCACTAATGTCATCTTAGGAGGAGACTTCAATGCCAAAGACACTAGTTGGTACCTGCACAACCAAAACAACACCAGAGGCGCCAACATAGCCACACAACTAAACAGCCTCTTCATTCTTAACAATACAGAAGAACATACACACATACCACATCAAGCAGGATACTCAAACTCCTCCCCAGACATAACGTTCTGTTCCCCCTCACTAGCAACACATACACAATGGAGAACAGAAAAACAACTGTCATCAGACCACCTGCCCATCATCATTACAACACATTCTACACTGCCCCAACAGCCTTAGGCACACTTACAGAAATTACAAGAAAACTGATTGGGAACAGTTCAAAATACAGACTGAGGAACAATTCACCACATTAAACAGCACACCCATCATAAACATCGATACAACACTCAAGACATTTAATCAGATTATCAATAATGCAAACAAATACATACCCAAGGGCAACATTAGGAAATACAACCCAAATTACACTAGAGAAATAGCCCACCTCATAAGGCAACGTAACAACCTCAAATATAACACACAAACACCACACACAGAAGCCATAAAACAGCAGATACAACAGCTCAACACAGAAATAAACAACAAACTCAAAGAAAAACAAACAGAAATATTCAGGGAATTCATAACACTAAACCACTCCACAGATACATACAGGCTATACAAGACTATAAACAGCATTACCCACTCTAACAGCGGCATTCACACCTCACACGCGGCTATCTGTCGCAGCCAAAATAATATCCCAACATACACACAAGCAGCTAACATTCTAGTTAATCACTACGCAAAGATAAGTCACTTAAACAGAGACAACAACCAGAAACATGCAGACAGACAAACAGCCAGACACAAGAAAACCTACAGACTCGACATGACCATTACACCCTTCAATACAGACCAGACCACCAAGATCATCAAAAACATTAAGAATTCGAAGGCTACTGGACCAGACAACATATCTAACATACACCTTAAACACTTGGGCCCACAAGGAATATTAGCTCTCACAAATATCAGCACATATTCATACCAACACTGTATTATTCCTGACATATGGAAACAAGGTAAAATTATTACACTACTCAAACCAAACAAAAATCCAACAGAACCAGCTTCCTATAGACCCATTACTTTACTATGCACACCTTCCAAAGTAACAGAAAGACTAATCTTACAAATCACCAACCCACACATACCACTATCGCCTACTCAACATGGATTCAGACCTTACCACTCAACCACGACATTACTCACTAACCTCACGCAGCACATCATGGATGGCATCAACTCCAGAAGACCAGCTCAACGTACACTATTAGCAACAATAGACATTAGTAAAGCATTTGATGCTATCCCACGCTTCCCTCTCATAAACAAAATACTCAACACAAACATGCACAATAACACCAAAAGGTGGCTGAGCAACTATCTCTCAGGAAGATACTCACATGTCACATTTAATGGCAAGTCATCCAAAAACAAGCTTTTTCCGAACGGGGTCCCTCAAGGCTCTGTTCTCTCACCAACCCTCTTCAACTTATACATGCATGACATTCCAACACCCATAGATAACAAGCTTACCTTATCATCATATGCAGATGATATCACTCTAACATCCACCCACAACAACATCGACACCGCTACAAATAACCTACAAACATACATAAACAGTATACAAGACTGGCTCACACACAATAGACTCAAAGTAGCACCCACAAAATCAACCATCACCTTGCTTACAAGCAACACAAAAGAACACCAGGTAATTCCACAGCTTACACTAAACAACATCAACATTCCACACACTCACAGAACCAAAATACTTGGTGTCACATACAACACATCATTATCTTTTGCAAACCATATTCAGGACATTAAAACCAAATGTACGTCAAGACTTAACACGCTTAGGGTACTAACAGGCACAAACTTTGGACACTAGCAGGAAACAACATCACTCATATACAAACAATATATTCGCTCAGTTATGGACTATGCTAGCCCATGCTGGGCACCCATTATCTCAAACACACAAACACCTTACAGACAATACAAAACAACGCACTTCGTATCATTACAGGATGCACTCAAACACCAATAGAACACCTACACACAGAAACAAAAATACTAAAAGTTAGGGAACATTTAGACATGAGGGGAACACAATTCATGGCAGCAGTAACAACTAACCCACAACACCCTTGCCACTATATGTACAATCATGCACCAACACCTCGCACCATTAAGGTAATACCAGAGAGATTATAACGAAATACTCCATTCTATACCACGCCCCACAGACATCACACAGTACAGAAAACACACACACACACACACCTAACCCACAAAGTACTGACACGACTCGGTCCGAATGCGGTCCTAGGTGCGAAGCCGCCACCCATTAACAGGTCAGAGATCAGCCTGAGCAGATCGGATCGAGTTAACTTAGCACGATTCCGATGTGGACATCACCCAAACTTACGGACATATAAACACAGACTAGACAACTCCATAGATGACACCTGCCACCTGTGCCAAGAGACACCACAAACAATTGAACACATTATGATGGACTGTACCGCTCTAGCACAACAACGAACACAACACAACATCACTAGTGCGCTGAACCTCTAGTCCACTCCAGAGAGGGCGATCGGTTACCTGCGTGCCGCCGGCTTGCTCGATCAGGGTGGGCTGATCGGCTAAACAACAACAACAACATTAGGAGGTAAACAAGCAATTAGTAAAGATAAGAAACTATAATTAAAAGGTAGACCGCCGAATCGTAGGTAGACCACATACTATAGTAGCACCTATTTACTTTTTAGTAATATTTATTTTAGCATACATTGTTGTTTTTCAATTAAAACATTTGGTACTTATGTATTATCGGGACTACCAAACTGTTTATATATTTTTGCTCTCGTCATTTTTGTTTAAAGATAAGCCAAAACCATTTTTTTTTTGCTTGAATCATGTTATTGGCATGAAAAGCTATCATTTGAGCCTATGATCACTCAAATCTGAGCACATGACCCTCAGACCCCCCTCTACCCCTACCTCTATTAAACTAACGAAAATATCACAACTTAACCTAACCAATCATCAAGGGTGTACAGTTGACCTAACCAGGCATTCAGTTGACCCAATAATATGTAAGTACCAAAACGGAAAATGCCCAGTTAGGTCAACTGTACACCCTTGATGATTGGTTAGGTTAAGTTGTAATATTTTCATTACCTAGTTTAAACAAAAATGATGAGAGGAAAATTACATAATAAACAGTTTGGTAGCCCTGATAATACGTAAGTACCAAACATTTTTCTGGTCAAGTTTTAGTCATTTTGCATGAATCTGATATCCATTTCCTGTGCAAACATCTATTTTTTAAGATATCATCACTTGAAAATATCTTTTTTTTATCTAGTGATTCATACAAAACTAAAAATTGACCAGAAAAATGTTTTCATTGAAAAACACAGATGTGGGCTAAAACAAATATTTACCTTGCTTTTTTTCCATTGATCTGGTACCTCTGCATAATTAATAGACCTAACAAACAAAACATTTAGTGCCTCAGATAAGCTTTCCTCCCTTTCTCCGAGAACCCTAGCATATAGGCCCCTATATTATCAGATCCAGCAACTTTATTCGACTTCAATGTATAAATTACTTGCCTATCATCATCCTGCCTTATAAGAATATGATCAAGTACCATAACCTAGTACCTCCAAGCCTAAGTTAGGATACTTACCATGGATCAAATTCATGGATAATACTCTCAAATCTAATAACTGCGAATAATCTTGAAAGAAATCCGGCCAACCACGCCAGCATTAATATAGTAAATACTAATAAACTTGTAGCCCCAAGTTGTCCAGGCTTTGCTTCAACTTCAGATGATCTGTCATTTGCTTTAGCAGTAGTATTACTATTTGAAACTTTTGAATGTACTCGAGGCATATTTGTAACTTAAAAGTAGTAGGCCTTGAATGCCTAATAAGTAATTAGATTTATTTCAGCAAAAACTATCCATTAGATTTACATTCAACATTAATATATAATGTTGAAATTAATGTTAAGCGCTACATATTCTTCTCTTCACAACTCTACAGCATCAAAATGATGTAAACAAAATATTGTCCGCCGGTGGCATGGTGCGATTGGTTAAAATCTAAACAAAATTCAAAAGAAATGCGTAGTTAGAAAGTAACCTTTGGATTAAAAAAAAAATATATATTAGTCAAATAAAAATTATTATTAAGCATAAACAGTATTTTTACTACATATGTATATTAAAATCATATAACTATGTAGGTATAAATGTTATTATAATTTTGCGCTAACTTTGTGGAATTCTACAATTGGATAGTTGAAACAAACCAATTATATGACTGATCGTGGCAATAAGTCCAGTGATATATTACATTATTTATATATAACCAAAGTAGGCTGTTGTCGTAATAGTGAATTTTGTGTATTTTTAAAGTTCGATTTTCAGTTTCGTAATTAACTACTGAATTTCGTTTCCAAATATATGTTAGCAAAGGTCTTACCGTATGTTAATGAATATCAGAGGCGTCATGCAAGAAAAAAATTTGGTGGGGGGGCCTCAAGACTTAAGACAGATTTTCGATAAACATATCATGTACAGGTATATCAAAAAAATGTCACTACATTATACAAAATTTTTAGGATACGGTAAAATGACATGTTATCTATCGACGTGAACCACGATTTCAGAATGCATCAACCACCGTACGAAGATCTTCTGATTGAATTCTTCTGATTAAACAGTCAAAACCATCAAGTCACTCAATTTGGTTTGCGATAAAGGCATCAACCTGAAGACACTAATCAATAATAATGAATATTCTCTAGTGCTGCGCAAAGAGTTCTTTACAGATTTCAAAGTAGAGAATGAACGTTCAAATGAGCATGAGGAAACTGGGAGAGTCAACACCAACTGATACGCCAAAGTAACATTTGGATATAATTCTTTCATTCCAGTCTCAATCATGTGGGTATAAATAAAGTATAGAATGAATGCAATTTCTGTCAACAGATGCTGAGTTCAGTGCATGGCAGAAAAGACAGTATTTAAACTAAAGTGTCTCAGTCAAATCTTGAGGATAGAATGTTTGGAGAGTTTGCAGTTTGGAATTTTTTCCAATTGAAGGATTCAATAAGCAGTCAGTGGAACAAAGCAATGGTATAACTGGCGTATCATACCTAGTTTTCAGTGCAGATAGCATGAGGTCAACTGCTTCAACATGCAGACAAACTCTAAGTTTGGATTTCCCAGTGATAGCCAAACATTTTACGGCGCATCGTCACAGCACCAGTTGCACTATGGAAAACTGATGAGTGGGTAGTTGGGAGGTAACGAAAATGGTTCACTGAGTAGGTAGGTAGTTAATCTAACAATTATTAAATTCCTTTTATGTCAATAACTGGGTGGATGAAACCAATTGGTTGCTCACCAGAGTTATTCTCCACACTAATATTTATATACTGTGTGACAAGAGCGTGCTCGGTAATAGATATACATTACTGATAAACCAACCGAACAATAGAACCAATACGACGCTGGTGGAAAAAGCCCCGCTAAAAGGAGAACAAAGGAGAACGAAAACGAGGAACGGGGCGAGAGGACGCAACTGAAGAAGGGACGAGAACAGACACCGAAGAAAGATCCCCACCAGCAAGTACGCTCTCGACAATTAAACAGGAAGGAGAAAAGAGACTCTCTAATAACTAGCAGTAAGTGACTAATTGTGTTTTTAACCCAGGTTTACATAGATTCATTAAATTAAGTTGGGTCAGACAACTTAGGCCTACATTGTGGCCTAAGACCCAGCATCAACTCATAGCTTAACAAAGGTGAAGGTAGATTGCCCTAACCTAATTTGGTGAGGAATCCTACTGTGGACCTCAATTTATCTGCCCGCTCTGGACCATTTCCGGAATCTCTAGGCTGACCCCTCTAGGCTAGACTTGATCTACTCTATAGTTAGACTGGATATATAAGGGGTGGGTTAATTGTGGACCAATTCATACATAGCATTTTTCGCATGCACATTTCTGACTTAAACCTTTATTTTTCGCCAAAAAATTTGTGGGGCCCGGGCCCTAGCACTACGCTATTGGTGAATATATAATTTTCATTACTTAAGTAAAAATGTATCAATTAGGCTCGAACAGTCAGTGATGTGACTTAATCAGTTACTCAGTAATCGGTTTTTTTAAGTAGGCGTAACAGCATGGACGGATCTAAGGGGGATGTAGGGGGCATGTAACCCACTAGGAAAGATCCCCCAACGGATGAGTGGAACTTGTGAACGTTTTGTCAGACATTTGACACCCAGATCATGATAATTAGGTTTATATAATATTGCATTACTTGTGAAATGTCTGTTATAATACAGTATAATTGAATATATAATACATGATTACTAATCATGTATTTTATGTTTAATTATACTGTATTATAACTGTGTAGTATACTGTAAATATTACAGTAAGTATTGAATCATACTGTAAGTATTACATGTTTATCACAAATCACAATTGAAATGCACAGAATTTGATAAATATTTTATCAGTAATCATATTATTTTCATGTTTCTTTATTATGTTTAAAAATATAATATTTAATTTTCAATACAACTATCACTACCACACCATTGAAAACTAGGGTACAGTGTTCGAAATATAGAGGGGGTGGGGTCAGGGGGGGTTTGACCAGTGACGTCATATATATATATATATATATATATATATATATATATATAGATGGGCACAAAATACTTTAAATGTAATTAAATACTAAATACATTCTTCCTTAAAAAAATATTTAAATACCAAATACATTACATATTTTCAAAATGTATTTAAATACTAAATACATTACATAAAAAATGTATTTAAATGCATTTCAAATACATTTTTAAATACTTATCCAACTATATCATGTCAGAATTTTTTCTAAAACCTATCTCTTGGTAACATTAATTTATTGATATTATCATCTATTAAACTTTATAAACATATATACATAACTCATAAGTAGGGCAATTTTTTATTGACCTAAAAACAAAAACAAAATTAACTTTATTTTCCTCCAGAATTGACTTTATTGACATAATAAATATGTACCATTAAATTGTCTAATTTGACTTATTGTAAAGCAATTTTCGTGATTACAAACTATGATATTAGTTGTGTAATTTTAGTGATAAATTGTATAAGCTATTTATAGATTGATACATAAAACTAATATACAGGGTGTACATAAAGTCAGGATCTATTTTTGAAGCACTTGGAAATTATATGGAATTCAATCATAAAATGATAAAGTGGTAACATTTATTAAATAATTAAGAGTAGGATTCGACGTGACGCCTATCAGTATCCCTGCACAGCTCAAATCGTTCCGTAGCATTTCTAAACACATTCTGGAGCATTTGCGGGGTTATGTTATCTGCAGCAGTTCGCATACGTGTACGTAAGTTTTCAAGACTCGTAATCTTCGTCTGATAGACGTGCGATTTGATAAAGCCCCACGCAAAGAAATCTAAAGGGGTTAAATCTGGTGATCTCGCTGGCCAAGATCTGTTGCTTCCGCGTCCGATCCAGCGATTTGGAAAACGTCCATTTAGATAATCCTGAACAATTTTGGCATCGTGACAAGGAGCACCATCATGTTGATAGACGACGGTACTAACAATCCTATCCCCGTCGTCTATCAACATGATGGTGCTCCTTGTCACTATGCCAAAATTGTTCAGGATTATCTAAATGGACGTTTTCCAAATCGCTGGATCGGACGCGGAAGCAACAGACCTTGGCCAGCGAGATCACCAGATTTAACCCCTTTAGATTTCTTTGCGTGGGGCTTTATCAAATCGCACGTCTATCAGACGAAGATTACGAGTCTTGAAAACTTACATATACGAACTGCTGCAGATAACATAACCCCGCAAATGCTCCAGAATGCGTTTAGAAATGCTGCGGAACGATTTGAGCTGTGCAGGGATACTGATGGGCGTCACGTCGAATCCTACTCTTAATTATTTAATAAATGTTACCACTTTATCATTTTATGATTGAATTCCATATAATTTCCAAGTGCTTCACAAAAATAGATCCTGACTTTATGTACACCCTGTATTATACAACACTCCATATGCAGTCAGTTAACATCTTTAAATACAATTATTCCACATCTGCATTATACAACACCGCAATATAGTTTTTAACATTTTCGGATTTGAAGTTTCTGTCTTTGGCTAGGAGTTTTCGAAGAATGGAAAAACTTCTTTCGACTGATGCTGAGGTTGGTTGACAGTTTTTAGTAGAACGTATAATGATGGCGATATAGCATTCCTGGTCATCAAATTATATCCTTGATATCATTTGTTTGCAAACGCTTTTTTATATAATTTTTTTATATTAACATAATCTTCTCCAAAATATATGGTATTGACCGCTTCGTATGCTTCTTTGATAGTAAAATCTGTGCTCTCCATTTTTTCTAAAAGAGAACATAATAAAGAGTACTGTTCTTGCAACTGTAAGAGCTGAAAACCTAAACCATCCGATTTGATGCCAGCTTTCGCTCTTTTAACGAGGATCCCGTTGCCCTCGAATCCTTCCACAATCTCTCTTACTTTTGGAAGATGCCTTGCGTAATAAAACGCTGCATTCAACCAATTGGCCCATCTAGTAACGATTGGATCAGGTGGCTTAGGTGTTTAGAAAGATTTTGTATTTTGTTTCAGGGCGCAAATTGTTATCTGACAGTTGAGGCTAAGAAATGTATTTGCGAAATGTACTTAAAAATATATATTTTCAAATAACAAATACTCTTTCAAAGTATTTAAATATGTATTTAAATACACCGAAAAAAGTATATATATATATATATATAAAGGTGGGCACCCGGGCCTCAAAAAGGACCGACGGTCCCGGTCCCGGTCCTTGCCGCAAACTGGACCGACGGTCCCGGTCACGGTCCTTTCTGAAGATAGGACCTAGGAACGACTCGGTCCTCGGTCCTTATATATAAGTGAAAAATTTGATTAAAATGAAAAATGAAATTAAAGACACCGGAAATCTTTAATTTTATTAACGTAAATTATAATTAATACAATACATAAATGATGAAAAAAGTTATTAAGTTAAATGCTTGAATTTCCCTTCAAGAAGACTAGCATTTCAAAATGGCTGTCACTGAGCCCTGACCTTTTCGGCTTGAGGACGTCCTTCCCCAAAGAGAAGAGCCTCTCCACGGCGGCACTGGATGGTGCCAGGTGTTGAAACAAGTTTCAGTTCAGTCTCAGTCTCTTTCTGAGTCTTCTGGAGGAAACGATCCATCTTCTTTAGAACTTCAAATAATCACTAAACCCACTAAAATCACTAAAAATGGACCGTCGCTCCTCATTTCGGTCCTCACTGAGAAAAGGACCTACTTTCCCGCTCACAGTCCTTAAAAAGGACCGAGTTCCTGGAATTCGGTCCTTTTGGAACTCGGTCCTGTCCACCTTTGTATATATATATATATATATATATATATATGCACTAAAATCACAAAAATAACACGTGACCTTATTAATAAGCAAACAACCACAGGGAAAAGGAAACACAAAGTCCGAGCGCTTTCGTGATATATTCACATTATCAAGGAGGAACAGAAAATAGACGGAGATTACAAAGTAAATGAGTTAAATAGACAAGCAAAAAATTCACAATCGGCACCTCAAATTAAAGGCCTTAAAGCCCTCTAAAGATTTTTTCAATTGATAACATAATCTGTAGGCAGCTAAATTACTAAATATAAAAGAAGTATACTGTATAGATGAAATTAGATAAAAAAAACAATACAGAGAACAAAAATTATTATAATGGTTATTAACACTAATATTTAATTAAAGCAGGCAATTAATTGGCAAGAATTTAATGAAAAACAAATAGATAACGTAGATAACAAATAGATAACATAATCTGTAGGCTGCTAAATTACTATATAGATGAAATTAGACAAAACACCAGTACAGAAAACAAAAATTATTATAATGGTTATTAACACTAATATTTAATTGAAGTAGGAAATTAAGTGGCCCGAAATTAATGAAAACAAAAGGAATGTTGCCATCGTCTTACAGATTATTACAAAATTTCTACAAACAGTCTGGAAAAAAAAAAATTGTTTTCCCAAAAGCAACCCAGTTCAAAAGTCCAATAAACCCCCCAGCAACCAAAGATTATACACGAAAGAAATATTACAATTAAAATAGACACATAAGAATGTTAACAGTTCTTACAATAATATTTATTTATTTAACCAGGGCAAACCATTAAGGGGCAAGAATGCAGTTAAGAAAACAGTAGGCCCTTCGCAAGCTTTCTGACAATGCACGAATCTAATTTGTACAACCCAGGGCTAATATTAAGGACCAAATCCGCATTATTCTTGATCACACTTGATTCCAGTATATTTCTGCTAACAATAGATTTACTAAACCTTAATTTGGAAGCATTTTTCCAATCAATGGGATGATTAGTATCTCTTACGTGAATGAAAATGGCGTTAGATTCCTGGCCACTTCTTATACTGTATTGATGCTGTTTAATACGTAACTCAAGGGTCTTACCAGTTTGGCCAATGTAAAATTTATTACATATTGTGCAAGGGATTTTATATACACAACCATGTTCACTTAAAGGGGAGTTTCTTAATCAATGAATTCTTAATTACATCTAAATTTTTTGAACGCAATATTTACGTTAAAAGTCCTTAGCAGATTCGGCAGATCAAGGAAATTTTCTCTGAATGGTAACACTAAAACATTTTTTTGTGTTATAAGGAATCTTATCCTTTACTTCGTAGAAGGTTTTCTTTGCCATTTTTAAAGACTTATCTATGCAGTTCTTTGGGTATTTTAAATCAAAAGCAATTTTGTATATTTTACTAATTTCGTCGTCAATGAACTCAGGGCTACAAATTCGTAGGCCTCTTAGAAACAAAGTAGAAAGAACGGATCGTTTTACATTAATGTGGTGATCAGAATAATAATGTATATAGGAACAATTATTAGTGGGTTTTCTGTAAATATTGTACTTAAACTTTTTTCCAGACCTATATATTAAAACATCTAAAAAAGGGATCGAAGAATAATTTTCTATTTCAACTGTAAAATTGATAGAGGGAATTAAATTATTAAGTTTGGGTAAGAATTCATTGAGATTTAAAGTCACTGGCCAAAATTGCTTTTGATTTAAAATACCCAAAGAACTGCATAGATAAGTCCTTAAAAATGGCAAAGAAAACCTTCTACGAAGTAAAGGATAAGATTCCTTATAACTATAACACAAAAAATGTTTTAGTGTTACCATTCAGAGAAAATTTCCTTGATCTGCCGAATCTGCTGAGGACTTTTAACGTAAATATTGCGTTCAAAAATTTAGATGTAATTAAGAATTCATTGATTAAGAACTCCCCTTTAAGTGAACATGGTTGTGTATATAAAATCCCTTGCACAATATGTAATAAATTTTATATTGGCCAAACTGGTAAGACCCTTGAGTTACGTATTAAACAGCATCAATACAGTATAAGAAGTGGCCAGGAATCTAACGCCATTTTCATTCACGTAAGAGATACTAATCATCCCATTGATTGGAAAAATGCTTCCAAATTAAGGTTTAGTAAATCTATTGTTAGCAGAAATATACTGGAATCAAGTGTGATCAGGAATAATGCGGATTTGGTCCTTAATATTAGCCCTGGGTTGTACAAATTAGATTCGTGCATTGTCAGAAAGCTGGCGAAAGGCCTACTGTTTTCTTAACTGCATTCTTGCCCCTTAATGGTTTGCCCTGGTTAAATAAATAAATATTATTGTAAGAACTGTTAACATTCTTATGTGTCTATTTTAATTGTAATATTTCTTTCGTGTATAATCTTTGGTTGCTGGGGGGTTTATTGGACTTTTGAACTGGGTTGCTTTTGGGAAAACAATTTTTTTTTTTCCAGACTGTTTGTAGAAATTTTGTAATAATCCGTAAGACGATGGCAACATTCTCTTTGTTTTCATTAATTTCGGGCCACTTAATTTCCTACTTCAATTAAATATTAGTGTTAATAACCATTATAATAATTTTTGTTTTCTGTACTGGTGTTTTGTCTAATTTCATCTATATAGTAATTTAGCAGCCTACAGATTATGTTATCTATTTGTTATCTACGTTATCTATTTGTTTTTCATTAAATTCTTGCCAATTAATTGCCTGCTTTAATTAAATATTAGTGTTAATAACCATTATAATAATTTTTGTTCTCTGTATTGTTTTTTTTTGTCTAATTTCATCTATACAGTATACTTCTTTTATATTTAGTAATTTAGCTGCCTACAGATTATGTTATCACTTGAAAAAATCTTTAGAGGGCTTTAAGGCCTTTAATTTGAGGTGCCGATTGTGAATTTTTTGCTTGTCTATTTAACTCATTTACTTTGTAATCTCCGTCTATTTTCTGTTCCTCCTTGATAATGTGAATATATCACGAAAGCGCTCGGACTTTATGTTTCCTTTTCCCTGTGGTTGTTTGCATATATATATACAGTATATATATATATATATATATATATATATATATATATATATATTATATATATATTATAACATTTACTGTTTATCGATATTTGATTAAAAAAATTTTGTTCAAAAGCTTAATTACATAAATCTGTATGCACTATGCCTATGTTTTCAGCAAATGAACAAACTGCATATTCAGTGATCTGTGATTATGGTAATGAAACATCACTGGTAGAGTATACATTTAATATGTTATGACAAGCTACTTTACATCTATGTTAATATAGTTACATTAGAGGAAACCGTCGATGCTTCATTCGAGCAAAACAATCTACGAGTTCATCAACTTTAATATACTTGGGGATTTAATAATAACTAGACCTTGTAGTCTTTACTTGAGGGGGCAAACAAAGTGTTAGAGGGGCAAGAGAGGTGTTATGTGGGCGAGTGCCCCCCTCTGCCCACCCCAAATGACGCCACTGGACTTTGACCCACCAAATCTACATGGGACCCATGGAAATGTACTGTCCGAGAGGACCAAGGGTGGGTTCTGTAAAAACCTCTGCAAACCAAAGCTTTCAAGTTTTAATTTATGTGAAACAATTTATATGAAACTCCCTCCCCCCACTGTATTTCGAACGCTGCCTATGTATGCATTATAATATAATTTAAATGTGGATCATCCCTATGGAAAACTGATGAGTGGGTAGTTGGGAGGTAACGAAAATGGTTCACTGAGTAGGTAGGTAGTTAATCTAACAATTATTAAATTCCTTTTATGTCAATAACTGGGTGGATGAAACCAATTGGTTGCTCACCAGAGTTATTCTCCACACTAGTATTTATATACTGTGTGACAAGAGCGTGCTCGGTAATAAATATACATTACCGATCAACCAACCGAGGAAAAAACCAACACGACGCTGGTGAAAAAAGCCCCGCGAAAAGGAGAACGAAAACGAAGAACGGGGCGAGAGGACGGAACTGGAGAAGGGACGAGAACAGACACCGAAAAAAGATCCCCACCAGCAAGTACGCTCTCGACAATTATACAGGAAGGAGAAAAGAGACTCTCTAATAACTAGCAGTAAGTGACTAATTGTGTTTTTAGCCCAGTTGGATCTTCTAACTTCTAACTTAGAAGACTCATTAAATTAAGCTGGGTCAGACAACTTAGGCCTACATTGTGGCCTAAGACCCAGCATCAACTCATAGCTTAACAAAGGTGAAGGTAGATTGCCCTAACCTAGTTTGGTGAGGAATCCTACTGTGGACCTCAATTTATCTGCCCGCTCTGGACCATTTCCGGAATCTCTAGGCTGACCCCTACAGGGCTAGACTTAATCTACTCTATAGTTAGACTGGAGATATAAGGGGTGGGTTAATTGTGGACCAATTCATACAGAGCATTTTTCACATTGGTGGTCCGTGTGTGGGGAATTTACAAACCTTAACCTTACTTAACAAAAATTGCAGAATTAGGCTAAATGGTCTAGCCTAAGCCTAACCTAATCAAGCCTAATTAGGTCTACAACCTAGGGCCTAACTAGGAAACATTTACATTTAAGGAGTCTCATTCTCTTATAAGCTTAGACCTGAGTGACACATAAGTACTTGGGGGGGATTAAACCAAATTTAAAACTTGACTGTTTTGTCTGTGCTCTCTCTTCTCTGGTAATTTCTTCTTGTCCTCTATTTCATTACGATCCCCAGTTAAACAATTTTGACTTAAACATGGACAGTGCGGAATTGAAAAAGTTAAAAAAGAAAAGGGGGACAAAGTTGGGAGCTGTTACAAGGCTGTGAACACTTTTAACAATATTACACAACCAGGTAAGGAAGATTTAGAGTGTGTAATTCTTAAATTGGAAACTAAAAGAAGGAAATAATAGCCATTGATGAGAGTATTTCAGAGTTAGTTGAATCCGAAATGGCTGAAGAACAATTGATAGACCTTTACGCTGATAATGATGTTCAGGTAATCTCAATTGAACAGCAAATAAGGAGACTACGGTCTCGTTTGACTGACTTAACACCAAATAAACCTAATTCTGATTTTAATCAAAGTAGAGCTAACCTTCAACAAAATTTAAGTGGCATGCTAAATCCTGAGTCACAAGAATTGAGGGCTCAGTTGCCCATTTTGCTAGTACCAACATTTGAAGGGGACACGGTACAATTCCCATCTTTCATTGACAAATTTGAGAGTTTAATAGGTAATAAACCTTATATTTCAACTGTTGATAAGTTTAGCTACTTAACTAGTTTCCTTAAAGGCCCAGCCTATAACCTGATAGCCTATTTACCAGCCGTAGGGAATTCATATGAAGTAGCTATTGATCTCTTAAAACGTAATTACATTAATAAAGATGAGATTGTATATGAATTATCTCAAAAATTTTGATTTTGCACCCATAAAAGATAACCATAGTGATATGGAAATTTTTTATACAAATTAGAAGCTATTATAGAACAACTGGTTAGCAATGAGATAGATATTAAAGCTTCATCTTGGATTATACAAGGCATAGTTCTTAGGTGCCTTCCTTTGAGGGTTAAAGATATTTTAGTTCTAAAGACGGGAGAAATTATCCTAATCTTGAAGATATCAGAAAACACTTTCCCAATATCCTAACTAATTACAAATTGAGAAATATTCCAACACAAAATAAGACCCAGACTATGGATAAACCAAAGACTGTTCCCAGAGACCAACTAGCTACAGCCAAACAGACAAAACTTGATACTGTAGAATCAAATGTGACCAACTGTAATACACGAACACCTACATTACAGAACTTTAATGTAACTGCTGCCTCAACTTACACACTACATTGCAAATTTTGTGCAAGTAATGAACACAGTAGTACTGGGTGTGACAAATATTCAGACTTTAACCAAAGAGCTAAAGATGTGAACAGTTGAACCTATGTAAAAAGTGTACTGGCCAGGGACATTATAAGAAAGACTGTAAATCTAGGTTAAGATTCAAGTGTAAGTTTTGTAAAAGTTTACGACATGTCTCATCAATGTGTGATTCACCAAGTGTCCAAACAATAGTACTCAAACTCAAAAGATACCTCCATCAAACAAGGTAATCAAGAAAATGCCACTTTCATGGGACATTCTGTTTGTTCAAACAACGTAACAAGAAACACTGAGATTCTTTTACCAACTATTACTTTGGACTTAGTGAATAGTGAGGGTAGCACCACTCCAGTGAGATGTCTTATAGACTGTTGTTCTCAACAAACATTTGTTTCGCAAAATGTAGTTAATAAATTGGGTTTGACACCAAACCCAAATGAACAAAACCTCAATATTGCATCCTTTGTTAAGGATAACTCGGACAAAAATAGCTATAAGACAATTGACCTGGAACTACATTTAGAAAATAAATTAGAGAAAATTGAAGCAGTTATTATTTCAAAGTAGGACAAAACAAACTGGTTATACCCAAACTAGAACAAACCATAAATCATTTGGGAAAACACTACAAAATAGCTGATAGACATATCACTAACAACACAGTAGCTAACATTGAAATGTTAATAGGGGCAGATTATATTAATCTTATTCATAGGGCATAGTAGAGATAGGTAATGGTATAGCTATTCAGACTCCATCAGGGATAGCCCCTTTGGGTGACCTATCCAAATACAACCTAGACCTAAACCAAAATAGTTCATGACCAACAAATACTATGTGCCTCAACTCAGTCCTACATAACACCTGTAAGAATAGCAACACTTTGAATAATATTATCTCAACTGAGAACATTAATTCATCATTATCAAATGAAACTTTGGATGAGGCAATTCAAACTTTATGGTTGCTAGAATCTGTGGGTATACATGACACACATCAAACTTCAGAAGATCAGTTAATGGTAGAAAGATTTGAAGACACCATTCAGTGCAAAGACAATAGTTATTTTATTGAGTTACCTTGGAAAATAAATTGTCCAACTTTAAGAGATAATCTCAAAGTAGTTAAAGGACATTTATATAAAGTAATGAAAAACTCAAACAAGATAATAATATTAAAAAGTACAGTGATGTCTTCAAAGAACAGCTACAGAAAGGCTTCATTGAAGAAGTAACAAATAACCCTTTTAAAAAAGATGGTTGTCATTATTTAACCCACAGGGGGGTTTATCGACAAGATGCCCCAACAACAAAACTCAGAGTAGTATATAACTGTAGCCTCAAAGACAGTGATAAACACAGTTTGAATGATTGCCTGATTGAGGGTCCTAATCTCATTTCTGACCTTGTGAAGATCTTACTGAGGTTCAGGTTAGATAAATATGCCGTACAAAGTGACATTTCAAAGGCATTTTTGAGAATAAATCTTAAAAATGAATATGATAAGAACCAACTTAGGTTCTTATGGTTCAAGGATCCATTTGATTTGAATAAAGGGTTCATAACCTATAAATTTAATGTTGTGTTGTTTGGAGCCAATTGCTCACCTAGCCTATTAGCATTGACAATTGGACATCATTTGAACCAGTTTAATAACTCTTTAACATTGAACTTCCTTAAGGAACATTTTTACGTAGACAATCTAATAGGCTCAACAACAACAAAATCTGAATTATCTGAAGTCTATGAACACTCTCAAAACATTATGCAACAAGGTAACTTTGAACTAAGAGAGTGGATTTCAAATGATGAGGATTTAAACAAAAAGATTTTAAAGGATAATAATGGTCTTACTGAGCCATCAGACAGAGTTAAAACTTTAGGTATGAACTGGTATTTGGATGCAACTTCTAACAGTCATGATTCAATCTGTACTAAAGGTTTTAAACTTGATGAGGAAGCAAATACTAAAAGACAAATATTATCAGAGGCTTCCAAAATTTTTGATCCTATGGGTCTATTCCTGCTTTGAAAAAAACTATATAGGGCTATGGGTTGATTGCCTGTGCCCTCATCCGTTGGAAATTTCCAACAGACGTCAGTGGAGGGTTACCGACAAAAGCCCTATGCCTTTTCGTTAGAGAGTTATAAATATGTAGGTTGTTAAAGGACCGTTTTATATTTAAGTGATTACGGTAATTTTAGCGCATTGGCGAAACCTTATGTTAATGAAAACTGAAATTGCCTCACCTTATTTTTGCTGGGTCTTTGTTTGTTCGATGTAGGGCGTTACGATCATTTTCGGTGTAGGGCCGCCACGATGGAGTTACGCGGCGAATTTACTTAAGGTAATTAATATAGGCAGTCACTATATAAACCCCTGAAGGAATAGGCCTATCCTTTTATAGTCTTAGGTTTTATATTATAAGGAATTCACTCAGAACTAGAGGGGGACAAAGACATCCTCCCAGTTTAAAGCTTCGCTGTAACATAACAGCCCTGAGAGCCGTTCCTTGGTTCTGGTGTATTATTTGCCGAACTAGCAGATTTTGTTGTGTCTACTACCTTTGGTAGACTAAATAATAAATTGGGTTTTCTTGTTGCTATGTGGGGCTGATTCATACATACAGGTTCTTTGTACGTATGGCAATTCAATTATTTCATTCCCAATAGGCTATGTCGCCAATCCCGAGGCAATTTTGTATAGATATTTAATTCAATTAATTAATAATTTATATTTAATTATGAAATAAATGTACCACATATGATACCATGTTGTGAGTGCGTATAGTTTTTCCATATACTGGGGGGGGCCGGAGAAAAATTTGTATGTTATAGATCAAAATTTTTTGACAAACTGTGTAAAACATGTAAAATGGATCAAAAGAATGAAGTAGAAATTTAGGAAGAGAGAGGTTACTCAAGACCTATTTAAATATTAAAGTTCAAGAGGCCAACTTCTCAAGTTTAGTTAAAGTTATGTCAATCAGTTTGACTCCCTTTAGGTATAGGAAATTTATGGGATTAAAGTAAAGTTATTAAGCATTTTAACTTTGCTCAGTTTGTGTAAGTTTTATAAGTCACCAGTCTTAATTTTTTCTTGTAAAAGTTTCTGGCTTTCAAAGCAGTCTTTCTTTGAGGCCTGTCTGGTTTAGTCTGAGTTACATCAGGCACATTGAGAGATTCCTCCCCAATAGTATCCTGATCCATCCTTTGGGGTAATGGTTCTAATTTAGCCCCACACTCCAAAGGATATAGTAATGTGATATCTCTGGTGGTTTCACCAGTTGCTGTTTTCAGTTTTACAACCCTGGTAACTTCGTCTTCACCAGTTTTGAGTTCCAAGACTTTTCCCATTGACCAATGTTGTCTTGGTGTCTTGTCATGTATCAACACAATGTCCCCAATTTTGACTGAATCATTCCAACTTTGTTTTGTTAATTGTTTATGTCTTTCTCTAAGACTTGTTAAGTATTCTTCTCTCCATTTTGTTATAAATTGAGTCTTGATTTGTGTCAAATGTTGTATTTTGTGTTGAGTTCTTTGTGTCCTATTTCCCAATCTGGATCCTCTGTACTGTTATGTTCAGATTCTGGTAACATGTTTACTGTTTCTCCCTTAATTAGGTGGTTTGGTGTGAGAGGTTCTGGCTCATTAATACCATCTCCCACATAAGTTAATGGTCTGTTGTTGACAACATTTTCAATTTCTGACAGAATAGTCATGAGTTCAAAAAGTTGTAGATGTTTTGTCCCAATAGTCTTTTTAAGGCAGTTCTTTACAGTTTGTATGTTTCTTTCCCAAATTGAACCATACCATGGTGTATTAACAGGAATGTACTTCCAGGTTATGTTGTGTTTGGTTAAATGAGTTTGTACTGTTTCACTGTCACAAATCTGATGAATAATTCTTTCACCAGATTTGAAGTATGTGGCATTGTCTGACCATATAGTTTTGGGTACAGAATTGTGTGCACAAAATCGTCTGAAAGCAGCAATAAAAGCTTCTGCTGTCAGATCTTCTACTATGTCTAGACATATGGCACGTGTGGCAGCACAGGTGAAGAGTACAATGTACACTTTGTATTCCTTTGAATCCATTTTGTCTCCAAAACTCACATTTACCGCTCCAGTGTAGTCAATACCCGTGGTTTCAAATGGCCGAGTAAATGTTACTCGTTCCACAGGTAGGTCTGGAGGGCTTGGGGTCTTAAAGGGTCGTGAATGGATACGTTTACAAGGAATGCATGTGTTTAAAATTTTCTTTTTTCAGTTCTACCCTTTGGTAGCCAGTAAGTTTTTCTCAGCTCTGTCAGGGTTTGTGGGACTCCCATGTGGTGTATTTTGTTGTGGGTATCCCTGATGATGAGTTTTGTGAAGTGATTTCTCCTTGGAAGAAGAATTGGGTGCTTAGAGTTGTAAGTCAAAGTTGACTTGTTAAGCCTTCCTTTACACCTTATCAGACCCTCTGTATCCAGGTACAGATTTAGATCCATGACAAGTGAAGGAATACCTTTGTTTAATGTGCTACTGGACCTAAGATACTTCAACTCCTTGTCAAATTCTGAAGCTTGTATCTGTTTGAGCCAGTATTTTGTTGCAGTTTCTGTTAAGTTAGAAAAGGCTTTCTGAGGACAGTGTTTGAGAAGGTAGCTATTGACAAACTTGCAGCAATAGACTGTAATTCTCAAGAGTTTGTTTAGGTCTGAATAAAGGTGATAGTCAAATATAGGTTTGTCCTCAGTGATCTTTTCAGTTGTTGTAGAGTTGAGTGTGAGGTTAACTACTTTGGCTGGCCAAAGATCCTCACATGTTAGCCATTCGGGCCCTTCATACCAGATTTTATTTGTTTTCAACAGCTTGTAAGAGAGCCCTCTTGTCAAAAAGTCTGCAGGATTCTCTCTTTGTTTTTATGTACCTAAATTTGATACCAAGGTTTGTGTTTGCAGTTTTGATTTCTGTTAGTCTGTTTTTCACAAATATATTTTTGCAAGAAGTTGTATCTGTGTTGGTCACCCATGTTAGACAAATTTGACTGTCTGTCCTTAAGTAAATGTTTGTTATGTCAACTTCTTTATACACTTGTGAAAGAAAGTTGCTGTTTTAACTCCCAATGAGACAGCTAAAAAAAAAAAAAGTTGTGGTACAGTTTTCTTTTGGTTTAAGGGTGCCACTTTTGCCTTTGAATAAACCAAGTTACTTTCATTTTCACTTGTTAAATAGGCACAACACCCATAAGCTTGTGTGCTGGCATCTGTAAAAATGTGTAGTGTTTGCGATTTCAATCTGTAGCCAGCACATCTTGGTACGTAGATGTCTTGAACTTTGTTCAAGTCTGTGGCTAATTTTTTCCAATGAAGTTGGTCTTCCACTGAAAGTGGTTCATCCCAATCAATTTTCTTTTTCCATAAGTCTTGCAAAGGATTTTGGATCTTATGGTTGCTGGTAAATATAATCCAATGGGGTCGAAAATTTTGGATGATTCTGAAAGCACTTGTCTTTTTGTATCGGCATTTGGATTTAAGTTATAACTCTTTGTGCAAAGAGTGTCATCGTGTTCGGAATTCTGTTTTAAAAACCAAAGCATTCCAAGTGTTTTCGTGTAATTGTTTGGTTCAATGTTCCCATTGTTGTCTTTTGTTATTTGTTCATTTAATTTAGGAGAATTAGAAAGAGTTTGTACTGTATTCAAACCTCCTACCACTTCAGACTAGTCAATACCCGTAGTTTTAGTGGAGTAAATTTACTCCTCCACAGGTAGATCTGGAGGGCTTGGGGCTTTGAATCCTGTACTGTTTTTGTGTTGTTTGGCCTATGGCCAAGGGAGGCCACAAGACCCTTTTTGTTTGGTCTCTGGCCAAAGGAGGCCACAAGACCCTTGTTGTTTGGTCTCTGGCCAAGGGAGGCCACAAGACCAATGTTGTTTGGTCTCTGGCCAAGGGAGGCCACAAGACCCTTGTTGTTTGGTCTCTGGCCAAGGAGGCCACAAGACCCTTGATGAATATGTTGGGCTATGGCCAAGTGAGACCATCAGCCCTTGATGAATGTTGGGCTATGGCCAAGGTAGGCCATCAGCCCTTTGATGAATTTGTTGGGCTATGGCCAAGGTAGGCCAAGCCCTTTGATGATTTGTTGGGCTATGGCCAAGGTAGGCCATCAGCCCTTTGATGAATTTGTTGGGCTATGGCCAAGGTAGGCCAAGCCCTTTGATGAATTTGTTGGGCTATGGCCAAGGTAGGCCATCAGCCCTTTGATGAATTTGTTGGGCTATGGCCAAGGGTAGGCCATCAGCCTTTGATGAATTTGTTGGGCTATGGCCAAGGTAGGCCATCAGCCCTTTGATGAATTTGTTGGGCTATGGCCAAGGTAGGCCTCAGCCCTTTGATGAATTTGTTGGGCTATGGCCAAGGGTAGGCCATCAGCCCTTTGATGAATTTGTTGGGCTATGGCCAAGGTAGGCCATCAGCCCTTTGATGAATTTGTTGGGCTATGGCCAAGGGTAGGCCATCAGCCCTTTGATGAATTTGTTGGGCTATGGCCAAGGTAGGCCATCAGCCCTTTTTGTTGGGCTATGGCCAAGGGTAGGCCATCAGCCCTTTGATGATTTGTTGGGCTATGGCCAAGGGTAGGCCAAGGCCCTTTGATGAATTTGTTGGGCTATGGCCAAGGTAGGCCATCAGCCCTTTGATGAATTTGTTGGGCTATGGCCAAGGTAGGCCATCAGCCCTTTGATGATGTTGGGCTATGGCCAAGGGTAGGCCATCAGCCCTTTGATGAATTTGTTGGGCTATGGCCAAGGTAGGCCATCAGCCCTTTGATGAATTTGTTGGGCTATGGCCAAGGTAGGCCAAGGCCCTTTGATGATTTGTTGGGCTATGGCCAAGGTAGGCCATCAGCCGTTGATGAATGTTGGGCTATGGCCAAGGTAGGCCACAGCCCTTTGATGAATTTGTTGGGCTATGGCCAAGGTAGGCATCAGCCCTTTGATGAATTTGTTGGGCTATGGCCAAGGTAGGCCAAGGCCCTTTGATGATTTGTTGGGCTATGGCCAAGGGTAGGCCATCAGCCCTTTGATGAATTTGTTGGGCTATGGCCAAGGGTAGGCCATCAGCCCTTTGATGAATTTGTTGGGCTATGGCCAAGGTAGGCCATCAGCCCTTTGATGAATTTGTTGGGCTATGGCCAAGGTAGGCCAGCCCTTTGATGATTGTTGGGCTATGGCCAAGGGTAGGCCATCAGCCTTTGATGAATTTGTTGGGCTATGGCCAAGGTAGGCCAAGGCCCTTTGATGAATTTGTTGGGCTATGGCCAAGGTAGGCCATCAGCCCTTTGATGAATTTGTTGGGCTATGGCCAAGGTAGGCCAAAGCCCTTTGATGATTTGTTGGGCTATGGCCAAGGTAGGCCATCAGCCCTTTGATGATTTGTTGGGCTATGGCCAAGGGTAGGCCATCAACCCTTTGATGAATTGTTGGGCTATGGCCAAGGTAGGCATCGAGCCCTTTGATGAATTTGTGGGCTTATGGCCAAGGGTAGGCCAAGGCCCTTTGATGAATTTGTTGGGCTATGGCCAAGGGTAGGCCATCACCCTTTGATGAATTTGTTGGGCTATGGCCAAGGTAGGCCAAGGCCCTTTGATGATTTGTTGGGCTATGGCAAGGGTAGGCCATCAGCCCTTTGATGAATTTGTTGGGCTATGGCCAAGGTAGGCCAAGGCCCTTTGATGAATTTGTTGGGCTATGGCCAAGGTAGGCCAAGGCCCTTTGATGAATTTGTTGGGCTATGGCCAAGGTAGGCCATCAGCCCTTTGATGAATTTGTTGGGCTATGGCCAAGGTAGGCCAAGGCCCTTTGATGATTTGTTGGGCTATGGCCAAGGGTAGGCCATCAGCCCTTTGATGAATTTGTTGGGCTATGGCCAAGGTAGGCCAGGCCCTTTGATGAATTTGTTGGGCTATGGCCAAGGTAGGCCAAGGCCCTTTGATGAATTTGTTGGGCTATGGCCAAGGGTAGGCCATCACCTTTGATGAATTTGTTGGGCTATGGCCAAGGTAGGCCAAGGCCCTTTGATGAATTTGTTGGGCTATGGCCAAGGTAGGCCAAGGCCCTTTGATGAATTTGTTGGGCTATGGCCAAGGGTAGGCCATCAGCCCTTTGTAGTAGAGTAGTTTGTTTGTACGTGTCACTGTCTAACCATATAATTTTTGGCACAAAATTATGTGCACAGAATCAGAGCGCAGCAATAAAAGCTTTTACTCTCCGATCCTTGGTTATGTTTAGACAGGTTTTTGTGTTTGAGACACATGAAAGAGTAGTGTGTGTGTGTGTGTGTGTGTGTGTGTGTGTGTGTCATTCCTCCGAATCCAGTTGGTCTTCAAAACTTGGATTCACCATTCCATTGAAGTCAATACCCGTAGTTATGAATGAGTAAATGTTGTGTATCCTACAGGTAGGTCTGGAAGGTTTTGGGGTTTTGAAGGAATCCAATCTGTTTGCAAGGAATGTATGTGTCTGTTGATGAAATCTGTTGTGATTCTTCCTTTAAAAGAAGAATTGGATGTTTGAGTCGTATGTATATATTTATATACTGTACCGTACGTGTGTGTGTGTATGTGTTTGGTGATGAAATCTGTTGTGATTCTTCTTTTAAAAGAAGAATTGGATGTTTGAAGTCGTATGTATATATTTATATACTGTACCGTACTGCGAAAAATGCTCTGTATGAATTGGTCCACAATTAACCCACCCCTTATATCTCCAGTCTAACTATAGAGTAGATCAAGTCTAGCCTAGAGGGGTCAGCCTAGAGATTCCGGAAATGGTCCAGAGCGGGCAGATAAATTGAGGTCCACAGTAGGATTCCTCACAAGAATTAGGTTAGGGCAATCTACCTTCACCTTTGTTAAGCTATGAGTTGATGCTGGGTCTTAGGCCACAATGTAGGCCTAACTTGTCTGACCCAGCTTAATTTAATGCTTTAACTTACTGGTGTAAAACTCAATTAGTCACTTACTTTTAGTTATTGAGTCTCTCCCTTCTCGGTTATGTTTGTCGAGAGCGCACTTTGCTGGTACGTCTCTCGCCCCGTTCGTCGTTTTCGTTCTCCCTTTGTTCTCCTCTTCGCGGGGCTCTCTGTACCAGCGTTGTCTTGGTTTATTCCTCGGTTGGTTGAGCGGTAATGTATCTCCACTACCGAGCACGCTCCTCCCACAACAGTATATAAATACTAGTGTGGAGAAAACTCTGGTGAGCAACCAATTGGTTTCATCCCCAGTTATTGACATAAAAGGAATTTAATGATTGTTAGATTAACTACCTACCTACTCAGTGAACCATTTTCGTTACCTCCCAACTACCCACTCATCAGTTTTCCATATACTGGGGGCCCCGGGAGATAAAAATTTTGGTGTCATTGTCACCAATTTTTGTCTGAGTGTAGACTAGTTAACTATTTAACTGTAAATGCCTGTTAATCTGATTAACAGTGCCTATCCTCACCTTCTCATGGAGAAGGTGTAGCATTTAATTAGAAGAGAAAATATACATCCAGGATGAAACTGTCTATGGTCTTTACCATAAGAAAAGAAAAAATGAAAGTTAGAAGATAAAATTACAATTCCCCAGCATCTATTTTTTGTTGTAAAAATAGTCGCGCCTTTAATGCTGTTTGTCGCTGAGGTCTTGTGTCTGTCAATGTTGTAGTAGGATGCGTTACCACTCCTACTGTCAAAGGAATAGTTACTGGAAGTTCAGTGTCTCCAGTTGTTACTGTCAGTGGAGAAGGTTCTCCAAAGTCCATTGTTTTGGGTCCAGACTCTAAAGGGTACAAAAGAGAAATGTCTCTTGTTGTGTCACCCGTTGAAGTCCTTAATTTGACCACTCTTGTTACCCCATCTGCCCCTGGTCTGAGTTCTGAAACTCTAGCCAGAGGACAGTATTGTCTTGGAGTACTGTCATGTATGAGAAACAAGGTCCCCTACCTTAATTGTGTCAGACCAATCCTTCTTAGTCATTTGTTTATGTCTCTCCCTTAGACCCATCAAGTACTCAGTTTTCCACTGTTTAATGAAATGAGCTTTAACTCTAGTTAAATGTTGTAACTTAGTCTGGAGCTCATCATGTCGTTGAGTCCAGTTTGGGTCTTCTGAAGAGTCTATATTGTAGTCCGGCAGGAGACTAACTTGTTCTCCCCGAATCAAATGATTTGGAGTTAATGGTTCTGGGTCATTAATGTTGTCACTCACATAAGTGAGTGGTCTATTGTTAATGATGTTCTCAATCTCAGCCAGGAGAGTGAGTAACCCAAATAAGTGTATCTGTTTTTTGCCAATTGCTTTCTTCAAGCAATTCTTTACTGTCTGTATATTCCTCTCCCAGATAGAACCATACCAAGGAGAGGCAACCGGAATATACTTCCACTTTATGTTTGTATTTTGTATATATAATTGTGTGATTTCATTGCTTAACAAGTCGTGGATGACTTGTTCACCAGCTTTGAAATATGTAGCATTGTCAGTCCAAACTGTCTTGGGTACTGAATGTCGTGCACAGAATCTCTTAAAGACAGCAACAAAAGATTCTGCTGTTAGGTCCTCCACAACATCCAAATAAACAGCTCGTGAGGCTGCACATGTAAACAGTACAATGTACATTTTTTGTTCAGTGTCACCCACCCCTACAGTCAATGCTCCTGTATAGTCAATGCCTACAGTCTCAAAGGGTCTGTTGAGAGTAACTCTCTCCTCTGGCAAAGCAGGAGGATTTGGTTTCCTATAGGGCCTAGCATGAATACGCCTACATGTGACACACTCACTCAGGACTGTTTTAACAGTGATCCTTCCCTTGGGTATCCAATAAGTTTTTCTTAATGTAGTTAGTGTCTGTGGTACCCCCATATGATATACATCATTGTGTGTTTTCCTGATTATTAATGTTGTCAATAGCTAAATCTAGGTAAAAGGATTGGATTTTTGCTTTTGTATGACAGTTTTGATTTGTCTAATCTCCCTTTACACCTTAGAAGGCCTTCCTCATCCCTGAACAAGTTTAGATCCACAACTACTGATGGTACAGGTTCTTTTGTTTGTTTCCCATTAGTTAAGAATTCTAACTCTTTATTGTACTCTTTTTGTTGGGCTTGGCCTATCCAGTATTGGGTTGCAACCTCTGTATAATTATGATTATTTTTATTTAGCTGTTTGTTAATTGTAGCTAAACAGTTTGTGAGCAAACCTCAAACAGTAGGCTGTCACCCTAACAAGTTTGTTGAAATCAGAATACTTTTCATAATTAGTGATTGGTTCAACCTTTTCATTTGAAAAGATTAAATTTAATGTCAAGTTAACTTGTTCCACAGGCCATTGGTCTGTATTACAGAGCCACTTAGGTCCCATAAACCAAGTTTGTTTGACTTCAACAACTTGTAGGATAAACCTCTGGTCAGAAAGTCTGCTGGATTCTGTTTAGTTGGAACATAGTGAAAGTTTACTTGTAGGCTTTCATTAGCGTCAGCTATTTCTTTTAGCCTATTTCTTACAAAGATATTCTTACTATTAATGCTATCATTCCGTATCCATGCAAGACAAATCTGACTGTCAAGCCAGACGTGGATATTAGTTATGAACACATCATAGTAAGCATCCTTAAGCAATGAAATGGTTTTAATGGCTAATGTAGCAGCCAATAGTTCCAATTGAGGTATGGTTCGGGTAGGTTTGAGAGGTGCAACTTTCCCTTTTGCATAATTAGATGACTTTCTGTAGGGCTTACAAGATACGCACAGCACCCATAAGCTTGTGTGCTTGCATCAGCAAACACATGAAGCCTCTGGGGCTTATCCCTAAACCCACAGCACCTTTGAATTTTAATGTTCTGCACTTTTGTTAAATCAGTAGCTAACTTCTTCCAAGATTTTTGATTTTCATTTGTTATTGGATCATCCCACCCAACATTTGTCCTCCAAATTTTTGGAGGAGAATCTTTGATTTTATTGTTGAAGGCAGGAATAGACCCATAGGATCAAAATTTTGGAAGCCTCTGATAATATTTGTCTTTAGTATTTGCTTCCTCATCAAGTTTAAAACCTTTAGTACAGATTGAATCATGACTGTTAGAAGTTGCATCCAAATACCAGTTCATACCTAAAGTTTTAACTCTGTCTGATGGCTCAGTAAGACCATTATTATCTTTTAAAATCTTTTTGTTTAAATCCTCATTATTTGAAATCCACTCTCTAAGTTCAAAGTTACCTTGTTGCATAATGTTTTGAGAGTGTTCATAGACTTCAGATAATTCAGATTTGTTGTCGTTGAGCCTATTAGATTGTCTACGTAAAAATGTTCCTTAAGGAAGTTCAATGTTAGAGAGTATTAAACTGTTTAAATGATGTTTAATTGTCAATGCTAATAGGCTAGGTGAGCAATTGGCTCCAAACACAACATTAAATCTATAGGTTATGAACCCTTTATTCAAATCAAATGGATCCTTGACCATAAGAACCTAAGTTGGTTCTTATCATATTCATTTTTAAGATTTATTCTCAAAAATGCCTTCGAAATGTCACTTTGTACAGCATATTTGTCTAACCTGAACCTCAGTAAGATCTTCACAAGGTCAGAAATGAGATTAGGACCCTCACAAGCAATCATTCAAACTGTGTTTATCACTGTCTTTGAGGCTACAATTATATACTACTCTGAGTTTTGTTGTTGGGGCATCTTGTCGATAAACCCCCCTGTGGGTTAAATAATGACAACCATCTTTTTTAAAAGGGTTATCTGTTACTTCTTCAATGAAGCCTTTCTGTAGCTGTTCTTTGAAGACATCATTAATATTTTTACATTATTTTCTTGTTTGAGTTTTTTCATTACTTTATATAAATGTCCTTTAGCTACTTTGAGATTATCTCTTAAAGTTGGACAATTTATTTTCCAAGGTAACTCAATAAAATAACTATTGTCTTTACACTGAATGGTGTCTTCAAATCTTTCTACCATTAACTGATCTTCTGAAGTTTGATGTGTGTCATGTATACCCACAGATTCTAGCAACCATAAAGTTTGAATTGCCTCATCCAAAGTTTCATTTGATAATGATGAATTAATGTTCTCAGTTGAGATAATATTATTCAAAGTGTTGCTATTCTTACAGGTGTTATGTAGGACTGAGTTGAGGCACATAGTATTTGTTGGTCATGCACTGTTTTGGTTTAGGTCTAGGTTGTATTCTGATAGGTCACCCAAAGGGGCTATCCCTGATAGAGTCTGAATAGCTATACCATTACCTATCTCTACTATGCCCTTATGAATAAGATTAATATAATCTGCCCCTATTAGCATTTCAATGTTAGCTATTGTGTTGTTAGTGATATGTCTATCAGCTATTTTGTAGTGTTTTTTCAAATGATTTATGGTTTGTTCTAGTTTGGGTATAACCAGTTTGTTTTGTCCTACTTTAGAAATAATAACTGCTTCAATTTTCTTGAATTTACTTTCTAAATGTAGTTCCAGGTCAATTGTCTTATAGCTATTTTTGTCCGAGTTATCCTTAACAAAGGACGCAATATTGAGGTTTTGTTCATTCGGGTTTGGTGTCAAACCCATTTAATTACTACATTTTTTGAAACAATGTTTGTTGAGAACAACAGTCTATAAGACATCTCACTGGAGTGGTACTACCCTCACTATTCACTAAGTCCAAAGTAATAGTTGGTAAAGAATCTCAGTGTTTCTTGTTACATTATTTGAACAAGCAGAATGTCCCATGAAGTGGCATTTTCTTGATTAGCTTTGTTTGGGGGAGGTATCTTTTGAGTTTGAGTACTATTATTTGGACACTTTGGTGAATCACACATTGATGAGACATGTCGTAAACTTTTACAAAACTTACACTTGAATCTTAACCTAGATTTACAGTCTTTCTTATAATGTCCCTGGCCAGTACACTTTTTACACAGGTTCAACTGTTCACATCTTTTAGCCCTTTGGTTAAAATCTGAATATTTGTCACACCCAGTACTACTGTGTTCATTACTTGCACAAAATTTGCAATATGGTGTGTAAGTTGAGGCAGCAGTTACATTAAAGTTCTGTAATGTAGGTGTTCGTGTTTTGTAGTTGTCACATTTGATTCTACAGTATCAAGTTTTGTCTGTTTGGCTGTAGCTAGTTGGTCTCTGGGAACAGTCTTTGGTTTATCCATAGTCTGGGTCTTATGTGTTGGAAAATCTCTCAAGTTGTAATTAGTTAGGATATTGGGGAAGTGTTGTCTTTTTGTGCTAAATTAGGATAATTTTCTCCCGTCTTTAGAATTAAATTATCTTTAACCCTCGAAGGAAGGCACCTAAGTACTATGCTTTGTATAAGCCAAGATGAAGTTTTAATATCTATCTCATTGCTAACCAGTTGTCCTATAATAGCTTCTAATTTTGTATAAAAATTTTCCATATCACTATGGTTATCTTTTATGGGTGCAAATTCAAAAATTTGTTGAGATAATTCATATATAATCACATCTTTATTAACGTAATTACGTTTTAAAAGATCAATAGCTACTTCATATGAATCCCCTACGGCTGGTAAATAGGCTATCAGGTTATAGGCTGGGCCTTTAAGGGAACTAGTTAAGTAACTAAACTTTCAACAGTTGAAATATAAGGTTTATTACCTATTAAATTCTCAAATTTGTCAATGAAAGATGGGAATTGTACCGTGTCCCCTTCAATGTTGGTATTTGCAAAATGGGTAACTGAGCCCTCAATTCTTGTGACTCAGGATTTTGCATGCCACTTAAATTTTGTTGAAGGTTAGCCCTACTTTGATTAAAATCAGAATTAGGTTTTTTTGGTGTTAAGTCAGTCAACCGAGACCGTAGTTCCCTTATTTGCTGTTCAATTGAGCTTACCTGATCATCATCATCAGCGTAAAGGTCTATCAATTGTTCTTCAGCCATTTCGGATTCAACTAACTCTGAAACTCTCATTAATGGCTATTATTTCCTTCTTTTTAATTTCTAATTTAATAATTACACACTCTATATTTTTCTTACCTGGTTGTGTAATATTGTTAAAAGTGTTCACAGCCTTTGTAACAGCTCCCAACTTTGCCCCCCTTTTCTTTTTTAAGTTTTTCAATTCTGCACTGTCCATGTCTAAGTCAAAATTGTTTAACTGGGGATCGTAATGAAATAGAGGACAAGAAGAAATTACCAGAGAAGAGAGCACAGACAAAACAGTCAAGTTCAAATTTGGTTTAATCCCCCCCAAGTACTTGTGTGTCACTCAGGTCTAAGCTTATAAGAGAATGAGACTCCTTTAATGTAAATGTTTCCAGTTAGGCCCTAGGTTGTAGACCTAATTAGGCTTGCTCAGGTTAGGCTTAGGCTAGACTATTTAGCCTAATTCTGCAATTTTTGTTAAGTAAGCTTAAGGTTTGTAAATTCCCCACACACGGACCACCAATGCGAAAAATGCTCTGTATGAATTGGTCCACAATTAACCCACCCCTTATATCTCCAGTCTAACTATAGAGTAGATCAAGTCTAGCCTAGAGGGGTCAGCCTAGAGATTCCGGAAATGGTCCAGAGCGGCAGATAAATTGAGGTCCACAGTAGGATTCCTCACAAGAATTAGGTTAGGGCAATCTACCTTCACCTTTGTTAAGCTATGAGTTGATGCTGGGTCTTAGGCCACAATGTAGGCCTAACTTGTCTGACCCAGCTTAATTTAATGCTTATAACTTACTGGTGTAAAAACTCAATTAGTCACTTACTTTTAGTTATTTGAGTCTCTCCCTTCTCCGGTTATGTTTGTCGAGAGCGCACTTTGCTGGTACGTCCTCTCGCCCCGTTCGTCGTTTTCGTTCTCCCTTTGTTCTCCTCTTCGCGGGGCTTCTCGTACCAGCGTTGTCTTGGTTTATTCCTCGGTTGGTTGAGCGGTAATGTATCTCCACTACCGAGCACGCTCCTCCCACACAGTATATAAATACTAGTGTGGAGAATAACTCTGGTGAGCAACCAATTGGTTTCATCCACCCAGTTATTGACATAAAAGGAATTTAATGATTGTTAGATTAACTACCTACCTACTCAGTGAACCATTTTCGTTACCTCCCAACTACCCACTCATCAGTTTTCCATAGTACGTATGTGTGTAAATGTGTATTTTGTTTTGTTATAGGGTTTTATTTTTTGGTTTTGGGTTAGGTTAATCAATTTGGCTGAGTAAAGATCCTCAAACGTTGCATTTGAGACCCTTATATCAAGCCTTGTCTGTTTTATGCCTATATGTCAAATAGGAATTGGAATAGGTTGGGCCTATATTGGTCAAATAGGACTTGGTGGGTTGGGCCTATATGTCAAATAGGACTTGGAATAGGTTAAATAGGACTTGGAATAGGTAATAGGTTGGGCCTATATGTCAAATAGGACTTGGTGTGCCTATATGTCAAATAGGATTTGGAATAGGTTGGGCCTATATTGGTCAAATAGGACTTGGAATAGGTTGGGCCTATATTGGTCAAATAGGAATTGGAATAGGTTGGGCCTATATTGGTCAAATAGGACTTGGAATAGGTTGGGCCTATATGTCAAATAGGACTTCGAATAGGTAATAGGTTGGGCCTATATGTCAAATAGGACTTAGAATAGGTTGGGCCTATATGTCAAATAGGACTCGAATAGGTAATAGGTTGGGCCTATATGTCAAATAGGACTTCGAATAGGTAATAGGTTGGGCCTATATGTCAAATAGGACTTCGAATAGGTAATAGGTTGGGCCTATATGTCAAATAGGACTTAGAATAGGTTGGGCCTATATGTCAAATAGGACTTAGAATAGGTTGGGCCTATATGTCAAATAGGACTTGAAATAGGTTGGGCCTATATGTCAAATAGGACTTGAAATGCCTATATGTCAAATAGGACTTGGAATAGGTTGGGCCTATGTCAAATAGGAATTGGAATAGGTTGGAATAGGTGTTAGGTGGGTGTAGGTTTGAATTCGTGCAATTGCTTTAGGTCTGAGTCGAATTTTGTGATGTTACAGGTCTGAGTCGAATTTTGTGATGTTAATGAGTAAGTTAAATTGCTGAAATAAATTTTATAACCTACACCACAGGTTCAATTATAAATTTAGTGTTTTTAATTAGGATAGGCCTTGAGTGTAAAGAGTAAGGCCTACTTTAAGAGGTAGGCCTATTATGTAAGGTAAAGTTAGGTGGGCCTACTAAATAGGCCTATTTGTTGGGCCTACCAAATAGGCTTATGTTTGGGCCTATTATTTTATAGGACCTCAAATGAGTTAAGCCTGTTAAATTAACAAGGCTTAGTTTTGAATTTGAAGAGTAGGACCTATTAAATAGGCTTAATGTTGCGGGCCTATTATTTTTAGGACCTAAAATAAGTTTGCCTGTTAAATGAACAAGCCTTTGTTTTCGATTAGTGTAAAGGTAAAGGAATCGGTTCCCAGTTTTAGGCCACTATATGAAAAACTATAGTGGGGTTATGGTTGAAATTAGGGTTAGGCCTACTGAGTTAAGCCTAGCCACTACGTGTGTCAGTGTAAATTTTAGAGGGGTTAGTTCCCCTTCACAGGGCCACCATATGAAAAAACTATATAGGGCTATGGGTTGATTGCCTGTGCCCTCATCCGTTGGAAATTTCCAACAGACGTCAGTGGAGGGTTACCGACAAAAGCCCTATGCCTTTTCGTTAGAGAGTTATAAATATGTAGGTTGTTAAAGGACCGTTTTATATTTAAGTGATTACGGTAATTTTAGCGCCCGGATTGGCGAAACCTTATGTTAATGAAAACTGAAATTGCCTCACCTTATTTTTGCTGGGTCTTTGTTTGTTTCGATGTAGGGCGTTACGATCATTTTCGGTGTAGGGCCGCCACGATGGAGTTACGCGGCGAATTTACTTAAGGTAATTAATATAGGCAGTCACTATATAACCCTGAAGGAATAGGCCTATCCTTTTATAGTCTTAGGTTTTATATTATAAGGAATTCACTCAGAACTAGAGGGGGACAAAGACATCCTCCCAGTTTAAAGCTTCGCTGTAACATCAACAGCCCTGAGAGCCGTTCCTTGGTTCTGGTGTATTATTTGCCGAACTAGCATGATTTTGTTGTGTCTACTACCTTTTGGTAGACTAAATAATAAATTGGGTTTTCTTGTTGCTATGTGGGGCTGATTCATACGTACAGGTTCTTTGTACGTATGGCAATTCAATTATTTCATTCCCAATAGGCTATGTCGCCAATCCCGAGGCAATTTTGTATAGATATTTAATTCAATTAATTAATAATTTATATTTAATTATGAAATAAATGTACCACATATGATACCATGTTGTGAGTGCGTATAGTTTTTCCATACCTGCCTTCAACAATAAAATCAAAGATTCTCCTCCAAGAAATTTGGAGGACAAATGTTGGGTGGGATGATCCAATAACAAATGAAAATCAAAAATCTTGGAAGAAGTTAGCTGCTGATTTAACAAAAGTGCAGAACATTAAAATTCAAAGGTGCTGTGGGTTTAGGGATAAGCCCCAGAGACTTCATGTGTTTGCTGATGCAAGCACACAAGCTTATGGGTGCTGTGCGTATCTTGTAAGTCCTACAGAAAGTCATCTAATTTATGCAAAAGGGAAAGTTGCACCTCTCAAACCTACCCGAACCAGGGCCGGATTAAGACCTTTAGAGGCCCTAAGCACTTAAAAGATTTTGGTGCCCCATATATATGTAATTCAAAATATAAACAAAAATAAACCATAAAATAAAATTTTATTTTTTGAAATGAAACAAAACTTACAGTAAGATGGAAAATAATGTTTATTTTTGTATACTTCCACTTCATTTATATTTGAAAAGTTTTCTCCTACTTTTTTTAATTGCAAAGTCTTTGATCAGATCCTCAAAACTAATCTTACGTAACACATCTGCTTCTATACTTAGTAGAGATAAGGCATCCAGCCTGCCTTGTTGCATAGTTGTTCTGTTGGTATTTTTAATATACTTCAACTGAGAAAATGAACGCTCAGCTGAGCAATTTGTGACCATTAATGTTAAAAATATACGAAAGGCAATTTCTACATTTGGGAAGGCACACTCAATATTGTCTTCTACAATTATTTTATAAAGTTCAGCATGACTGAATCTTGTTTTTACATTTACACACGAAAATATTTAATCTATGTATTTTTAATATGGCACTCAAAGATTTGATATAAACAAAATAATAACGCAAAGCGTAAAGTGTGTGATTACAACGAAATATATTTCTCTCAAAAGGGTTGTTGTTCACTACAAATTCAAACAATGAAAAAAAAAAAATACTATATATGAATATATATAATTCAGTTTTCAACAGCTTATAGGCTATAAGCCGCGATTATAATAGTATAATAAATCCATGGTAAATCCGACAATGGAAAATTTCTGTGGTGCCCCCCTTCCCTTGATGCCCTAAGCACGGGCTTATTTTGCTTAATGGTTAATCCGGCCCTGACCCGAACCATACCTCAATTGGAACTATTGGCTGCTGCATTAGCCATTAAAACCATTTCATTGCTTAAGGATGCTTACCATGATGTGAACATAACTGATATCCACGTCTGGCTTGACAGTCAGATTTGTCTTGCCTGGATACGGAATGATAGCATTAATAGTAAGAATATCTTTGTAAGAAATAGCTGAAGCTAATGAAAGCCTACAAGTAAACTTTCACTATGTTCCAACTAAACAAAATCCAGCAGACTTTCTGACCAGAGGTTTATCCTACAAGTTGTTGAAGTCAAACAAAACTTGGTTTATGGGACCTAAGTGGCTCTGTAATACAGACCAATGGCCTGTGGAACAAGTTAACTTGACATTAAATTTAATCTTTTCAAATGAAAAGGTTGAACCAATCACTAATTATGAACGTTATTCTGACTTCAGTAAACTTGTCAGGGTCACAGCCTACTGTTTGAGGTTTGCTCACAACTGTTTAACTACAATTAACAAACAGCTAAATAAAAACAATCATAATTATACAGAAGTTGCAACCAAATACTGGATAGGCCATGCACAACAAAAAGAGTACAATAAAGAGTTAGAATTCTTGACTAATGGGAAACAAACAAAAGAACCTGTACCATCAGTAGTTGTGGATCTAAACTTGTTCAGAGATGAGGAAGGCCTTCTAAGGTGTAAAGGGAGATTAGACAAATCAAAACTGTCATACAAAAGCAAACATCCAATCCTTTTACCTAGATTTAGCTATTTGACAACATTAATCATCAGAAAAACACACAATGATGTATATCATATGGGGGTACCACAGACACTAACTACATTAAGAAAAACTTATTGGATACCCAAGGGAAGGATCACTGTTAAAACAGTCCTGAGTGAGTGTGTCACATGTAGGCGTATTCATGCTAGGCCCTATAGGAAACCAAATCCTCCTGCTTTGCCAGAGGAGAGAGTTACTCTCAACAGACCCTTTGAGACTGTAGGCATTGACTATACAGGAGCATTGACTGTAGGGGTGGTTGACACTGAACACAAAATGTACATTGTACTGTTTACATGTGCTGCCTCACGAGCTGTTTATCTGGATGTTGTGGAGGACCTTACAGCAGAATCTTTTGTTGCTGTCTTTAAGAGATTCTGTGCACGACATTCAGTACCCAAGACAGTTTGGACTGACAATGCTACATATTTCAAAGCTGGTGAACAAGTCATCCACGACTTGTTAAGCGATGAACTCACACAATTATATATAAAAAATTCAAACATAAAGTGGAAGTATATTCCAGTTACCTCTCCTTGGTATGGTTCTATCTGGGAGAGAAATATACAAACAGTAAAGAATTGCTTGAAGAAAGCAATTGGTAAAAAACAGATACACTTATTTGAGTTGCTCACTCTCCTGGCTGAGATTGAGAACATCATCAACAATAGACCACTCACTTATGTGAGTGACAACATTAATGACCCGGAACCATTAACTCCAAATCATTTGATTCGGGGAGAACAAGTTAGTCTCCTGCCGAACTACAATATAGACTCTTCAGAAGACCCAAACTGGACTCAACGACATGATGAGCTCCAGACTAAGTTACAACATTTAACTAGAGTTAAAGCTCATTTCATTAAACAGTAGAAAACTGAGTACTTGATGGGTCTAAGGGAGAGACATAAACAAATGACTAAGAAGGATTGGTCTGACACAATTAAGGTAGGGGACCTTGTTCTCATACATGACAGTACTCCAAGACAATACTGGCCTCTGGCTAGAGTTTCAGAACTCAGACCAGGGGCAGATGGGGTAACAAGTGTGGTCAAATTAAGGACTTCAACGGGTGACACAAGAGACATTTCTCTTTTGTACCCTTTAGAGTCTGGACCCAAAACAATGGACTTTGGGGAACCTTCTCCACTGACAGTAACAACTGGAGACACTGAACTTCCAGTAACTATTCCTTTGACAGTAGGAGTGGTAACGCATCCTACTACAACATTGACAGACACAAGACCTCAGCGACAAACAGCATTAAAGGCGCGACTATTTTTACAACAAAAAATAGATGCTGGGGAATTGTAATTTTATCTTCTAACTTTCACTTTTTCTTTTCTTATGGTAAAGACCATAGACAGTTTCATCCTATGGATGTATATTTTCTCTTCTAATTAAATGCTACACCTTCTCCATGAGAAGGTGAGGATAGGCACTGTTAATCAGATTAACAGGCATTTACAGTCAAATAGTTAGCTAGTCTACACTCAGACATAAAAATTGGTGACAATGACACCAAAATTTTTATCTCCCGGGGCCCCCAGTATATGGAAAACTGATGAGTGGGTAGTTGGGAGGTAACGAAAATGGTTCACTGAGTAGGTAGGTAGTTAATCTAACAATTATTAAATTCCTTTTATGTCAATAACTGGGTGGATGAAACCAATTGGTTGCTCACCAGAGTTATTCTCCACACTAGTATTTATATACTGTGTGACAAGAGCGTGCTCGGTAATAGATATACATTACCGATCAACCAACCGAGGAAAAAACCAACACGACGCTGGTGGAAAAAGCCCCGCGAAAAGTAGAACGAAAACGAAGAACGGGGCGAGAGGACGGAACTGGAGAAGGGACGAGAACAGACACCGAAAAAAGATCCCCACCAGCAAGTACGCTCTCGACAATTATACAGGAAGGAGAAAAGAGACTCTCTAATAACTAGCAGTAAGTGACTAATTGTGTTTTTAGCCCAGTTGGATCTTCTAACTTCTAACTTAGAAGACTCATTAAATTAAGCTGGGTCAGACAACTTAGGCCTACATTGTGGCCTAAGACCCAGCATCAACTCATAGCTTAACAAAGGTGAAGGTAGATTGCCCTAACCTAGTTTGGTGAGGAATCCTACTGTGGACCTCAATTTATCTGCCCGCTCTGGACCATTTCCGGAATCTCTAGGCTGACCCCTACAGGGCTAGACTTAATCTACTCTATAGTTAGACTGGAGATATAAGGGGTGGGTTAATTGTGGACCAATTCATACAGAGCATTTTTCACAATCCCCTTAGGGGAGTGTGAGTTTTCGATACCTTTCAGCTCACGCTGTTTCCTGTTGCTACTTCACAGTATGATGGGTGAAGCGTATGATATATAAAAAAATGCAGATAAAATAAAATACTCGGCATGATGTCTGTTTGGTGCCTCCCCCTTAGACTACCCTCCATGGATCCGCCCCTGAACAGTAACTAATTAACATTTTTGGTCGAGTAATTGTAATTGTAAATAGTTACAAAATATTATGAATATTTGTAACATCTGCCAGTTACTTTTTTTCTGAGGGTAAAAGGTTGGTAGCGACATTTTTTCACGAGCCTTCCTCTATGTACATATTGTGCACAGTGCAAGTTTACTTACAACATATACTGTATCTAACGCTAATATAATAAAATCTTGTTGTTTATTCCATAAATCACAATCAATTTGAAATAAATTAACAATCTTGACAAGTACAGTACTTTTATCACGATGCTCCCTAGAAATACAAGTCGGTGTGTTCATTGTGTGTGTTCAGCAAAGTTTTTGAAAAAATTGTAAAAAGTAGAATGCAGCGATATTTAGAATCCTACAATTTATTATCTCCACATCAATATGGCTTCCGTAATAATAAAACAACGGAAATGGCTATTTTAAATCTTATGGAAAATGTAAATATAGCTAAGGAGAACAAAGAAATAATGATATCAATATTTATGGATTTGAGTAAGGCGTTTGATGTAATAGACCAACGGTGGCCAAACCCCGGCTCGCGAGACAATTTTGGTTTTTATTGTATTTATCATAAAAGACAAAATTCATAATACAAATAAAATTTTTTTTCACATAATAAAAAAATATGAAAAAAAAAACAAGAAAAAATTGAATTGACAATAAAATGCGTCATGCGTACGACAATTTCTTTTGCGTGACAGGCACTAAGCGGGATAATTATGTAATTAACACCAATCGCCACTCACCAGTGTCCAGTACCCTTCGAGCTACTCTGCGGGCCGCGTGTAGTAATGAGTGAGTGTGTTTTAAAATTGGCTTCTTAGATCAAATAGTGGCTATTTTTCTCAGCTATACAAGTGAAAGTTATAAAACCCTTTAGTTGATTAAAATGACTGAGCAGACAAAGTGTAAGAAACGGAAATATAAAGAAGAAAATAGAGTTTTTAAACAGGAGTGGGAGGAGAGCTTTGCCTTTACTGTTAAGGGTAGGAAACCTGTGTGTCTTATCTGCCACGTGGCATTCAATCACTTTAAAGCCAGTAACTTAAAGCGTCATCATGAAACTAACCATAAAAATTTTATTATGGAATTTCCTTCCAAATCAGAATTGCGGAAGAAAGTTAACAATGTTGAAATCTAGCCTAGTTGCCCAACAAACTGTACTTTCATCATTGTGTAAGACAGCTGACTTAACTACTGAAGCTAGTTTTGTTATGGCATGGAATATTGCTAATGCTCAACTTCCCTACAGTAGTGGAGAATTTGGGAAGAAGAATATTGCCGATGTTACTGCAATTCTCGCTCCAGATAACACAAAGCTTCGAGAACAAATAGCAAGTATTTCTATTTCCCGCCACACTACAGAGAGACGTATTTCCCAGATCAGCGCTAAAATTACATGCTCGTTGCAAAGTGATTTGAAGAATTCTGTTGCATTCAGTTTGGCCCTCGATGAATCCACAGATATTAAAGATAACCCTCAAATGGCGATATTTGTTCGTTATGTTACTGGTGATGGAAATGTGAAAGAAGAACTCTTGGACTTAATGACCCTAAGAGAAACCACCAGAGGGGTTGACATAAAGAACGCACTTGACGAGGCATTATCAAATGCTCAAGTACCATTGAATAAACTTGTCAGTGTTGCAACAGATGGAGCACCAGCTATGGTAGAACAAAATGTAGGCCTAGTTGTGCTCTTGACACGCGATCCCAAGTATCCTGTGCGTCTCTTTATTCACTGTATCATTCGCTAAGTGTTAGAAAATCTAGAAGAGGAAGAGCCATTGTTGTCCCAAGGCGATATGATGACTAAGCTGATTGATGCAGCATTGCTTGTATATATTAAGTTAAGGTGTATATGTATCCATCTCATAATTGTAAGGTTAGTGAAAAATTCACTTAATTTAGAGCTAGCATTTTTGGGCTCTTGTGGCATCATTGTTTTGGGGCCCTGCGCGTCCTTCCTACTCGTTTGTTGAATGTGGCGCTTACAGGGCGTGGTCTTATAGAGAGCTCTCTTGCAATTCAGTTTGGTTGTTTAGATACAAGATTGTTGCATCGTGCAATGGTGCAGGTTGTGTTGTTGCAAGGTTTAGAAAGACCATAAATAGTGCCCCTTTTGTTTTTTATCTTAATTTTATGCAACTGAGGCCTAAGGTAGGCCCACATCGAGTCAGCAACCCTGAGGTAGGACCTAATAGGACTTCCAAGTCCGTAAGTTTTTAGTCTAGCTTAACTTGGGCTGTAGGTTGAACTGGCCCTTCAGAGCTTGGCCGTTCACGGCTCAGCTGGGATTCTGAACCCAATAAAACTAAAAAAAATTAACAGTAAGCAAGTACTTTAGGTATGACAGTGTTATGAAATGTGTTCTAGAAATTGTGAATTTCATTCGTTCAAATGCAAAAACGCACCGAGCGTTTAGAAATTTTATCGAGGAGCTGGATCTTCAAGATAAGCCAGATGACCTTTTATTCTACTGTATTGTAAGGTGGTTATCAACTAGTAATCTCCTGAATAGGTTTGTTGCACTGTTGGAGCCTATCATTGATTTCTTGAAAAAAAAGGGAAAGTCATACCCACTAGAAGATCACGAATGGGTGCAGGATCTGACGTTTTTTACTGATGTAATACAACACCTTCAAAATCTAAATTTGGCACTTCGGGGAAAGGATAAGGTCATTTCTGACCTTACACAGACAGTTTTCAGTTTCCAGAATAAAATAAAGCTCTTCCAAAAAGATCTAGTAACAAAAAAATTTGACCATATAGTAAATTGGAGGAATACAAAGGTAAATTAGAAGGACTAATTGATGATTTTCAGTTCAGGTTTGGTGAACTAAAGAAGTTAAAACCATGCTTCAAATTTCTTATAAATCCTTTCCTGATTGATGTCGTCAACGATGGCTGTCCTGTTACCACACCTTTTGTTACGGAAGCTGCTTCAATACAAACAGAACTTTTGGAGCTACAGGAGGACGTGGGTTTAAAGTTGATACATAAAAGCTTATCTGCAGTTGAGTTTTGGAAGCAAGTACCAGAAACAAAGTATCTTCACCTCAGGAAAACCAGTTTTCGACTTATCTCAGTTTTTGGGACAACGTATTGCTGTGAAGCACTCTTCTCGGTAATGAAGTTTGTAAAGTCAAAACATCGTGCTGCCCTCACTAACGAACACCTGACTGAGCTTCGTCATACCGCCTTAACATCAGTCAGACTTTAAAGCATTAACAGCCAAAATAAAGACCCAAACTAAGCCTTCTACAAGCAGTAATTAAACAATTTAATAATGTGAGTATAACTATATGTATATATTTTTAATAATTAAATTCTTTTTAAAATATTTTGCGGCTCTCGTACATCTGAAAAACGTCGTATGTGGCTCTTGGGTCCAGGAAACTTGGCCATCCCTGTAATAGACCATAATATTCTACTTAATAAATTATATTGTTACAGCTTTAGAGGAGCAATTCGTGATTGGTTTAAAAGTTATTTGTCCAATAGATATCATTTTGTATCAGTAAATAAGGTTTGCTCAATTAAAGCGCTTGTCAAACATGGTGTGTCACAGGGCTCAGTTCTGGGTCCACTGTTATTTTTATTATATATAAATGACCTTCCACGTTCATCTGATATACTGAACTTCATAATGTTTGCAGATGATACAAATGCCTCTTTTTCTTGCAAAGATGTTAATACAGCTAAGAATATATTTCATTCAGAATTCATCAGTGTAATGAAATGATTGACCACCAATAAACTCTTCCTAAATACCCCATTATAAGCCTTAATAAATTCGTTATTATAGGAGCTATCTTAAAACGGTTTGCGGCAATTAATAACACAACTCAAGAAACTTTTTTCTTTATTTCGCAGAACATCCACTAGGGGCACAATGGCGACAGTGAAGGAGAAAGCAATGTGTGTGCTGTGGATGTGGGAAACCAAATCTCCAATTACTGTACAGAGACGTTTTCGGGAGGAATATCAGAAAACTCCACCAACAAAGCAATCACTCAAGCGATGGCTGAAACAATTTCAAGAAACTGGCAGTGTGCTACATCAGAAAGGAGCTGGTAGGCCTAGTGTGTCTGAAGATAAAATAGCAGGAACTCAGGAGGCGTTTATCCGAAGTCCTACAAAATCCATCCGCCGAGCAAGCCGAGAACTGCAAATACCGCGTTCAACAGTGCATAAAGTGGTTCACAAGAGGTTGAAACTTTATGCTTATAAATTGCAAACCTTGCAGAAACTTCTACCAAATGACAAACCCAAACGGGTACAGTTTGCTGTTGACATTCTTGACCGTATTGATGAAGATGAGCATTTCTTGAACAATGTCGTTTTCAGTGATGAAGCGACATTCCATCTGTTTGGTAAAGTCAACAGACACAATTGCCGTATATGGGGATCAGAAACTCCGCATGAATTTATTGAACACGAACGCAACAGTCCCAAGATAAACGTTTGGTGTGCTCTCTCCCATAACCGTGTGATTGGACCATTTTTCTTCCATGAGAACACTGTGAAGGCTACAAATTACCTAGATATACTTGAATGGTATGCTGCACCTCAGCTTGAGGATATGCAGCCCCGTGTGTTCTTTCAGCAAGATGGGGCACCGCCACACTGGGAATTAGAAGTGCGGAGGTTCCTCCATGGCCTCCTCGTTCCCCGGATATCACACCTCTGGATTTCTTTTTATGGGGCTACACAAAGGACAGAGTGTATGCAAAGAAGGTTAATAACATCACAGAATTAAGACACCGGATTGAAGAGACATTAGCTTCCATCACGCAAGACATGCTTCTTAATGTTTGGAACGAAATTATCTATCGTCTTGATGTTCTGCGTGCTACCAATGGGGCTCACGTGGAGGTTTACTGAATTAAAACAACAATTTCTTGAGTTGTGTTATTAATTGCCGCAAACCGTTTTAAGATAGCTCTTATAATAACGAATTTATTAAGGCTTATAATGGGGTGAATAATTTATGGACACCCTATATCTTGATGAACTTAATGTTAATGAAATCGCCATAAAGGAGTGTACTGTAACAAAATTTCTTGGTGTAATGCTAGATAAAAATTTGCAATGGAGTGATCATGTAAATTATATCACGAAAAAGATTTCAAGGAGCGTTGCAATAATGTTTAAACTTAGAATTGTAGTCCCTAAACAAGTTTTATTGGCTCTTTATCATACTCTTGTTCTTCCTTATATAATATACTGCACCCTTGTTTGGGGAAACTCCGCCAACAATGCATTAAATGGTATCTTTGTCATCCAAAAACGAGCAATAAGGTTATTATCTGATGCTGATTTCCTTGATCACTCTAGTGCATTATTTAAAGCGCTAAACCTACTAAAGCTCAACGATAAAACCAAACTGGCACATTTTATTTTTATTTACAAGTGTAAGAACAAAATCATTAATTTGCAATGGGTAAATAGATATTTTGTAACTCATCAATAAATCCATTCGTATCAGACCAGAAATAGATCAAAGCTCGTTATACCTCAATTTAGATTGTCTTCATCTCAAAAACTACCCATTTTCATTGGATTGAAACTATAGAATGACTTGCATGCAGATATAAAAAATATTGTGAATGTAAATTTGTTTAAAACCAAGTTGAAATCCCGATTAATAATGGCATACTAACAAAAATCTAGGATTAATGTCCACTAATATTGTTTAATATTGTCCATTAATATTGTAATGCATGTTTTAACTATTAATAATACTTATTTACTTATTTATTTATTTATTATTATTAATTTATAACAACTAGCTGCTTATTTTTAATAAGAGCCCAGTAAAGCCTAAAGCTTAAGGGACAAATTAAATAAAATAAATAGTCGAGCTTCACAATTATTCATGTCATTGTAAATTGGAAATTTTTTATTTATTTTATTATTATTAATAAAGGTTATTATTATTATTATTATTATTAATAGAAAAAAATGTCAAAAGTAATTTTTGAAGTAACTACCCAGCAAACACACCACGTAAATACAACACTGTATCCTGGTTGAATCTTGGTCATGTCAGAAATTGACGTTGTACTGATGTAGTCACAACGTAAAACTTAAGCGTTATATTGCAACAATGATACAACGTTGCATAATGACGTTGTATACACGTGAACTACAAGTAAACTTCTGACGTAATTTTTTGTAACTCGTTACTTTTTTAAACAGCAACTAGTAACTATAATTAGTTAAAAAAAATTGTCACAACATTGTGAATAATAGGGTGGTTTCGGCGTTCTAAAAATTCTTAGGTTTCGCTATCGCCGAGCTAAACTACTCATTTCTTATCTTACCTTTCTAAAATTGTCACAACATTGTGAATAATAGGGTGGTTTCGGCGTTCTAAAAATTCTTAGGTTTCGCTATCGCCGAGCTAAACTACTCATTTCTTATCTTACCTTTCTAAAATGATGATTTCTCTTATTAAATTTTCTGTCAATTGATACTAACTATGACTTTCTACCATAGTCTAATTATACTCTAATATAATTTACCAAACCTTGTCAAAGGTTAATTCGTCCAAAAATTGACGTGCAGCGCCCTCTGATGTGAACTATACAAAAGGCAAATCCCATTCATGATGATTAAACAGTATGTGCTATGTAGTTGAGGTAGATTATATGCAGTGTTGGGGGTAACGCAGTGGCGGATTTAAGGTGCGCGGGGCCCTAGGCCGGTTGGAGTGCGGGGCCCCAAACTACGCAAAGCTAGCTTAATTAACTGAAATGAAGATTTACACCCCCATCCCCCAGTGGTGACCTTACGGGGCCCTCAAATCAATGGGCGAGCGAAGCGTTAAAATAAATTTACTTTTTAAACAATATTCAATTTATTGATAATTAATTAGCCAAATGACCATTTCATAGTTGAACATTACACATTTGTTTTTTTGAAGCTTAACAATAAAAAATAACTATAATAATACACCATTAACAAAAAATAACTATAATAATACACCATTAACTAAAGAGAATACCACTTGACTGACATGCAAATGATGCAATGAGTGGGTTTTGTTTATTGCAGGCAATTTGTACGGTACACTTAACTATTTCTCAGTCAAAAAAGATTTTTTTCTAGCCTTCTTACTTGCAAACTGTTTGATGACATCAGTAAAATCAAGCACCCTTAATTTCTCATGCTCAATGCTCAACAGGGTGAGTGAAGACAAACGGTCCTGCCCCATGGTGTTTCTTAGATAATTCTTGACTAGTTTCATCTTGGAGAATGATCGCTCCCCAGTGCAGTTTGTGACAAACATGCAGAGATAGAGTCGTAATACAATTTCAACATTAGCAAATGTTTCTACCATGTCATGTCTGTGAATTATCTCATACATTTCTAGTTCAGGACTTTTTGCAGCCTTTGCACCACCTGATGAAGGAGCACTTTCAGGTGAATCTCTTGGAATGGATTTCATAAGGTGTGCAAACTGCAAAAGCTCCGACTCCAATCCAGCCTCCAAGTCCTTAGGATATGAAGACACAAGCTTTTCAGCAGATGCTTTAAGCTCAGTGTTCGTTTTGTTTGAGATTTCTGATAAAAACCCAAATTTCTCTCGAAGGTCGCTGTAAGCAGCAATGCGTTGTTGTAGGGCAGCACAGAGCTTGTCAATGATGGGCAAGAATGCAGTCACTCTAAACTTGTCTCTCCCTGTCAGCATAACATCCTCCGCGGAGTCTAGTTCATCGTGGTGACGCTTGCGCTTCCTAATACGCTGCGTGTCGGCGTAGTATGCATCATTATTCGTCACATCACAGGGATCACACTTAGCCATAGCTTTTGCTTCAAAGTCATCGAACTGGGATCTCAGGTCTTTAGCAAATTGTAAAAGAGACTCTAGCAGTGTGACAGCTGTGTTGAGGGAGAGCCCAGATTTTTGCAGCTGGATACTGCTACTCTGAAACCTTTCCAATACTGTATCCCAAACTTCAAGAAGAATCACTGTTTCAAGTTTTTTCAAACCTTTGAGAAGACCACTTGCTTCAGCTCTTGTTTCAGCTGGCTGATTCTGATCTGAGAATAACTCTTCCAGAACAATGATGTTTTCTTTGTGTGCTCTACTGAGAGCAGCTACAGCATCTGCTCGTGCTGACCAACGAGTGTCTGAAAGTATTTTATCAACTTTCAACTTATCTTTATTAGTCTCTAGTACCTCACGGTGTCTCCTCCAACGATAAGTAGATGCAACAAGAAAGGAGTACATATTTTGTACCAGAGCAAACAATGACACTGCAGCAGGACAACTTTCTGCAGCACACTTAGCCACCAAGTTTAAGGAATGAGCCATACATGGTATGTACTCAGCTTCACTACACTCATTCTTGATTATCTGTTGGGTCCCCAGATATTTACCAGACATGTTGCTGGCATTGTCATAGGACTGTCCTCGGCAGTCGATAACTGGAATGTTCTTCTCTTTAAGAAATCAAGAACAGTTGTAGCAATATCTCTGCCAGTGTGGCTTAGCATGGGAATAAACTGCAAAAACCTTTCAACTGGACCTGTAGTAGGCAGTACATAGCGGATTGTAAAAGTAAGTTGATCCATGTGTGAAATATCAGGTGTGGAGTCAACAGAAATTGAGAAGTACTTTGCTGTTTTTACTTCATCTGTTATTGAGGACATAACCTTTTCTGCCATTATTCCAATGACTTCCTCAGAAATGACATGGGACAAGTAGGAAGTATGACCACTACCTTTGTTTGCGTGTTTTCTTGATATGTGCTGCCAAGAAACTGTCGTATGTGCTCAGCAGCTCTAGAATCCCAAGATAGTTTCCATTGTGTACTGATCCAATTACTTCATCTTTACCTCGAATGGCTAGCCCGCGTTCGCAAAGTAGCTTTAAAACATCTACACACCTCCTCAATACTGCTTGCCAGTACTCGCATTCACTTTCATATTGTTGTACTAGATTAGAGTCAATACGGGCACCCGCAGTCTTTCGATATATCATTTCGACCATACTTTTCCTGTGCTGATCTGACCTACTGAGAGATTCTATGACATACCTAGCGTTCTTCCAACCATTGAAGCCAGTTGTGAATGAGCTTTCCACCTTTAACATAAGCTTGCAAGCAAAACAATACACCTTACCAGTTGTTTTAGAGTAACAGAGCCATTTAAGATTAATTTCTTGGCCAGATAATGAATGAGTTCGAGTGAATAATGTCTTTGTACAATGACGGGTTCTGTTTAGCTCTTTCACAGCTGACTCTTTGAAGTCACCATCACAGTGTCGACATTCTGCGCTTCCCTTTTTCAACCAATAGTCACACACATTTTCAGTAATTATTTTAGGCCATAATCCAAGATCCGTTTCAAATCCTTGTTCAGTACCGGTATTCATAACTTTCACTTCCTCTTGTGTCTCCTCACTGTCACTGTGTTCAGGTTCAATTGCGCTAACTACACTAGGTTCAGTACTAGTTGTGGCTTCTCCAGTTGTTTCAGGCGTAATTGGTGTCTCTACTGATTCAGATTCAGTTTGACCGGATTCAGTTTGAGTTTGTGATTTTGCAGATTCAGATACTGTTGGATATGTCAACCATTGAGTTATTTTTGGTAGTTTTTTTACTCTTTGGTTTACGTCTGCCTTTTCTTGTCGTTTAACAGAGCCAGCTTTATACTTCCTCCCTTGATCACGATCACGACTTGTTGATTTCTCCATTGTGCCTCAGTGCAGCCTCACTGCCTTATCCTGAAACATAAAAACATAAAAAACAAACTATTTACACTTGACCCTCGGTTTAGTATTAATTAATTAAATAGAGACACTAAACAGTTGTTCGGGTGAAAAAGTCGCTAGCCCCCACCAGTGGCGACTTTTTCCTTAAATATGTATAAAATGTATTTATTATGAAATCTAAGCTAAACTGACCTAACCTAGCCTAAGTACGTTTCATATAAAAAAATTAATTACATTAATTTAACATTTTTCAACTTATTTATGTTATTATAAAGCTGACTAAAACTCCCTCATCCCCATTTATTGACTGGCGACTTTTTCGAGATACGACTTTTACCATTACTTACCACTAAACACACTCACATGTGCACTCCACAGCGGCCTGAATAGAACTAAACTCCCGCCAGCAAAGAGAGTGATACCATAATTATCACTAATCATTAATCAATTGTATTATTTATAGTGGAATCCAACATTATAATTATATGTGAGGGCGCGGGGCCCTCACAGGCGCGGGGCCGTAGGCCATGGCCTACTCGGCCCCCCCCTAAATCCGCCACTGGTAACGCCGTTACGTAACGACTTTACTTTTTAGTAGCTGTAGCGGTAACGCTGTTACTTTTAAGATGTTTAACGAAAATGGTAACGGCACTACCTTTTAGAGCAATTTCAATCGTTACTTTCAAACTGATCATTTGACTAGTATCATTTATTAGATGTTAATTCGCTGTTAGCTCCTTCAAACGAAGAGGGCTATCAGATGCCAATTTTGAAAAACTAGTGTTCCTGAAATCGAACAACACACTCCTAAAAAATCTGCAAAATTAGTTTTTTTTGGGACAGAACATTTTTTTATTTGAGGTTTTGATTTTTTTTTTCATATAGAGTATAATTTGGTATTATTAAGGCTTTTTTTACTCTTTAGTCTTTTCTTAAAAGTAACGGTAGCGGTAGCGCGTTACTTTTTCATAGAAGTAACTAAAGCGGTAACGACGTTACTTTTTTATCAATGTAACGGTAGCGGTAACGTCGTTACTCATAGAAAGTAACGTGCCCAACTCTGGTTATATGTTGGTCTGGAATGGTTGCTAATTTCGACTTAGACCCAGTATTTGTAACTATTTGTGCTTAGTACGATTGCGATAACATACAGACTAGAGCAAAATATAATGTAATAACTTTTTGTTACTTTCCAGAGTTAAAAATTGTGTAAAGTATAGTAATTGTAAATAGTAATCATAATGTAAAGTATCATATATTCATTTCAGTATGACAGCTCATGAATGAGATGAGGAGACTTGGTAAATTATATTAGACTATACATTCTACGGAAATTTCTTCCGATTATACTAGTACATTTAAACTTAAGCAATGAAAAATATATACAGTATTCATTAACAAAATCTTTAACTAACATTTACTTCAAAACAAGAGTCAATTACGAAACTAAAACTTGAGCTTTAAAAATAGTTTCTACTTTTGTTGGTACTCAGCTGAAGAATACAATAACGTAATTGGTTTGGCGCCATATTATTTGCATGTTATAATGCAAGCGTGGACTGAATAGATATTGCTAGGTTTTGTATATACTTTCATGTTAAACTAAGTAAGAAACCAAAATCTACTACAGAATCTTATTGCGTCATTCATGAGATGCCGTATAAAATCAGAACTACAACTTACTACAACTATTTACTACATACCAAATATTTATCTTGTGGGAAGCAATGGAAAGTTATATTCTCCGGATTTCCTTTTATCTGGACGTTATTTACATTTACAGAATATTTCATTTAGAAAACATGAAGCCAAGATTAAGAGACAGAATTAGGAGCCATTTCAAGGTGTCAAAGTTGGAATCTTCAAAAGAAGTCTAGATGGCTGGCTCAAGACGATACCGGATGGGGCAGGTGTGCCTGGAGATCGCAAGGGAGCAACTCGATCATCCATCAGGGCAGACCTTGAGGTGGGTTCACCAGCTTAACCTTTGCGTGAAGAGAGACTGACGCACGGAATTTCTACAAGCTGCCATACTAAAATAAATACATGATAATCTACAACTTGCGCTTATTATTTACAATTACCATACTCTACACAACTTTTTCTCTCGGAAAGTAATGAAAAAGTTATAGTGTTCTCGTTTCTTCTAATCTGTACGTTATTACAATCATAAAAAGCACAATATGGAACAAATTCTAGCCCTAATCTGAAATTACTAGCCACTCCAAAAGCATGTCCACCCCAGACGCCGCCTTAATTAACAATGAATGAATGACATTTGTAATTTGCAAAACTCATTTGTAATTTGTATTGCTCCATGGGAGGGAGCTGCGAGTCAGTTTTTGTATGAATGTTTATGAATGAAATGAACCCTAATGATAAGACTTTGTAATTATATTAGATCGATTTCATCACTTGAGGGAGACGCCTAAAATATTTGGTCCAGAAATATTTTTACGTCATTAACTCCCTGCACTCCGGATAATGGAAATTTAATTTAAATCTATCTGACAAACACGAAGGTACCATTAGATATGCATATACAAAATTTATATTTCCCTCCGTGTTTGCCAGATAGATTGAACTGTTCATTCTGACGAAGGTCAAGCTTGTTGCTCCACCTTAAACCTACAGCTTAACGTGGAATCCGAACCACAACTTACCAGAGATCAGAAATTACAAAGACCTCGCCCAAACTTGATCTCATAACTTCCCGATCAGCTACAGCCCAGCGTTTAAACAACTAGACTACCCATCAGGGCCGTAGCCAGACCAAATCAGTAGGAGGGGCGGAGAAATTGACAGGGGGGACAATAAAAAAATTTAATGTCATTTTTTGTGAATATCGAAATATACTGCAGAAAATTACATTCAAAACTATAAGTAAAACACCGTAGGCTAAATAAAAAAATAATCAAACGGATACATATAGATAGGCATATTGGGTTATAGAATACAATATTTAGTCTAAATTTAGTGTAAATAAAAGTCTTTGTAAGTTTTTTTAAATTTTAGAATAACTGTATGCGGCGAGTTTTTTTAGCGAAATTCTTTAGGAATTCAAACATGTCTATTTGCTTCGTTCTCTTATTTTCAAAGGCAAGTAAAACAAGTTGGCTTTGGCGTTCTTGTAGCATGGAACGCCGTTGCGGTTGGTTTTCCCAGGGGGGGCATATTATTTTCCAGGCGGGGCTTTGACCCCCCTGGCCCCCCCTTGGCTACGGGCCTGCTACCCATGTACCCCTTTAATTACTAAACAATCAGTCCCGTAGACAGGACTTCACAAGGGGGAGGGAGCGTCGAAAATGTAGAAAGGTAGACCTTTTGGTGCAACGATTTAGTCACTGCGGAGGGGATTTATAGTAGTTAAGTTTAGAGTAGTTTGCGAAGTTTCAGAAAAAAAATGCAAAGAAAAATTTTATGCACGAAGTTTATGCAAGTGTTTATTTACTTATACATGTAGACCTGGCTGGAGCGATTATGTGGCTGAACTTCATAATGCATCCAGAGATGTTTTTTTAATGTGGTGTGAACAAGGGAAGGCAAGGGAAGGCAAGGGAAGGCAAGGGAAGGCCCTATATTACAACAAAAACAGAGGGCTAATGCCAGGTTCAAGTATGCATTAAAGTATATAAAAATTCATGAGGATGAGTTAAGCAGGGATGCTCTGGCTAGAAAGCTTGCCAGTAAGAATCCAAGACACTTTTGGGACGAATTAAAAACAATGAATAATAGTGCTCTCTCTCTCCCTGCTAATATTGAAAATGTAACTGGGACTGAGAATATAGTCAAATTATGGAAGGAACATTACAGTGAGTTATTTAACTCTGTACATAAGAACAATAAAGTTAATTGTGAAGCTACCTATAGTCCAGATACAAGAGTTAGTGTATTTGAGACTAAACAGACCATAAAATGTTTAGATTGTAACAAATCATGTGGTATTGATGGTATTTCTGCTGAGCATCTGAAATTTAGTAGTGACAGATTAGTGCCTCTGTTAGCTTTGTGCTTTACAGGTTTACTCATACATGGTGTTTCGCCGGATACAATGTTATCCGTTGTTTTGGTGCCAGTACTAAAAGATAAAAAGGGTAAAATCAACAGTAAAGATAACTATAGGCCAATAGCTTTGGCCAGTATTATGTCTAAGGTGTTTGACTATATACTCATTAATAGACTTGAATGTTACCTGTATACTAGTGATAACCAATTTGGTTTCAAAATGAAACACAGTACTGATATGTGTGTGTGTGTCTTGAAGGAAATGGTCTGTAAATACCAAACTCTAGATGCTAATGTATTTTTGTTTTTCCTGGATGCCTCGAAAGCATTTGATCATGTTAATCATGACAAATTACACTGGGTAACAAAATTTGAAAAATTTTCTGTTTATTGTGATTTTTCTGTCGTTTCTTAATGATTTCGGGGAGCTGATTCCAAAAATGATATTGGTTTTGCTCTATCATCAACCGTTTCAAAAATATAGGTTATTACACTTTTCATATGACAAAGTATATAAAGAAGGCTAACATAAATATTTTCTGAAAATAAAAACACTATTGGAAATTAATGTTTATTGAGCCAAAATTGTTTGACAAACCCAAAATGGTGCAAAGGATATAATATATATCATGAGGAGAACTGAGTAGAGAATAACAAGCCTCGTTATGCAGTGTGCGTTCCTTAAAAATGCACTGAAGAACGCGACTTCCGCGTATGAACATTCTTATCCTTTCTGATCAGCGACCATACGTAGTCTCCCATCATGGAAGCATCCCAATGGCCCTGGTACCTTTTCTCCATCGTTTGAATATCTTGATGGAATCTTTCGCCATGTTCTTCACTCACATCGCCCAGGTTATCACGAAAAAAGTCTAGATGTGAATGCAGATAGTGTAATTTTAAAGACATACGGCACCCCATTTTGCCATAGCACTTAATCAAGTTTGACACTAACTCCTTATAGTTTGGTGCTTTATGGTTGCCTAAAAACCCACGAACCATATCACGGAAAGCACACCAAGCCTCTTTTTCGATCGGAGTCATCTTGGCTTCAAGGTTCTTTGAATTCAACAGCGCCTTGACTTGTGGTCCTACAAAGATGCCAGCCTTGACTTTGGCCTCAGAGAGTTTAGGGAACATGACCCGAATCTGTTGGAAAACTTCCCCTCCAAAATCTAACGCAGTTACAAACTGCTTAATTAGACTCAACTTAATATGAAGAGGTGGTAGCAGAACTATGTCAGGCTTCACAAGAGGTTCCCTGAGTACATTGTACTTTCCTGGTTGCAGTCCTTCACGTGGATGCCACTGAACTGTTTTATAGTGCTCAGTTGAAGCCCTGCTATCTCACAGGCAAAGAAAACATGAATATTTAGTAAACCTAACAGGAAACCAATAATTTTGAAATCACCACACACGTCCCAGTTATATTGTTCATACCTGATTTGAGTGAGCAGTTGTTTGACATTTTCATAGTCCTCTTTCATTTGAACAGAATGTGCAACTGGTATAGATGGATATTTGTTCCCATTGTGGAGTAGAACAACTTTTAAACTCAGAGTTGAACTGTCAATAAACAGGCGCCACTCTGAGGGTATATGTGTTAACCCAATAGCTGTGAATAGACCATTAACCGCTGCAATAACAGGGAGAGCCATTGACATCGTAGAACCTTGCAAACTCTTCATGCCGCTTTCGGTATACAGTGCTCTTGCAGTCTTCTCCAAGCAAATTCCACTCTTTGAGTATGGAGGTCAGAAGCTCAGACCCTGATTTCGTCAGACCCAAATCTCTAATTAAGTCGTCCAATTCCCTCTGATTTGGAAATTGAGGGTTTGTACTGAAAGTTACTGTATATTCTTCATCATAACTGTCCTCACCAGCCGACATCTCAGATGAGCTAGCTGCATCCTCATTTTCAACCTGCAAAGCAAAGAAACAAAATATAGGCATAGCTATATATGTAGAAGAGCATCAGCACTAAGAAAAATCGACACATAATGACCCACAGTCTGTAAATACAGAAGGTAAAGTAATGGATAGATACCTGTTCTGGTGGACGTGGTATTGGAAGACCTTCACCATGTGGTATTGGAAGACCTTCACCATATGGTACAGGAGCTATGGACGACGCTATGCTTGGATACTGAAGAGTCTGCCTTCCTTTAACTTTCCTATACTTAGAAACATCTACCATGCAGTAGTAGCAATCGTCGTGGTGGCTCTTTGGTTCTCTCCATATTCTGGGTACCGCAAAGGGCATTGCCTTGCTACTCCCCGCAGCCACCCTTCAAGTGTGGAGCGGCAGCTTCCACAGATCACATGGGGTGCCCAGGGCTTATCTTGGTCGCCCATAGGCATACCAAAATAGAGCCGATACGCGATCCAGAACTTGGTGCCTTTCACAATCTTGTGCGATATTTGCTTGGGGCCTATGTAATACCCACAAACGTAACAGAATATATCCGGCGAGTGTTTACAAGCTCTAGTTGCCATTCTCTTTACCAAAGTGTACTACATTAATCATAACCTGCAGATATAGAGAGAAGAGTTATTAAATCTGCAACAGATTACAGATTCCAGAAAAAAGATGTATTCACAACACTGAAATAATGTTCGCAATAAAAAAGGATCGATAACACTCAAATCGTCAGCACAGAGAAGCACAGAAACACAGTACCTCAGTGCTGGTAACCATCAGACAAACAACCTGCTTTCTGTGTGTGCTCACACTTACTGACTTCTCAGACTCTGCGCTCTTCTTTATGTAGCACAGTGGAAGTTTCGGGTAATTTCTAGAGCAAGAAACTGTCAACGAACATCCGGATTGTTCTCAACAATTCCTGATTATTCTGATATTGCTGCGCCCATAACAACATTATACTGGTAAAACATGAAAAATGGATTATCTCTGAAACCATTGATGATATACACAAACCAAGGCCAGATTTGGACTCAGCGCCCACAAATGCACATAAAAACAAAACATTCTATATAAATAGAATCAGTGTTACACAGCGTTATTCATGAAACTTGAAAATCGTAATGTACCTGGTTACTTGGTCCGTATATTAATATTCTGGTATAATCACCAGACAATGATTGTAAGATGGTTAATTCAGAGCCATTCTCTGTGACCAATGGTGTCAGGCAGTGAGGGATACTATCCCCCTACTTATTCAATGTTTATATAGATAATCTATCTGTTGTGCTGAACACCTATAAAATAGGCTGCTATATTGGTACACTGATCGTTAATCATCTGATGTATGCAGATGATCTACAGTAGTTCTTATTTCTCCATCTGTAAAAGGGCTCAGCACACTTTTGAAGGTGTATGAAAGGTGTGGGAAAGATAACATCAAATATAATCCTGCTAAAAGTCATGTTATGATTATGAGGACCAAGGCCTACAAACATATAAAATTTCCTAAATTTCAATTGAATGGTATGGTGGTCAGAAGTAACTCAGACTAAGTATCTTTGCCACATATTAACCGATAGTCTTTCAGATGACTGTGATATTCTAAGGCAATGTAGACAATTATATGCTCAGGGAAATACTTTGGTTAGAAAATTTCATATGTGCACATTAGATGTTAAGTTGATTTTGTTCAAAACTTTTTGTACTCCAATGTATACCGTTCATTTGTGGTGGAACTACAGGATGTATAATTTAAGGAAATTATATGTTGCATATAATAATACTTTTAGGAGTTTATTAAGGACTCCAAGATTTGTAAATGGTGCTTCTTCTAGGGTCAGTATGCTGTTTGTAGTCAATAAGGTGCTTAACTGTGCCAGTTTCATTCACAATTTTGTATTTAGATTTATCACTAGGCTTGGTGAGTCAGTCAATAAGATAATAGAAGCCATGGTTAGTGGACTGGTCTCCGATATATTTTATAAATCTCAAATCTGTAAGCATTGGCATAGGCAATTGTATGTTCATTATACACAGTGATTCACTGGCCTACTTAGTGCTTCAGACAACTATCCCTTAATCTTCTATGGACCTCTTGTATAATGTTTGTACCTGTTGAGTCTGAAATAAAGTGTGTGTGTGTTTGTTTAATAAATGATGTTATATATTATAATATCACGTCATAAGTTATAACTATGGTTACAAAAGTGGACTTTTCCTATCAAAGGGGGGAAGGGTCGTTCGACCCCCCTGGCTATGGGCCTGCCAATTTTTTTGTATGGAAGGATGAACAGCTGGGTGAGCTCAGCGCCGCTTGCCCTCGCCTGAATCGAACCTGGGCCAGTGAATTGTATATATACACAGGTTTCAGGGTTGACTGATCGACTGTCGATGCATGGTTGATACCCGAGGCAGTTCACAAATTAATATTTACGTACTGGTGATAACAATATGTTGAAATAAAGTGCAATTAGCATTTTCAAAATATATTTCTCTAAAGGGTGGGAATTTACTGCTTTTTTCTGTATACTGACGAATGAATTTACATCAGTATTCGATTTCAACACCCATTTCGACACTGATACAAAAATTTGTAATTTAAATTGCTATTTCGAAATTGCCAAGTCACTATTGTTTTAATAAAAAGATGTTGATTCATCAATATTTCTTCGCCTTTAAATCCATATAAATGTGCTACCCGAGTCTTTATATACACACCTCATAACCTTGTAGCAGTTCCGTGCGTGGGTTTCTCTTCACACGAAGGTCAAGCTGGTGGCCCCGCCTCTAATGTATACAGGGTGGCGCAAAAGTCACGCATCAGTTATTTTTAGTGTTGATTATATTATTTTTCTTCTAGGTAGGGGATGGCTGCGAAATTAATAATAGACGAGAGGGTGAGCTTGGTTTTAATGTATGGAATACCAGGTACAACAAATCGATGAATCAGTAAAGAATTTAAATTCTGTACCGATTCATCGATTTGTTGTACCTAGTATTCCATACATTAAAACCAAGCTCACCCTCTCGTCTATTGTTAATTTCGCAGCCATCCCCAACCTAAAAGAAAAAATAATATAACGGGTCCGCCAAAAAAAAAAAACGCTTTATTGTAACCTAATAAGTAAAAATGTGTTTGGATGATTTATACAAAATTCACAGACAATAATTACCATTGAATTTTATATACGCCAGCCAATTTTTATAAATGAATGATTAAATTTGGTTGCTTAATATTAACTTGATTTTTGAGTTCCATAAATCTAAGTGCACATTGAAATAATTTTTCTCCCTTTTTTCAGATTAAAAAAAAAATTATTGTAGATATCCCTCAAATGCCATTCTCTGATAAAGATAAAATAATTATTAAGCATTATAGGCGTAATAGGGGATATGGAAGGCACAAAATATTGGCGGGATTCCACAATAAAGGATGGACACTGGTAGGACTGGATACGTTGCTGAAAAAAATTGATGCGACATGCAGTACTGTTAGAAAAAAAGGTAGTGGTCGTCCAAGGAGTGTTAGAATGGAAGAAAAAATTGAAGAGGTTTCTTCCCAAATTCTTAGCCAAGAAGATAAGCCAGGCATTCACGAGACTCCAGCGGAGATTTCCAAGTCGATTGGAATGCCAAAAACTAGTGTAAAGCGAATTGTAAAAGAAGACCTCGGACTTAGACCATACAAACGCGTACGTGGACAGATCAGCACCACTGACCAAGAAAAACGAGTCCTAAATGCAAAAAAAATGCTAAGATGCATCACAGTTATGAAAGCAAGTCAAACATTTTTTTAGTGATGAAAAAATATTCACTGTAGAACCACCAAGAACTCTCAGAACAACAAAGTATACTCTGAATCTCATCAATTAAAGAAACGAGTTTCGGACGAAAGACTGTACGCAACAAGGAGCCACTTTTGCAAAAGTATTATGGTGTCTGTCGGTGTTTCCAAGCTGGGAAAAACATCTCTTCATTTCGTTGAGCCCGGTGTGAAAGTTAATGGCGAATATTATCAAAATGTTCTTTTAGCAAGCATGATTCCAGAGATGTGTGCTCTGGCAAATGGAGGTCATTTTGTTTTTCAATAGGATGGAGCAAGGGCACATACGGTAAAAGACACTGTTGCTTATTTAAATGAACACGTTCCCGAATTTATTAAACCGGAAAATTGGCCTCCGAACGGTCCTGATTTGAATCCTGTTGATTATGGGATCTGGGAAAACTTGTCACAACGAGTTTATCGCAGTAAGAAAATCAGAAATGTTAACCACCTGAGAGAGGTTCTGATTGAACAAATGGGCCCAATTCCCACAAGACCAGATTGATTCAGCAGTAGATCAATTTAGACCAAGACTTCGAAAAGTAATAGAAGTTGGAGGAAAACATATTGAACAGTATTTTTAGTTTGACATTTTAATAACAATTTTATATGAAAGGAATTTTTGGTTCTAAAGTATAATAAAGAAATTTTGAGTATTTACGGTATCTTTACATTCTATTTTTGTTTACGTGCTAAAATGAGGTCTATTCAGCTACTGTGCTAAAAATTTAAAGAAATGTTGTCAAATAACGTTATTTTATTTTGTTAAAGTTTTATCAAAAGTTAAAAGAAATTATTGAGTTTAAAAGGAAAAGTATGGACGCATGGTTTTTTTGGTGGACCCTGTATTATATTTATAATCAACACTGAAATTCCTATGATGCGCGACTTTTGCGCCACCCTGTATATACACACAGTATATATATATATATACACACACACACAGGATGTTCTAAAATTACCTAGTAAACTTTTATAGTGTGTTTATATTGAAATTTCCTCGGTAATGCAAACTCTCAAGGAAAAAGAAAAAGCGATTTCAAGGCCTTTCGTGTATTGAACAGTACACCTATATATATATATATATATATATATATATATATATATATATATATATATATATACATATTGTCGTATTCCCAAATTGAAGGCGAGACAGGGAACATCCTTAACCCTGAAAGAAAATAGTTTTGTAGTGAGAGGACCAAAACTGTTTAATCAGTTGCCCAAAGGCCTAAGAAACACGAAGGGAGTTGCAGTGGAAATCTTCAAAAGAAGACTAGACGCCTGGCTCAGAACAATCCCCGATGAGCCGGGCGTACCTGGCTATGTGAGGTGGAGAGCGCAAGAATCCAACTCACTACTTCACCAGGCCAACTCGAGAGGAGGGGCGACAAGCTTGACCTTCGCGAAGTGAGAAATCATCGCCCTCTCAGGGCATTGGTTTCTGCCCTATGTGGGAGAATTTCGATTTGTGATTGAGTGAGGTCCGTAGCATAATGGTAGCGCGTCCAACCGGCAATTGGAAGGCCCTGGGTTCGATTCCCGGGCGGTTCGCCTCATTTTTCATTTATTCGTTATCTCTCCTCCTCGTGTGCAGAGACGTTCCTTAACACTTATGTCGTTTCTATTCATATATATATATATATTATTATATATATATATATATATATATATATATATATATAATATACACACACACGTCTTTCTCTGTGTCAATTTTAACAGGTTAATATAACGGAAACTTTGACAGCTTTTTGAAAATTATTAACTCTTTGTTTGAGGCATGTAGGCTATAGTTCGGATATTAAAAAAAACATAGAAAATGATGCTACTATTTTATTGGTGTAGTATTTTAAACTCCAGAAATTTCTTAACAAAACAAATTTTATAGTTTCACTTTACTGAGTATTTAATTAACTTTTAGAAATTCAACGTGGCAATGAAGAATTTATAACACTGTACAACAGCAGTAGCGGTTGGTAATTATATATTATCATGCTCGGAAGAAGTGTTGCGAATGGTTTATCAAAAAATGAAATGGTAAACTGAGATTCTATAAATTTTTAGTTGAATGAAACCAATACCGCTTTCATCAGTACCAGGCAACAAGATTAAAAATAAATGCTCATTGGATGCGATTTTAGGTCATATGGTTAGTGAATTTTCTAAACAAATTTATTCGGGAACTAAAAATATTGATAGAAAATATAGGAAAATCTTTAAAGCAACGTAACAATTATGCCTTAAACCTAAAAGATAACCGTCTTGCAATATAGCTCCAGTATTCTTGCCTAATTTTATCGTATTCTGTCGCTAATAACCCACAGAGCTGCGAAAGAAAGAGCGCCCGATCAAAAACCAGATAAAATTTTGAGTTATTTAGAACAAAAAAAAAAATGGAGGTGTCACCTCCTCCAAACTCCAATTTCGATAAACTCTGCCCACGCAAAGTTTACTGGTTACTGTTCAATTAATCAATTCTTTCGAAGAAGCATTTTGAATTTTGTAAAAAAGTAAGTGCATTAATGGTATGATTATATAGAAATAATGAATAGTGGTGGAATTGTAACTGGAAGGTCGTCGGACGGTTTACTGACTAAACGGATATTACGCTTACAGTACTGTAATAAAGTTTTCAGCATAAACAAAAAATCTGATTCCTAAACTTATAGTTAAGGATGAAAAAATATTAATTATAGCATTTATTTACATTGCAAAAACCAAAATACAATAATTAGGATGAATCCTTCGCAATTTAAGCTATTTTTCTTACGAGTTTACGACAATGATTACGAGGTTAGTTCACTTCGACCTTCAGTCGGTGAACAAAAACGGGTGTATATTAAAGAGTGCCTATGAGTGTACATGGAGAACTTGGTCTCGCTCAACGTACTACCAGAGTTAGCTCCAGCTTTTTCATGAAAGGTAACGCTTAATTTCTGAATTTTGGGCGGCACCTTAGATTTCTTAGATAATGTACGTATGTATATATGCAAAATTTAAGGAAATTTTTTTGGTCTTTCACTTCACGTTTAAATGTTTACAAATAACCTTCCAAGTTCATAAAATATAAAAGGTCTCCAAGAAATGAAAATTATCATATTCGGGGACCTTCTAAATTTAGAAAAAGTAACACATTAAGATGATCGTCTAAAAAAAAAACCCTCAAAATCACGAGGCAAGAATGTCACGTCGTTTAAAGCGGTAGGACAAAAGTTATTTTTCGAGTATTCAAACGGTGAGAAGACAAACAGAACCGCCACGAACATACTTCGACCCAAGAATACGGTTCACCATTTGAAACTAAGAGTTACAGATGATAGACTGGAGAGACACACAGAATAATGATTTCTAGGACATGACTCCAGATTTGAAAAAATTTACTGGAGCACAGCTCTGAATTTACTTTTTTTCCCCTTACACCACTAGATAGGTTAATGATAGTAAACTCTTGAATTGACGACATACCAATTACAAATTGTTTTAGCTAAACATAATAATACAATAATGTACAGTTTATAACTCACCTTAAGTTTATTTATTCATTGCAGCAGCAACAGTGGACGATGTTAGACCTTGCACATAGGCATTTGTTGTGAATTTACCGCCATGTATGCTTGGCCACTGATCAATGGCTTTCTGTGTGATCATTACAGCAGATCTAGTGCCTGGAGCTGGACCCTCCTTCACAATTCTGCACAGCTTAGTCAAATGAGATGGCTTAATGGATCCTTTGTGTTCAACAATCAATGTAACCAAGAATGGAGAATGTCCCTTCAGCTGGTGCTTCACTCCAGGCAGTTGATCCATCTTTATCAAAATGCTTTAATCTCTCTGTGATTCCTTTCCACAGCTGTTCTATATATTCTGTCAGCCAATTTATCACTGAGTCTTATGTAAAACTACTTTCAGATCTGGTTCTGGATGGTCTAGCAACTTCAGCAACCTGGTAGTAATCAGAACGTTTCTTGATGTATTTGTAAACTTCATTTAGGATGTAATCCTCAGCTGTTAGTTCCTTTTGCTGCCCTGTGGTATCGTGCTTAAATTCAGAAACTACATCATTTGCATTTCCTCCATTAGCTAATTTGGAAATTGTTTCCATCACTCTTAACATAACAGTTTTCCCTCCTTCTTTATAAAATATATTTTCTACAAATTCTGCACTAACTGTGGTTTTTTGAGCTACTTGCAACATAATCTTTGTTACATAGGAAATCAATACATAGAACTTGGCACTAACTTCTTTCTTTTGTGGATGATCAAAAAACACACAATTTTCCACAAATCTGTCAAATTGATCAAATTCGTAATTAACCATGCGAGTATCAGATTTGAGTTTTGGTCTCTTAAAATCAATGATATTGTCAAGAACCATATTGGTATAGTCAAGGCCTGATCTCAGATTTGAAGTGTGATTCTGAATAAAGTCTAAAAGCTCACTTAGTTTACAAATTTTCTTCAATGCATCAACGTGGGCTCTGTTCACAAGATGCATTAAGTCCCATCGAAATTTGAAATTTTCTCCAAACAACTTTTTCATTTCGTTTTTAAATGGCTCGTTGTCCTTACAAAAAGCCCCATCTCCAACCATTCCAGATACCTTGGATTTAATTGCTTCTTCAGATAGTTTCAAGTGATTAGGAGACTTCAACACATCAAAAATTTCATTGGCCAAATAAACTCCTGATTTGCTGCGTACTAAATTTATCCCAGCAAGTTTTACAGTCTTATCTTCTTCACTCATAACTAATACAACTAGCATGCTTAATCCCAAAATTGTTCCAATGTCAGCTGTTATTGTTACTGAAGTTTGTTCTAAGAACCACTTTACAGTTTGTTCTTTAAGTTGATTATCTAATAGCTCACAAATTGTCTCGCACGCATGTGTGCTATGATTCAAATTTCCAACCTCACAACCTGACCTATGTAATACAGCTAGAAGTACTGGATATAGAGCCCATGCAGTGTTTGTTTTCATTATGTAGTATAAGATGTTGCCACATAAGTCTTCTATGCGTTTAGTAGTGTTCCGAGAAGATGTTTTCATCACTTCATAAACAGCAGCTCTTTGATGATGCTGAAGTTTAATTAAATGTCTCTTCAGGTGGGTTTTCAGATTTCTAAACCATCTCTCTTGATTTTCTCCTTGTTTGCATACATAGGTTAAATCTTTAACATTGAAGTAACCTTTTATGTTAGAATGTTTGTCTGAAGCACATGCTTTGGGGTCTGTGCAAGCTATGCAATATAATGTAAACATTTTATCATCAGAAGCATCATCAATATCTTCTTGATTATCATCATCTTCATCCTCAACAGCTATATCTACATCAGGCATATTAGTGTCACTATTTGCAATGTTTTCCATTATATCACTTGGTACTGAAAATGAATCATCAGCATGCCCTAGATCCTTCTTTTCCACCAATTTGAATGCAGATTTGATCAAATCATTGTTCAGGATTTCTTGTATTGATTTACACTTGCTTAAATGGGCTATGGAAATGTCAAATTTGTTGCTTTTTGCTTTATTAGATTTGGATGCAACACTTGAACTTGAAGGCATATTTTGACTCTTCTCTTTATTAACCACAACAGCTTGGTGAGTTTCTTTTGTTAGGCGCAAAATTGCATTCAATGTCTTCTGGATTTGGGAATTTTCAAATTCCTCTAAAGCAGTTTTGTTAGTCTGATGCGCAGATTCCTCACTTACCTTTTGTTTCTTAGGTGGAGGAGAAGCACTTCTTCAGTCTGTGAAACATCTAGTGAAAAAGTTTCATTTTCTAGATTAGCAGTTGATGAAGTTGGTTCATTTTTCTGAGGTCTAGCACTAGCACATTTTGTGAACAAACTAAATGACTGCTTTGCCGTATCTCTTTGCTGCACTTCATCCTGGTATTTCTTTACTGCAATATCTAAGCTGTGGGCCCAAACTCTGGGACCTCTTGTATTGTAACAAATATTTTTTTTGGAATTAAAATGTTCCTCCCAGTTTTGCTTCTTTGAATATTTGTTCTTGCATTGACCACAAAAGTAACCCCTTTTAACACCCTCACTTTTCTCTCCAACTTCATCAATATTAGGATCCATTATTGATTATTGACTACCTGAAAAAATACAAAATAAGTAAAAGCTAGTAAATATAGTATAGTAAAAGTGAGTAAAAGTAAGTAAATATAGTACAATGAAAGTAAGTAAAAGTAAGTGCTTTAAACTAAGGAAGAGTAAGTAAAAGTAGGTAAGTTAAAGTAAGTAAAAGTAAGTTTAAACTTAACTAAACTTTTCAATTCTAGAGTCATGGTGGATTACTTAAAACTGCACAAGTAATTATCTGGCCAATTTATCAAACCTGGCCGAGATCAATGGAACATACTGTAGTCCAATCCTGATAATTTTATATTAAAAAAAAATGTTTTAATAAAATTTTAATTATCAAAACATTGAAGCTTAACAAAAAATAAAAATAATTGTTAAATATGGAATTACCAACTAAACTTAAAATAACTAAATTTGTAATTTAAAAAAATTGGTTTGTACAAGAACGTATACGCAAAAAAATTGCATAACGTCTAGCGGATGAACAAAACCCAAACCCAAATTTACTTTTTCTCATGGTCAAATTTACTGGAGCAATGCTCCCAAGATCCAGGAATCTGGAGTCATGTTCTAGGATCTAAACTGATAGAAAGTTCGAGAAAAAATACCACGTCTCTTTCTACGAGCCCGCAAACTTCCTTAATACTTTATCATCATTTTGTGCAATATTTATTATATATAGAGAAAAAGTCTTTGCTTTTCTTTGCAGATACACAAGTGGATTGAAAGTCAAAGTAGACTGGATCACTGTCTTAGACTCTTAGAACGACAACCTTCAAGAATTCTAAAGTGTAATAACAGTTCATAGAGAAGATAAGTTCAACATATTAAAATAGTAAAAGTGGGCTATCCTCCATCAATCCAATTTAAATCGGTTACTTTGCAAGCATTATTAATTTGCTGGTAAAAAATTAATGTATTTTCTTTTACTCTAATGTCGATAAGATTTTTGTTTATTCATTTATTTGGTGTGTGTGTGTGTGTGTGTGTGTGTGTGTGTGTGTGTGTGTGTGTGTGTGTGTTTAAAAAGTAACCCCTTTTAACACCCTCACTTTTCTCTCCAACTTCATCAATATTAGGATCCATTATTGATTATTGACTACCTGAAAAAATACAAAATAAGTAAAAGCTAGTAAATATAGTATAGTAAAAGTGAGTAAAAGTAAGTAAATATAGTACAATGAAAGTAAGTAAAAGTAAGTGCTTTAAACTAAGGAAGAGTAAGTAAAAGTAGGTAAGTTAAAGTAAGTAAAAGTAAGTTTAAACTTAACTAAACTTTTCAATTCTAGAGTCATGGTGGATTACTTAAAACCGCACAAGTAATTATCTGGCCAATTTATCAAACCTGGCCGAGATCAATGGAACATACTGTAGTCCAATCCTGATAATTTTATATTAAAAAAAAATGTTTTAATAAAATTTTAATTATCAAAACATTGAAGCTTAACAAAAAATAAAAATAATTGTTAAATATGGAATTACCAACTAAACTTAAAATAACTAAATTTGTAATTTAAAAAAATTGGTTTGTACAAGAATGTATACGCAAAAAAATTGCATAACGTCTAGCGGATGAACAAAACCCAAACCCAAATTTACTTTTTCTCATGGTCAAATTTACTGGAGCAATGCTCCCAAGATCCCAGGAATCTGGAGTCATGTTCTAGGATCTAAACTGATAGAAAGTTCGAGAAAAAATACCACGTCTCTTTCTACGAGCCCGCAAACTTCCTTAATACTTTATCATCATTTTGTGCAATATTTATTATATATAGAGAAAAAGTCTTTGCTTTTCTTTGCAGATACACAAGTGGATTGAAAGTCAAAGTAGACTGGATCACTGTCTTAGACTCTTAGAACGACAACCTTCAAGAATTCTAAAGTGTAATAACAGTTCATAGAGAAGATAAGTTCAACATATTAAAATAGTAAAAGTGGGCTATCCTCCATCAACGATCCAATTTAAATCGGTTACTTTGCAAGCATTATTAATTTGCTGGTAAAAAATTAATGTATTTTCTTTTACTCTAATGTCGATAAGATTTTTGTTTATTCATTTATTTGGTGTGTGTGTGTGTGTGTGTGTGTGTGTGTGTGTGTGTGTGTGTGTGTGTGTGTGTTTTTTAAAAAGTTTCCGGCATCCTGCTTGACCACTCTTGAAGGTCGTTTCACCCACTGCCCATCCACTCATACCAAACTCACTCAAACACCAAGACGACCCAGCGCATACATACATAATAAAAAATCTTATTTACTATATGAGTTGGAGTGAGAAGGCAGACAGCTCGGATATAAACTACAGAAGGTAATTAAGAGAGAAGGTAGAAACTAAAGTAAACACATTCATTCACACCAGCATCCTGGTGGACCAATACCCACCATACAGCTAAATGCAACACCTGCGGTGATTCAACCTCCATGCGTGATGGTGCTTCCAGGCTTTGTCAAAAATAAGAGTCCCGAACTTACCTCCAACAAACCATATCCATTCCAACCTATTTACAGCACTTTCCATGCATCACCTAGATCAAGTCAACGTTTCCTCACGCAATCATTCACTATGTCTATCCATCTTCTCAGCCATCCTCTCCTTCTACCTTCGCAAACAACACTGTCGTGCACTCTTTCCGCAACTCTATCATCTTCCATTCTTTCAACATGTCCAAACCACCTTAACACAATTTCTTCAATTTTCATTTCTACTGATTTCTTAACACCACATCTGACCAGGACCACACATACTTCTCAGGTTATTTATCTCAACTGCTCTTACCCTTCGTGCCATGTCAAAGTTTCATAACCATACTGGCACTAACAAACCTTCGTGTGAACATCTTGCAGCATCTATACCCAATCTCAGCTTCCTCATAACCGCTTTCAGCGCACCCACTATTTTTCTTTCTTGATTCATTCAACTGTTAACTTCATCCGAACTCGTACCTCTTTTGTTCAATACACATCCCAGACACAAAAGATTCTACCACCTCTACTGTTTCACCATTACATGACAGTCCGAATTTCCCTTACTCTCCACAATCAATAACTTGCTTTTACCCACATTCACTTTCAACAATCTTCTCTCGCACACTGCCACAAACTCTTAACAGCTTCTTTCATATCACACTCACTCTGAGCAAATAGCTCCATCCATCCATGAACAGATTGAGCAGCTATGGAGACATCACACATTCTAGACGCACACCAACATTTATATCAAACCATTTACTCAGTTTTTTAAGTACTCACACACACGTACTACTGCTATCACAGAAACTCTTCACCGCATACACGAGTCTACCGCCAACCCCATATATACTCAAGAAAGACTTGCCACAAAACTTCTTTGTTTACTCTATCATATGCTTTCTCAAGATTCATAAAAGCCATGTATACCTTGCAATCCCTTTCACATGCTTTCTCAGTTGCTTGTCTCACTGCAAACACTTGATCCACACAGCCTCTTCCACTTCGGAACCCTCCTTGCTCATCGCTCACCAAGCGATGAGCAAGGAGGGTTCCATTTCCCCTACCATACACCTTCCTCACTACGCTCAACAGATTTATACATCCGTAGTCCTTATATTCACTCCTTTCACCTTTCATTTTGTGCAATGAAACAATTATTGCTTTCTTCCAGTCTTCAGGCACTCCATTTTTTAATACACTTGCACTTTGACATATACACCATAACCACTCTAGCCCTTTCAAACCCCCCATACTTAATCATTTTCTATATCCCACCCACACCTATCGCTTTTCTATTTTTTAGCGTGCGAACTGCCGCTTTCCTTTCATCCATGATTATTGATTACGTTCTCACGCATTCTGTCACTTATCCTCTTCACACCACTAAATCCCATCATATATTTGCACTCCTCTCATTTCTTCCACCCATCAAACCCTCGAAATATTCTTTCCATCTATTCCGTAGATCCACATTCACTGTGGGTGTTTTTCCATTTTCATCCCTTACTCTCAAACTTACTTTCTTAGTTTCGTTTCAGCACTTCCGCACTTCTTTCCAGGAAAACTTTTCATTCTCTACATAATTCTCATTCATCCTCCTTCCAAATTCATTAATTACTCTTGTTTCTTTGCCGCACTAGTCTCTTCATACTTTCTTTGTTCTCTTCATACACCCTCTTTTTTCTTCAACTTTCTTCTCTATCACAATTACCCTGTGCACAAAACAACTATTTCCTCCTTTTATCCTCAACTGCTGACATAACCTTAGCGTCCCACCATGCTGTTGCCCTCTTCTTCGCACGTCTTAGCAACCACACACACACGCACTTATTGCACTCTTTATCGGACTTTCCTGGTACACATTCCACATCTCGTTCATATCCAATGATCTGCATCTTTTACACTCAAGTCATCATGCATTCTCTTCCTATACTCATCCGCTACCTCTTAATTAATTACTAATGGATTGAGAAAGATAAGAGGCACCTAAAAATAATCAATCTACACATAAATATCAAGGATTAATTGGGTTGCTCTCAGCAAACAATACTGCACGTTGAAGGAATGTTAATGCAGTGTTGCAATACGTTAACTATGCGAGGAAGGCACAACTTAACCAGTGGAAGAAAAAAAGGTGGGGGAGGGGCACAAACAGGGAAAGTCATTTAGTAGTAGTCAATTTTTCCGTTTAGGACGACCCACTGAGTGCCACTGAGAGAAAGAATCCAAAGACTATTTCCCTCATGTTAAAATTATAAGTAATTTACTAACTTTCAAAAGGAAGGTCTCATGAGGAAATGCGAAAAGGAGATACGAGAGGCGGTCAGAAAATAAGTTTACACGGCGTATAATTTCGTAACTAAAAGACGTACACTGATTATGTTTGTATCAGGTGAATTCGTTAATCATTGTTGGCAAGCTGCACATCGATTCGGCTGCCATCTACTGTACATTGGTATATGAGTCAGTTGTTGTTGTTGTTGTTGTTTAGCCGATCAGCCCACCCTGATCGAGCAAGCCGGCGGCACGCGGGTAACCGATCGCCCTCTCCGGAGTAGACCAGAGGTTCAGCGCACTCGCGATGTTGTGTTATGTTCTATATTGTGCTAGAGTGGTAGTCTGTCATAATGTGTTCAATTGTTTGTGGTGTGTCCTGGCACAGATGGCAGGTGTCGTTTGTGGAGTTATCTAGTCTAAGTTTATATGTCTGTAAGTTAGGGTGATGTCCACATCGGAATCGTGCTAAGTTAACTCGATCCGATCTGCTCAGGCTGATCTCTGACCTGTTAATGGGTGGCGGCTTCGCACCTAGGACCGCATTCGGACTGAGTCGTGTCGGTGCTTTGTGGGTTAGGTGTGTGCGCGCGTGTGTTTTCTATACTGTGTGATGTCTGTCGGGCGTGGTATGGAATGAAGTATTTGGTTATAATGTCTCTCTGGTGTTACCTTAATGGTGCGAGGTGTCGGTGCATGATTGTACATGTAGTGGCAAGGGTGTTGTGGGTTAGTTGTCGCTGCTGCCATGAATTGTGTTCCCCTCATGTCTAAATGTTCCCTAACTTACAGTATTTTTGTTTCTATGTGCAGGTGTTCTATTGTTGTTGTTTGAGTGCATCCTGTAATGATACGAAGTGCGTTGTTTTGTATTGTCTGTAAGGTGTTTGTGTGTGTGTTTGAGATAATGGGTGCCCAGCATGGGCTAGCATAGTCCATAACTGGGCGAATATATTGTTTATATATGAGTGATGTTGTTTCCTACTGGTGTCCAAAGTTTGTGCCTGTTAGTACCCTAAGCGTGTTAAGTCTTGACGTACATTTGTTTTTAATGTCCTGAATGTGGTTTGCAAAAGATAATGATGTGTTGTATGTGACCTCAAGTATTTTGGTCCTGTGTGTGTGTGGAATGTTGTTGTTGTTTAGTCTAAGCTGTGGAGTTATCTGGTGTTCTTTTGTGTTGCTTGTGAGCAAGGTGATGGTTGATTTTGTGGGCGCTACTTTGAGTCTATTGTGTGTGAGCCAGTCTTGTATACTGTTTATGTATGTTTGTAGGTTATTTGTAGCGGTGTCGATGTTGTTGTGGGTGGATGTTAGAGTGATGTCATCTGCATATGATGATAAGGTAAGCTTGTTATCTATGGGTGTTGGAATGTCATGCATGTATAAGTCGAACAGTGTTGGTGAGAGAACAGAGCCTTGAGGGACCCCGTTCGGAAAAAGCTTGTTTTTGGATGACTTGCCATTAAATCTGACATGTGAGTATCTTCCTGAAATATAGTTGCTCAGCCACCTTTTGGTGTTATTGTGCATGTTTGTGTTGAGTATTTTGTTTGAGAGAGAAGCGTGGGATAGCATCAAATGCTTTACTAATGTCTATTGTTGCTAATAGTGTACGTTGAGTTGGTCGTCTGGAGTTGATGCCATCCATGATGTGCTGCGTGAGGTTAGTGAGTAATGTCATGGTTGAGTGGTGAGGTCTGAATCCATGTTGAGTAGGCGATAGTGGTATGTGTGGGTTGGTGATTTGTAAGATTAGTCTTTCTGTTACTTTGGAAGGTGTGCATAGTAAACTTAGTAAAGTAATGGGTCTATAGGAAGCTGGTTCTGTTGGATTTTTGTTTGGTTTGAGTAGTGTAATAATTTTACCTTGTTTTCATATGTCAGGAATAATACAGTGTTGGTACGAATATGTGCTGATATTTGTGAGAGCTAGTATTCCCTGTGGGCACAAATGTTTAAGGTGTATGTTAGATATGTTGTCTGATCCAGTAGCCTTCGAATTCTTCATGTTTTTGATGATCTTGGTGGTGTGGTCTGTATGGAAGGGTGTAATGGTCGTGTCGAGTCTGTAGGTTTTCTTGTGTCTGGCTGTTTGTCTGTCTGCGTGTTTCTGGTTGTTGTCTCTGTTTAAGTGACTTATCTTTGCGTAGTGATTAACTAGAATGTTAGCTTGCTGTGTATATGTTGGGATATTATTTTGGCTGCGACAGACGCGTGTGAGGTGTGACTGCCACTGTTAGAGTGGGTAATGCTGTTTATAGTCTTGTATAGCCTGGATGTATCTGTAGAGTAGTTTAGTGTTGTTATGAATTCCCTAAATGTTTGTTTGTTTTTCTTTAAGTTTGTTGTTTATTTCTGTGTTGAGCTGTTGTATCTGCTGTTGAACATGGCAGCTCGACTGGAACAGTGCCCTGCCCTACGGAGCAGTCCAGGACGTTTACGTTTAATGGTCGCTCGTAAACGTTCCATTGTTGAACAATATGCAGCTGCATTGATTGTTGTGCCTTTTTGCATGAAGTCTGCGAGCAAAACACCTTTGTGGTCCCAAAACACAGTAACCATCACTTTGCCAGCGGACCTCACAATCTTGAACTTCTTTGGTTGCGGGGACCCAGGGTGTTTCCATTCCATGCTGGCATGTTTTGTTTCCAGAGTACGGTGATGAACTCATGTCTCGTCTCCTGTGACAATGCGCTCGAGAAATTCTTGACCACTGACAGACTCGGAATATCGTTGCAGAAATGACAGGGCACTGTCCCAGTCGATCCGCCATGTTCAACTGACTCGTATAACCAATGTATGGTAGATGGCAGCCGAATCGACGTGCAGTGTTGCCAACAATGATTAACGAATTCACCTGTAAACTTATTTTTCACCGTGTAAACTTATTTTCTGACCGCCCCTTGTATTTCAGTAAGACTCCATTGTTTCAATAGTTTAAATTCAATATTCTACTAAATTTAAATTTCTATACTGTAACATTCGTTTGGTTGAGATATTTCTTTCAACATTTGGTATACATATTTGTATACCACTAAATGAGAGTAAAATTTTACATTTATCAATATTTTACAATTAAAAAAAATCCCATACTTTTAACGCTTGCTGAAGACACACACTTCTTTTGTCCGAATTAACTTCCATTTTGTCCTCCAAAATATCAATAAGGAACGTGATCAAGTACGTGCTGTTGTGTCCTCCCGCTTCATGCAAATCCCAGCAGCATTTTTCAATATCCTCGCGGTCTGACAGCCGTTTCGAACTGTGAATAAGAACTCTGGGAAAGGACAGTAAAAACAAAAGGATCACCACACGACCAATCTCAGTCATTATGAAGGTCGAAAAAAAAAAAAAAAGATCAAGAGCAGTATGTACAATAAAAGTATGGCCATCACTTTCACTACACTGGAAAGATGATAATACAATACATAATTTCTGAGATTTCTATCTTGTATCTTATTTTAACCCTTTCATGCAGTATGGGCGCAAATGAGACCATCAAATTTTATGAGATTTTAGTCATTCTGGAGATATAAAACAAGTGTTTTTTTGTGGCATGAAAAGTAAACGAAAATCAGGTATGAAAGGGTTAAGCAGGAGAAGGGGAAATGAGTTTGAAATAACTATAGAATAGAAATTCTGGATTTTTGAGATTTGTGTATAAGTTCACTGGTGGCCGGTATATTCCCCCACGGTATATTCCACCACGGTAAATTCCACCACGGTAAATTCCACCAATGGTAAATTCCACCAGGTAAATTCCACCCCAAATTATTTAAAATAAAATATGATTTAAATAAGTAAAATGTAAATATTTTATTCATATGGGTACAAATAGAAGAATACAACGAATATTACAATAATTTATGGTGCTCTTCCAATATGTGCTCTACCGCGAAATTTACATTCCAATACGTGATCTACCTTAGATTATTCGGATTAGCAGCAGGTACGTTAGTTAGCCTTATAAGGCTAACTAACGAAAATATCATGACTTTACCTAACCAATCATCAAGGGCGTATAGTTGACCTAACGATTGGTTAGGTTAAGTCATGATATTTTCGTTAGTGCTAATCCGAATAATCTAAGGTAATATTTACATTTTACTTATTTAAATCATATTTAAGTAATGTAAGTAAAATGTAAATATTACCTTAGATTATTCGGATTAGCACTAACGAAAATATCATGACTTAACCTAACCAATCGTTAGGTCAACTATATGCCCTTGACAATTGGTTAGGTTGTCGTGATATTTTCGTTAGTTAGCCTTATAAGGCTAACTAACGTACCTGCTGCTAATCCGAATAATCTAAGGTAGATCACGTATTGGAATGTAAATTTCGCGGTAGAGCACATATTGGAAGAGCACCATAAATTAATTATTGTAATATTCGTTGTATTCTTCTATTTGTACCCATATGAATAAAATATTTACATTTTACTTATTTAAATCATATTTTATTTTAAATAATTTGGGGTGGAATTTACCATTGGTGGAATTTACCTGGTGGAATTTACTATTGGTGGAATTTACCATTGGTGGAATTTTCCGCGGTGGAATTTACCGCGGTGGAATTTACCGCGGTGGAATTTACCGCGGTGGAATTTACCGCGGTGGAATTTACCGCGGTGGAATTTACCGCGGTGGAATTTACCGCGGTGGAATTTACCGCAGTGGAATTTACCGCGGTGGAATTTACCTAGAACCAAGTTCACTATTGTATTTGTTAATCTTATCTGGTTTTGGCACCAAAATATCCGAGTCTTGATAAGCGTTATACAAAATTACCAGCCAGGTTACCGAGTAGTTGCGGCGTCAGCCCATAAATATAAAGATTACGAATTCGAGCCCTGGCCGGATTAGACTTCAAACTACAGTTATTAAGGTGTTTATTCCGAGTTTTCTATGGTGGGGTCGTAGCTCGGATTCGACGTTAAGCGATGGGTCTCCTCCGTGACAGAGTCAAAGTGTTGTTAAAACGGTGGTTAAATTTAGAAAAATACACAACTGTAGGGAGATAAATGCCGTTCTGAATATTTTCACTTTCGATAGTCAATCCTTCAATGTTCGAGAATTTTAAAGGTTTACACTCAAACCCAAATTACTGAACCTAGTTTAAATTTAGAGATGATGAATTAATCATTAAAAACATGAAAACAGTTAAAAACTTGAAAAAACTAAAGGAATCAAGAAATTCCTTACTTCAGGGAAAGCTAAATTTACTACATTAGGTTGCGAATGCGGGTCTTAATAATGAAGTAAACTACTGTTCTATTACAATGTGTACTTGCCAATACAATTATACTATAAATAAATACTATATATAATTAAGCTTCATATCTAATATATCTGTCCATAAAAAATGTAAATAGCAAAAGAAGAACGTAAACAAAGCAAGGCACAATTGTTAATCTTTAATTCTCACTAGCGCCCATATTTGTCCTCTTTCTCATTTCCAAAACCATTTGAAGCAGCTTCCTCACTCACCCTTTCAGGTAGTTCCAGGGACTCTCATTGTTCACCAATTTGCTAATAGCCTTCTTGGTGTAGGAGACTTCCCTCTCTATGACCTCATCAGTGAATCCTGTCGTCCTTGAAATTACGAAGTAACGCTGGTTCCACGCAGAATTATTTCTTATGTCTTCTTCTATTAATTCCTCTACATACGCTAATTCATTTTCAAATAAACTACAGAAATGGAGAATAATATTTCCTTTTGACTGGTATAAATAAATAAAAATTACTTAATGAAAATGCTAATTAACTAATTTCTTAAGAAATATATTTTTACTGTTTGTTTGGGGTATGGGAGAAATTCCTAATTATAATAAAAAATCTAAAAACCTAACAATTTAGTCTATGAATAAAAGGAATTCAGCTTTTTACTTAAATCTCATTTTTCTAAGCATTTAATACAATTTTTTTTAAATTTCAACTTAGTCAAAACCTAAATTAATAACTGACTTTTGTGCGCATTAAAAGCTCATCTTAAGTTTTATTTAGTAGCAAATATTACGCAGTATGATATTAGTAAGGGTGAAAAGTGATAATTAACTAATCTGAATACATTTTCCAATGAATCCACTTACTTAAATGTACTTAGCACCCATTGTCTGTGTTCCCATGCGTGATAATTTTTGGCGTCTGAAGCAAATATGATCTGTGTTAACCTCAGTTCCTTGCTGGGGTCTCCCAACCATTCAACAATCACTCTTCGATGATGCCTTTTATTAAAATAAAAGTAGTTATATTTTATTAAAGTATTTCTCGTAAAATTACCTGATATGATTTAACTTCCTTACAAAATGACTATTTCATAGAGAAATGACAAGGATGATGATAAAATTATGCACAGGGAGGGTGGAAAGGTATACAAGATGAAGCCTACCACTCATAACACTACAACTGAAAAAATTAAGCATTATAAATTGTACTGATTTCAAAGGAAATCTGATGAAATTTTTAAAGCTCCAAAAATAAGCCAAGTTGGATAATTATGGTATCTAATAAGAACTCTCTTCATCCTGAAGATATCAGCAAGAGATAAATTACAAATTTTTTATTTTAAATGAATGTATAAATAAAGGAATAATATACTTTAAATGACAAAACAAAAGCTAAAATAGAAATTTTCTCAAGTGTCAAAAAATATTTTATTTCAATTGTTTAGAAAATTTCTAACTACATTTAGTTAAATATAGTTAGGTTAGGTTTAGATTAGGTTAGATTAGATCAGGTTTAGATTAGGTTTGATTATATTTTGTTTTGTCAGTGCTGGTCCAAACATTTTCACCAAAACTTTTTACATTCAACAAAAATTTCTTGACATCAAAGGAATTTGTCCTGTTGGTCAAAAGTTTGGCCTTTCAAAAGGCCCTACCCAGCACCATAAATAGTATTTTTGTATAAATTTAACTACTAAAATTTGAAGCACATGAACTACAGTGTATGCACGCACATCGATGATTTTTATATTTGTTTGTTCAGCAATCAGCAGTCCTTTTTATTTTTTAATATTTACTTATATTGCATAATGTGGGGGTTGTGAAGTTTCTCACAACTCCCCCCTGATTTTCAAATCCCCCTTTTGGGGTTGTGGATTCAATGTAGAGTTTTTCACAAAAAAAACACCCTAATTTTCAAGTCCTATCTGGTTCTCACAAGTTTTTCTTTCCCCACAGGAATCTAGTTAGTAAGCCTGTTAACTGTAAAAATACTGTACGGTAACTTCCAGACTATTTGATCTTGGAAGCCTATTAAAAGGTTATGAAACCCGAATAGATTGCCAGATAGACAGGCTGAGATTAATACAGACGTGTCCTGTTGGAAGCCAAGGGAGTTTGGAAAGCTTTTAAAGGTATGATGTTAAGTGCTCTAGCTCGTAATCCTTGGCCAGTGTACAATAGGAATAAAGACTTGTTCATAATCCTTATTCCTAGTTATTGTGGTGTTGTCATTTGTATTTCACCATCATTATTAGTATTATGATAATTACACTGTACAACAAATTTTCGGTTCAGAAAAAAAACGGAAATAATATTCGAATGTGCTGATTCCAAATCTGAAAATAGTTTTTTTCTATCACGTCACATTTTTTTGTAAGGACTGCTAAAAATCTTCATACCAAAAAATAAGAATATATTGATAAACAGATAGGCTTTATCATATGGAACAGCTTAATTATTGCTATACTTCAACATATATGCACAAAATTAACATAAAACTCTCGTATTATACTGTTTTCAATTCATTATTTGTATTTATGCTGGTGTTTATGTGATGATTCTGGTTGGTCATGCTTTAAATTCCAGCAGAAATCGGCCATCATAGCAGGACTCCACTTCCCTTTGTAATCGGCTCTCCACTGTGGCTATATTCTGGTGGAATCTCTCCCCGTGTTCGTCGCTAACAGCAGATGCGTTTTCCGGAAAGAATGAGAGATGTGAATGCAAAAAATGAATTTTCAATTACCGTACATCTTACATCCGAGACGTTGGTATGAGTTGATAAGTTGATCCACAAGTGCAGCATAGTTGTCGTATTTAGTCTTTCCTAGTAGACCGCTGCACACGTTTTTGAATGCGCGCCAGGCTGCCAACTCAATCTCATCCATCACCTGCTTCAAAGTGTTTGTCTAGCATGAGTTGGCGAATTTGAGGGGCCGACGAATATGCCTTCTTTAATCTTGGCATCACTCATTTTTGGGAATTTTTCCTTTAGATATTTGAAGGCAGGCTTATCTTGTTTCATCAGCCCTAGTTTTATGTGAAGTGGCGGCAAGATAACCTTTTCCTTTCGTACTAGTGGTTCGTGAATAACATTGAGATCCAGGTGAGGAATTGTCTCACGGCGGCCATACTGAGCGTGTGTAGTGTTCAGACCTTGCTCGGCTCTTGCATAGGAAACACATATATTTCGTATAGCCAGTTTGCAATCCATTGAGAATAGCCACAACCTTCAAATCTGCGCAGATAAGCCATTCATATTCATTGTATTTTATACAGTCCAGAATAAAAGCAACATTGTCATATGTTTCTCTCAAGAGGACTGAATGTGCGATCGGAACAGAAGGCATTGTGTTCCCATTGTGAAGCAGTACACCCTTAACAATGTACAGAGATGCATCAATGAACAATCTCCACTGATTCGGTTCATAGCACAAACCCAGAGCATCGAACAGACCATGTACGTCAATGCAATAATAAAGATTGTTCTTCATTGTGAAATATTCCTGCAAATCCAAGGAGCACTTTCGGAATGCTGTAATTCGTACGTTTTCCGCCAGCAGATTCCATTCTTGTAGATGTGAGGCCAGCAGTTCACTTTGTTGCTTGGTAAGTATTAAATCACGGACCAAATCATTGAGTTCAGGCTGCGTGATGAGATGATGTTCTTTCTTGGACTCGACTTGAGCTTCATAGCATTCGCCGTCTGATTCCAATTTGTCAGAGTCTGTGTTATCAGTCGGCATTTCAGCTGGAGGACGAGGGATGGGTATATCTGTAGAATGTTCCACAGGACGAAAAGAAGAACGAGGATTTGGGTAGACTATAGCCTTTTTCCCTTTTCTGTTGCAACCTATAATGAGAGACAATAGACATTGTTGACTACTTAAGATAGCATAATTGTGTAATACATTATGCAGAGCAGGATATGCTAAAATGTGCTAAAAACACCAAATTTGACATATATTCAGAAAAATAAGAGATTCAAACCTGTGATGTTCATTAAGCAGAAATAGCAATCAGTTGAATGGTCCAGTGGCCCTCTCCATACCATTGGGACACTGAATCCCAGACCAGGACCAGTGCCTTTGAACCATGCAGATAATGAGCTTGTACGAGGCGCCCAGTGCTTGTCCTGATCACCAACTTTGCATGCGAAGTATAATTCATAAAGCTTTTTCACATGAGAAGTCAACTTCCTTTTATACTGTTTTAACATTAATATCCCACAAATATAACAAAAACTGTCTGGCGAATTTTTGCACTCTCTAGGCATTGTAGCATGACATCAATAAAAACCTGCAAAATAAGAAAATGATAGATCAATTTGCAGTTTCACGCAATATAGACATTGTCAGTGAAATGTTCATAATTTGATAGCTGTTATTCAATAATACTCACTTATAGCACCGATTGCCGAACACCACCACCACAGCATATGCATGACTGAACAAAATGTGAAAGATGCGTTCAGAGAACCAGTGGTTCTCAAAATGATACAATGAAATTGGGTCATTTTCATAAAATCAGCGGGTGATACAAATAAATGAGTGTTATTTTCGTAATCTATGCATATAATTAGCCATAAAAATGATGATCTCATTTCCGTTTTTTTCACTGTTGTACACTGTTATTATTATTAAAAGTAGACATATATATAGGTTGTTGAAACTGTGACTGAGTATAGATAGGTGTAATAAATCTAGCCAGGTTAGAATCAGACATCAGACCTTTACTTATTGCCTGGTTTGCAGTGCATGTGGGAGCCCTGTGTTTCCTTTAGCCAAATCAAGTCATCTGTGATCCCGTCATGTAACTAGCTAGAGAACCGATTATCATTATTATAGGTCACCAGTCACATTATTCCAGAGTTAGGTTTTTGCCCATGCTTGTTTGGCACTGATTATAGGTTGATTTAACTCATGTGAGATAGGTTTGCCATAATTGTCAATGTTTGCAGTTATTATTTTTGTTTTAATTTCATGAGTAAATTATGTTTTCCAGTGATCCATTATGAAGTCATGATTCCAGTTAATGTTTGTTGATTAATTGCCTGTTATGTTATTATTGTGATTAATGGTGCCTGGTGCATGTAACTAATAATCTTGTGTTGTCTAGGCAACCAGTTGGGATTCAACTCACGTGGTCCAGATTCATCAGGCTTGGATTGTGGATCCAATCCAGTGGGAGCTACGCAGTCCATTGAGGTTGTATCAACCACTGTGGGCCACTGGGATCTGCCCTGGAATCAGGCCGGTGAGCCTAACCCTACTAACTAGCCAGTGTATAAAGTGTCTAAGTGTATAAAGAAATTGAAACTCAGGTCATAAGGGGGGGTCAAGTTTGGAGGGTAGCTAGGCTGGGACAGGGGTTAACATTCTGTACAAGTCATTTCCAGTACTTGTCTCCCACTTGCTTTCTATCCTTTCTGCCAAATCTCACTAAGTGTTATTTGTTTTCCAGAGGTTTTGTTAATTGTGATTCATTGCCAGTCTTTTTGTTATGTTTATACTTTCATACTGAATAATTGTTTATTTCAGATTTAATAAAGAGAAAAAAACAAGAGAAGTTTACTTCTATTAGGTCTACCTTTGAATTCCAGCCCTTTCTTGGACTCTGAGTGGTTGGTTCTCCTACTCATTGGAGAGAGTGATTTAGACACCTGAACTGGGGGAAGTCCTTTAGAGTTAACGTGCGAGTTGGACCTGAATAATCTTCTGGAAATAAACCACTGACAAGAGAGGCATTCCTAGATACCAGAGGAGACTACATCTTTGCCCAGTCTCTTGACTATCACGAACCCAGAAATGTGAAAAGGTGCTGGGTGGTTTGACAATACAATTACTTGGGGACTACGGCCTATGCAGCCACCGCAGCAATAACAAAAACCCAACAATGTATATTTTACTTAAGACCAATAAAACAAATCTCATTAATTTATGGTGAGTGGTTCAACAGTTATAGCTTGCACACACAAAAAAGCTCCATTTGACCTTTGACCTCTATGTGACACTGACGTTTGATGCAGAAACTTGATTCCTGCTCATGACAAGTCATCTTGTGATGCTCCATATACATGTGAAGTTCCATCAATTTATGTTAAACAGTTCAAAAGTTATTATGAAAGTGTAATAAATAGACAAATGAATGGACAAGTGCAATCCAGTATGTCCCCCTCCAAATTTATTTGGTTAGGGACATAATAACTGAATGGACCTAGACATTTTTTTATCTTGAATTTTAAAAAATAACAAAATGATTACCCACCATACTTGATAATTCTTCGGGTTGAGTTCAATCATTTCTCGACAAAATTCAAGTTCCTTGTTGAGGTTGTAGCTAATGTGTTTTATTATTTTCCTCCTATAAAAGCAGTTTAAACAAGTGGTTATAAATTTCATTATCCCTCTCAACATTCAAAATCAGGTAAACTGAAACCAATGTGCACCAAGTAAAAATTTTATATTCACCAGACAGTATTAGGAATAAGGAATATTAATTCAATTTACAACATACACCCTGTGCACAAATTAATTCTATAATTTAACTATGAACTATAAGCCAGTAGAATGCTGTTTATAGGCTCCCAAGTTCCTACTTTCTTCCTCATCCCTGCAAAATTCCATTTTGTCTGTATCCATAAAGAAATTGTAATATTTCATGATAAAACCTTGCATTAATGGTGCAGTCAATGATATATATAATTATATATATGTATATACTCAGGGGCATAGCCAGAATTTCTTTTTGGGAGGGGCTAATATATTTATGATACAAACCCACAAGGAAAAAGAAAAATGATTCTAAGACCTTCTGTTTATTCAGAAGTACACCTCATCGGGGAATGTACTTCTTAATACACAAAAGGCCTTGGAATCATTTTTCTTTTTCCTTGTGGGTTTGTATCATTTATTCATTTCACATGTTTAATTGTGAAATTCATCCCATATATATACTATATATATATGAAAAATTATTTCACGAAAGTGACACGTGAAAAATATTTATGATGAATAAAACCACTAAGGGAAAAGAAACACAAAGGGGTGCTCAAGCGCTTTCATCTAATGACATCCTCAGGAACAGTGTTCCTGAGGATGTCATTAGACGAAAGCACTTGAGCACCCCTTTGTGTTTCTTTTCCCTTCGTGGTTTTTATTCATTATATATATATATATATATATAAGTGGTGGACTGGATATCCACATCCGTGGATATCCAAATCATTTTTAACATCCACATCCACACTTCGGACTATGGATGTTATGTGGATATTACCTCTAATAAATTATGCAATTTACAATTAAATTAGCTTATAAAGTAGCTTATAAGGCCCAGTCATGCATATTTCATGTAAAGTATTAATTATTAATGAACAAACAAATATATAAACCTCAAAATATAAATACCTGGTAACACAGAAAATTGAATGAAACTTGTTTCATTGAATTTTCTGTGGCTGAAACTCTTGAGAAAGTTATTATTTTTATCATAATGAAAACATTAATATTAATTTTAATTCTTATGCATTGCCTGCCATAATAGTAATATCATGAAATTTGAAAAATTGTCATATATGAATAATTCTATATTATATTGATAGATTAACTAAATATCCGCATCTGCAGATGTTGAAAAACTGACATCCGGTCCACCACTAATATATATATATTAGGGTGGTCCTTAAAATTCAAAGTTGGGAAGTTTCAGTTCCCACCCCCGCAAATCATTCGAATGGTTGATAAAACTCTCTAGTTGAATTTTTTATTAAATCGGACAACGTTTACCCCTCCCTCATCGACCTTGAACTTTTACCCCCGGAGTTGTTGCCCGGTTGCAGTTGTTGCCGTTGTTGCCCGGTTAGCGATCCTGGGTCTGTAGGGTTCGCTTCCGAGAGTCCGGAAACTGGCAGCGGTGGCGAGCGACGACTTGCAGGAGGAACTGGAGTTGCTCCTCGTCGTGGGTCAGCGTCCGGTTGTACTCTTGGACGAGGGCAACTCCTCGCTCGGCATGGTCGTTGATTACGGCGAGCCCTCCCACACGTGCCGCCGCTGTCTTGAAGTCTTCCCGCTTCGGCCAGGTCTCCGGGTCGACCTCGAGGAAGCCGTCCTCCAGTCGAAGTTTCTCGAAGAAACCTCGTGTGTTGGACGACGCCAGGTCTTCCAACTGAAGCCCGGCGAGTACTCGGTTTGGCAGCGTGGGCCGCTTCGCCGGGGACTCCTCACCGACCCGGTCGTGGAGAGAGGCGATGATCTTCCTCTTCTGATCGACGGCGATCCCAGGATCGAACAGCGCCAGCGCCACCAGCTCCTCCGACAGGTACCAGAGGTGGTTCTGGAACTTGGTCAGCGCCGCCTTGGCCACCGCAGGGTTGATGTCAGAGTAGGCCAGCAGATCCTTGAGGAGGGCGAAGTCATTTCGGGGGGCAGTTGCGGCGATCGGAGCCTCCGTCCACGCCTTGGCGTAGACCCGACAGACGAAGATGCAGATGCTCCGGAGGCCACTCTCCTCCCTCGCCGTGAGTTTGAACTGCTGTCGGAACATCCAGACCTTCAAGGCGTAGATTGCCTTCGCCATCCAGCGGGCGTGGTGAATCGGCCCGGGAGCTCGGAAACGCACTCCTCGCGGGGGGACGTGACCGACGAAGAGGAGGGTGAGCTCGAGCAGCTCACGGTAATCGTCGCGCAGGTCCTTGCGCTCGACTATCGCCTTCTCAAACCACTCCGTGTCGACAGTGGTGAGCAGAGGAGCGACATCGGGGTGCGCAGCGCCGGACTCGTACTGGCTTCTGTCCAGGAAATCCCAGCGCTCCTGAAAACGCTTGAAGAGGGTCACGTCAGGACCGGACGTGGGGCCCATCACAGCCGTGAACGCCGCACCGAGGAGGAGCTCCAGCACATGATGGCGGCACGCGAAGTAGAGCAAGTCTTTCGCGAGGTGTTGCTCGATGAGGACGCACGCTCCGTTGTTCCGGCCGGTGTTCGAGGCGGTGGTATCGAATGACAAGCCACTCACTTGCTCAGTGAGCTCCCACTCCTCCAACGCGTTGAGGACGGCCTTGGCCATCTCAGAGCCCGTTCCACTCGGCAGCTTCGGGACGCCCAGGAGCTGCACCGTGCCGTTACCGGAGACCAAGATGGGAAGCCGATCGACTTGCTCCTTGCTCGTCAAGTCCTGCATGAGCTTGCCGTCCCAGTGAACGACAAGATTGCCGGCCCTCAGCTCTTCCTTGAGCGCCACGTTGAGCCTGGAGCGGTGCCTGCGCCGGTGTCGGTGGATGGAGCTGCGGTTGATATTGAGCTCTGCGACGTCGTGCCCAAGCGACCGGGCAACCTCTGTCAGGACGTAGACAGCTCCTCGGTCGGTCACCTTCGTGCGATCCAGCGACGATGCCACAGCCGCCGAAACGATGTTCGTCGTGCCCCGCCTGGAGCGCTTCGGAGGCCGAGGGCTCCCTTCTTCTCCATGGTCGTCGCTCTCCGCTGCGCTTGCGGCACCACTGGAAGAGGACGAAGACCACTCGAGCTCCACTCGGGCCGTAGATGTCGTCGCTTCTTCCTCGGCTCGCTGCCTCCGTCGGTCTTCTTCCCCTTGGCGTTGAGATGCGCGGGCATCGACAGCGGCTAACGTCGAGTCGACGGACCCCAGCTTGCCGCGCCGACGGGGTTCGCGCTGAGCGAGGAGGAACGCCTTGTCCTCCTCGTTCTTGAGCAGCTCCATGGCGTTAGCGGCAGCGACGTCGAACAGGTTCATCATCCGCTCGCTGAACTCGTCCTCCCGCTTCGCTTGAGCGCCAGCTCGCCCCTTGTTCCTCTTCACATCGTTGAACTCCTTGTGGAGCTTCTCAATCTTGGTGACGATGTGGTCCTTCCGGCGGAGGGGGATTCGCGCCTTGGACCACACCTCGGTGACGAGCTCGACGACCTGGTTGGCGGCCTCTCGAAGTGATTTCTTCTGGACGTCGATCCTGTAGACCGTCAGGGCCAGGACCTCTTTTTGCGAAGGAAGTTGCGACCCGGCGATCGATTCCTGCGGGGCAATCAGGTAGCGCAGCTTCACTGCCATGATCCAGGTTATCTACTTAAAGGTTGAAGGAGTTATTCACTATTCAGTTTAAATTATAATCATTAGAATTTACAGTTTTACACACATTAGTTATCCAACCACTGACGGGTAGCTTGACTTATGGTTAAAGGAGTTATTCAGTTTAAATTATAATCATTAGAATTTACAGTTTTACACACATTAGTTATCCAACCACTGAAAATCTGGAAAGAATGAAAAAAACAAACATTACAAATTATGTAACATATATATACACACACACACACACAGCCTTGGTCAGAATTATTAGGCACCCCTTCTTTTTTTGTTTTAAGCTACATACTAATTCGTTTAATAATTTCAAATGTGTTGTTTTAGTGATTAATTGAAACTTTAATGCTTTTGATAAGATATCAAGAATAAATAACGAACATAACATACATTTATTTGTTTTTCAGGAAATTTGTGAGACGTAAAACGAAGATAATACAAATGTAAGCAAGTTAAGAAGAAGAAAAACAACCTAATATCACATGTTCTATTTGTTTACAAAAGTAGTTGCTACAATAATGGCGAGGGGTAAGCTACTTTCAGAAGGTGAATGGGCCCAAATAGTCTTATTACATTCGCAAGGACTATCCCAGGTTAAGATTGCAAAACAAATGAAATGCTCAAGATGTGCAGTACAGACAACATTAAAAAGGTACAAGGAAACCAAGTCTTAAAGAATAGGGCAGGGCAAAGTAGGAAAAGGTCAACAATGGCCCGAGGAGACCGGATGCTGAAAAGAATTAGCCTGACAGATCATAAGAAATCATCCTCGGACGTCACTACAGCCTTTCAGTCAACAACTGGGAAGTCCATCTCCAGTCATACCGCTGGAAGAAGGCTTGCAGAAAAAGGCCTCAAAGGACGGAAGGCCAGGAGAAAGCTGTTTCTGTCTGAGGTCAACCAAAAGAAGCGTCTAATGTGGGCCAAACACCACCAAAATTGGACCCTTGAGGGCTGGGCTAAAGTGATCTGGTCCAATGAAAGTAACTTCGAGGTAAGACACACATTCAGAGTAGTTACTTATTTATATTGTTACATTGTATAGAAATGCATTTAAATGCGTTACAACCATTATGGTAAAACAATTCATTTATCCTACTTTTTTGTCAGATTTTCGGGACCCCTGGGGCCGTTTATGTTTGCCGAAGAGCAGGTGAAGCATACCATGCTGAATGCGTGGTACCTACTGTGAAGTTCGGAGGAGGTAGCATCATGGTGTGGGGTTGCATGGCTCTGGCAGGGACTGGAATGTTGAAAATCTGTGATGGCAGGATGAACTCTATCAAGTACACCACCATGCTGGATCAAGTATATGAGCGCTCAGTAGCCAAAATCTTCAACAATAATGTCCCTGAAGGTGTCATCTTCCAACAAGACGCTCCACGCCACACTTCTCATCACAGCAAAAATTGGTTTGAGCAGAATAATATCAGAGTCATGGATTGGCCACCTCAATCACCAGACCTAAATCCCATCGAACACCTGTGGGCCCATCTCAGGAAGAGTATCAGGAAGCACAGATGCACCTCTAAAAGTGAACTAAAGAACATTATACAGCAGGAATGGAATAAACTGCCAAGCTCAGTATGCAACAACTTAGTGAGCAATATGGCAAACAGAATAAAGGCGGTAATTAAGGCCAAAGGCAGACATACCAGGTATTAAAATTAATGTAAATAATTAAAAGTAACAGGTATATCATTGTTTTTATATCCTTTATTGCACTAACATATATTTTTACTTATAATTTTAAAGGTGCCTAATAATTCTGACCAAGGCTATATATTATATATATATATATATATATATATATATATATGTGTGTGTGTGTGTGTTTGTGTAAAAAAACATTCCTAAATGTATTACAATAATTAAACATGTGCTGAAGGTACTTGGCATGGCATATGCAGAGAAATATCAAAACTATGATTTTATTTCAGGAGTGACTGAAGCCCATGTCTACATCCCTATATATATATATATGTGTGTGTGTGTGTGTGTGTGTATTAAAAATCCCAAATTAAAAGTAAAAGATAAAAGCTTTAAAAATTAAGCTTTTCAAGATCTACTACTCTTCATTTGGTTAAGAAGACTAAAATGAGATTCTTTCCCTGTAGCTTTTATTTAATTTTAGTCTTCTTACCTGAATGAAGAAGAGTAGATTTTTTTATATATATATACAAGGTGTCCATAAATGATTACCCTGATTAAAGCATGCTATAACTTTTAAATAAACACTCATATTCAAACAGTTTTAATCATAAGTAGATAAACATACAAAGTTTTGAGACACAGTTAATGAACTTAATAAGCTTCCACATGTGCACCCCTAGTGGCACGTAAAATGTTGTAAAATGTCTCTGTTTCTGCAACTGTGTACCTGGATATGCTCACCAATTACGCCATCCTCCAGCTGCAGGACATGCAGCCAACTGTCATCTTCCAACAAGATGGGGCACCCCCTCATTGGGCACATGTTGTTCATGAAACTCTCGATGCAACATTTCCAAATTGATGGATTGGCAGGGATGGGCCAATCCCATGGCCCCCAAGATCACCAGACAATAACCTGCTGGATTTCTTTCTCTGGGGTCATGTTAAAGATTTGGTTTATGCAACAGTTGTTCCAGATATCAGGACATTGTGAGAACGCATTATGGATGCAGTTGCAGCAGTTAACTCACAAATGTTGGAAAATGTGTGGCGTGAGTGTGAATACCATTTAGACATTTTATGTGCCACTAGGGGCGCACATGTGGAAGCTTATTAGGTTCATTAACTATGTATCAAAACTTTGTATGTTTATCTACTTATGATTAAAACTGTGTTTGAATACGAGTGTTTATTTAAAAGTTATAGCATGCTTTAATCAGGGTAATCATTTATTGACACCCTATATATATATATATATATATATATATATTACTAAAAGTTACATTTGCTCCTATTCAGTGCTACCTTTTGTGTCACTTTTCTCCTACTCAGAAAATAACTATTTTCTTGATGTTTTTTATTCAATTTAGGTTACAGGCTAGGTAAGGTTAGGTTAACCTAACCTAAAACAAAAAACTGGGTGTAAAAACCTGAGGTAGCATCAAGTTGTAGTAATCAGATTTCATTTTTTAATTCAAATCCTAAAGTGAGTGAAATTTGAAAAATAATCAGTGTATACTTTTCAATGGAATCTCCAACTAACCTTAATGCAACTATAAGTGATTAAAAATTTTTAAAAATAAAAGACATCACCTGTAGGAAGAATTTGGCCATTTAGGAATACAAACATTATATTAAATACTGAAACTCTGGAATACAAACTTTTCACTTCTTTGTAATATGTGTATTTAGACAGAACTTACAACAAGATTAGGATAAGGCTTGTATCATACTTAATTTGAAAACAAAGTAAATGATTTAATCTAGGACAGTTATAGAAAAATTCAAACAACCCACCTGTACTGCCAAACAGTATAATTTGCAGCATTCATCTGAATAGCATCTTCTGTGAGTAACAAAGCTCTTTCTGATAATTCTCCTTTGGCAACTATTGCACGAAAATAGTCATAGACATCTTGAACTGTAACCAATATCGGTAAGGTGAGGGAAGCAAGTACACATGCTAAGTCTCCTATTTGTAAGGTACAGTGTAAATGTTCGGTTTTGCAAGTTGATTCAAAGTTCAATTTGGTGCATTATTTTACCAATTTATTTCTTCCATAGTTGTAGGCATAGGAAACTACAGTAAGAACTACATTGGAATGACATTAATGTCTCTTTCTCTATTTGTGATCTTGATCTTTAGTGAAAGAACCTGAGTCATACTTCCAACATATCTTTTGATTTTCCATATGTGCATGAAGTTTCATCAATTTATGTTGAGTGGTTCATAAGTTTTGGCATGGACCTCCATTTAACTTTTGATATATTCATATATTTGTGACCTTGACCTTTAGTACAGGGACCTGAGTCTAGCTCAAAACACATCATCTTAAGATCATCCATATGTGTATGAAGAAGTTTCATCAATTTATGCTGAGTGGACTTCCCTTTAACCTTTGGCCTCTTTGTGACCTTGACATTTAATGTAAGAACCCAAGTCTCGTGATGATCCATATGTCTGTGAAGTCTCATTAATTTATGTTGAGTGGTTCAAAATTCGGGATATGAAAGAAAGCCATCCCCAATGGGTCAGGAGTGGCTTTCTTTCATTGATCCCTTATTCCTTTTCCCCCCACAATTTCTTTTTTCCCAGTTAGATCAACTGTATGCCCTTGACAATTGATTAGGTTAAGTCATGATATTTTCGTTAAAATATTCGATGATGTGGCAAGATTGATTGTTACTTTGAAAATAGTTTCTTTAAACTACGTTAACATATTTGTGACATCTATAAATTTTAATTTAATTTTCCATAAATAAGATTTTTTTTTTACTTAACATTATTTCTTATTAATAAATAATAAACAATTCTTTCATGAAGGTGTTTTTACTTACATTCTTTACGTTAGTGATTTTGTGCGGGGGGGGGGGGACACTAGAAACATTTGGGGGTGGCTTTCTTTCATTGATCCAAAATTCGTAGCTTGGACATGAAAATATGATGAATTGATGGACAAGCACAATCCAGTATGGTCCTTCCATATTTTTGGGTCAAGTACAATTGTAAAATATGGCTCATGGTTTTATTGTCAATCCATACAAGTGCAACTGCTTCAGAGCTACATTATATATTATAATAATTAAGTGCCATAGAAATGATAATTAACCTCATGAATATAAAAACAAACTTACAATAACAAAGCAACTTTGTCATGTCATACATACAGGTTAACCACAAAGTAACAAATTATAAATAGTCAGGCCCTATAAGCATACTTATTAAAAAAATTTCTGTAGTATTTTTTAAATATTTTAGAATATGCTTTTAAATTTTTAAATAGCCATAACCCTTATAGCACAGTACAAAAATAACTGATTTAAGTGGTAACAAATATAAAATAATATAGGGACAGTCAACTTGAATTTACATAGAAAAATGTAAATGGATTAAAAACAAGCTCTTTTAAACAATGAGACCTCCCTAAACTACATTGTTTAGCTACAGTATTTAAAATAATGACCTCACATATGGTATCAAATTTTAACTACCAGGTATGGGAAATAACCATAGCTATACCCCTACTGGACATAATATATAACCTAATAGGTCCTAGTGCATATCTAACAGTCAATAATATATATTTAGATAGCACAACAAGAGCCTAGATTAAGTAGGCTTAGGCATACATCAGCGACGTGTACTCAGGGTAGGCAAGGTAGGCAGTGCCTGCCCTAGCATAAAATCTAAAAATATAAAAAAGTAACTTTTTTTGTTATTTAAACTTCATTCTTTCAGTTCCTTAATCTTTTCTCTTAAAATACATACAAATTTCATGCTAATTCTGTATGTAGCATTATGTGTAATTAATGCTGAAGCAGGCACATACTGCTATGCTTTTTATCCTGCATATAAATTATAATAGCTAAATTCTTCATAGCGCGTGCCATCAATCCAAGCTTTTCTTTAAAGCAATAGGAAATAAAGGCAATTTTTAACCTGCCTACGAAGCAACCCATGGGGCAGGCGTATGATGTAGCAATGTGGCAACGCAACTGCAGTTTTGGTTTGGGTAGATATTCCATATTGCATTGAAAGAATCAATGACACAATAGAATCATTAGAAGATATGCGTAAAAATTTTGGTGTTTTTTATGAGAAGTTTGAAGAGAATTGTATAGAAAATAACCTTGCTGAATCCAATTATTGCATAAAACATCCAATTAAGGAAGAAAGAGAAAGAATTTTTTGTCTTATACTGAATGATATAATTAAACAAATGGAAGCTAGATATAATGACTTAAAAAATTTGCAGTTTATTACTTTAGTTGATAGTAAGAAGTTTGCCGAAATGGCTAGTCAAGTTGATAGGGAAGAACAAGAAAGTTTAGAAAAGAATTATGCTAACTTCTTTGATTTCGTAAGACTAAAAGCTGATTTGGCTGGAATCTATAATGCACCAATGTTACGAGACAAATCTATTAAAGATTTGCTTGTCTTCATTTTTAAAAATGAACTGGAACAAACATTTCCCAAAGCAGTGAAACTGCTGCAATTGGTCTTTACAATTCCAGCTACAACTGTTTCAGTTGAGCGAACATTTTCAGCTTTAAAAAGAATTAAAACATGCACTAGGAATCGAATGACACATGAAAGGCTTTCATCGCTTGCTTTAATCTCTATAGAAAAAGAAAGGTTCATGAAACTGGAACAAAGTACTACACACAACTTTTATGACATGGTTACAGAAATATTTCTTCAGAAGGAGAGACGAATGGAATTTATCTACAAATAATGTAAGTAAATACTTATATACCATAACTAAAATTTTATTTTGAACTTTTAATATTTTTATTAATTACCAGGATATTAGTTGGTATAAAATAGCTATGAAATTCTGACCAGTTTTATTAAGTTGAGTAACAATGCAATGCATGCCTAATTTCTATATTTCGATGGTAATTATTGTTAATACAGTTTTCAGACCCTTTGTTGGCAATTGATTTTATTAGTGCCTACTGCCTACCCTGAGTTATTACGCATCACACATCCCCGGCATACATACAGTATGAACTTGGATGTTGAAATATAAAAAAGGAAAAGTTAAATAAGCCAAAATCAAGTTGCTTATATCATCAATGCTAAAATTTTTGTATTTCCTTTATGTACTGTACTTACATGATTCAGTGTATGCTATTCGAACAACTGGATGTGGCCCATCATCTTGTGGTAAAGGTGTTATATCTTCCCAGTCAGGTCTGTCTTTATACATAACATAGCTATATTCATCTCCTGATAAACTGTCATCTTCATTGCCTGCCATACTGTATTCCTTAACTCTTTATGGGTTGAATTATTTTTTACTTTGTTTTAATCTAAAGGAAGCTGTATGTGACCATATGGTCAAACTGGACTAAAAAGGGTTAATTAATATGACAAAGTAAATAAAAACTATTTAAATAAACTTAACTGCAGAAATAATAAAAATATGGCCTATATTATGGTAAATGCCTCAGACATTCCCAATTTTGAGTGATAATAATAAAAAAGGTTGAGTTTCTTTTAAATAATACCAAGATAGAGTAAGGTTTCCTATCTTTAGCATAATTGGGGCTGACTGACAACTGGAAAGTGGCACATACTAGATTTAAGGAACATCTGGCCCCCTCTGTCCCCAAAGAGAAGAATCAAGGTCTCAAAAAACTATTAGAACATATTACTATGCTGCAAGTATTTAGAAATTTATAGTTAAACACACAGTTTGTTCTGCACTAGATGCTAGACAAACAAAAATGGAGGCCCAACATGTTTTTGGTGAGTCATATGATGCTTCCAGCAATCTAGTTGGTTGATGGCTGTGCCAGATATGTGGCACACTTGCCAAATTTACACTAGGGGCCCTTCAGCCCATCTGGTGTCTCCACTGTTAATATAAACAAACCATAAATACAGTTACATGCAAAATTAAGATCCAATTGATCTCTGCTAATTGCAGATTGCCAAAGATAGAGAACTTTACTGTATTGTAAACTTGGAATAAGAAACTCTGAGTGAAAATACCAAACAAGTAGGCTAAAAGTGTCATTCCATGTCAAATCAATCACACTAAACACTGCCTGCCCCCATCCCCGCCAATTTTATAAAAACTGGCACATTATAGACCTCATGGAAGTATACTGGAATGTATTTTTTTTACCAAATATTAAATGATTCTCGAGATACAGGTCATTAATAGAGTTGCCAACCATCTCAGATTGCCCAGACAGTTCAGGAGTGGCATAGTATTGTTCATGAAACATTTGAACTCTGCTTTGGATGCCCAATACTCAAGACTTTATGTATCATTGGGATTGGAAATATATTTTCATATATTTAATAATATTAAAGGTAAAAATATATTTCCAATCCACTACTTAATGCTTACTGTGAAAGACTATTTAGTTTAATGGGGATACTGTGGACTGATGAAAGAAACAGAATGAGTGATGAATTAGTCAAGTCAATGCTGCAGGCATGTCTTAATTTTGATATGACCTGAGGAGGCTTTTATAACTATGCTTTGAACAACCAAAAGATCTTCAATCTTCTAAGAGTGTCAACAAATACAGCTTCAAAAACACTTGTGGTAATTACAATAGGCTTCTGCTGGACCCTCAACATGTGAAATATGAATACAGGTACAGGAATACCTCAAAATTTGTCGTTTAAAATTTCGTAGTTTCGCAGATTTGTCATCAATCTTTTACTACCTATAGTTTCGCAATCTGTTGTCCATATTCATAGATTTGTCATTTCCTTTAAAAATGTGAAAAAAAATTATCAAAATTGATGAAATTCAATTGTTTACCAATGCAATATATTATTATATTTTGCTAAAAAACAAGTAGAATTTGATTAATTAATCTGTTTAATAACATAATACAGTAAAATGTTTTCTCATTGAAACATGTTATAATCTAGCTCAAATTTCGTCATTTTGTATTTCATTGTGTTATTCTGGAATGAATTAACGAATTTTGAGGTATTCCTGTATTGCCATTTATTTATTTCTGTTCAAGAATTCTAACTTGCTGAGTTGGCAAAGTTTCACCTTAATTCCCTTTTTTTTTTTACCTTACCCACTCCACTTGCAACTGGTCTAACTTCTCTCCTAATTATGACAGAAGGGCAATTCTTGCAGAATTTGAATACTCTTGCATAGAAGATCGGCACTTATTCCATAAAAAAATTCTACAATAAAAACTAAAATGCTGATCTGTGGTGTGACCAATGACCTTACCTTGCTTAAAAAAGTGGTTTTAATTTTTTGAAACTTTTCACTAGATCTACACTAATGTACATTCCCTAACCTAGCATACACCAAACTGGGCATTACCATGATATTTAATGGCTGAAGATATTTTTATGGAAAAATGTGTATTTCATCCATTCATTGACTTTACAATTTTGAAAATGAAGGTTCAACACTCAATTTTTTTAATAATAATAATTATGTATATACTGTATACAGTACTGGCAACATTTGTTGCCAATTGGAATATTGGGTATCATATTTTGAATGTGGACAGAGAAAATACTTTAACTTTATTCCTATTTTATTCAAAATAAAGTACAAAAAACATTTTATCAGTAAAGCCACAGTGAATGTAATACATTTATTAAAAAAAAAAGTGATTAGCAGATAGTATTATTAATTACAAAACTTTTTCCATGCATAATGGGTGAAGTGGAATTTTATACTTGCTGCATTCGAAAGATGTCTCACCTGAACATTATTGGTATCTAGCATATCTAGTTGGAAGTGATTTTGGCCAGTGATTCATTATATCTTTTTAAACAGCTTCACCAGCAATTCCCATTATCTGGCCAGTAGACAGTACCATACTGGCTTCACCATAGATAATCCATGCTGCTTCATTGTCTGCTCAAAAGTTTATCTCAAGAAATTCAAGAGGGTTATTATGGCCAAAATTTCTGAACAAAATCCACATATTTACTGTAGAGCAGTTGGCACTCCATACAAATAAAGGGCACTACCATTTGTAAGATTGAATTAAAATGCAATAATTTGCCATAAATGGGTCATTAGCACCTGCATCACCCATGCCATTATTATACTGTTCTATTGCTTTGAGCAGTGGCACAATGATCTTTTTCTTCTTGACTCACAGCCATCCAGTAACATTTTTCATAAAGTAATGCCAAACTTATTTGATGCCAGTGACCACTTTATCATCTTTTCACTTGATAATTATTTTATCATCATTGAACATGAACTCAACATGGGCTCTCACTTTCCTCTCTAAAATGTTGGAGTAGATCAATGAGGCCTTTCCCAAATGGTCAGAAGAGAGCAACATGAATTTTAACCAGGGCTGTGGAGTCGGTACACAAAACCTCCAACTCCTCTGTTTTTCAAATGTCTGACTCCTGACTCCGACTCCTTTCCATCTTTAGTGATTGTAAAGTGTTCAAACACAGCTGATTTCGTTGGAAGTCTCTTTGCCATTGTGCATTGAAGTTTAGAACAAATAATTTTATCAATAATTTGAAATTAAACTTATCAAGTTATCAGTATCACAATTATAAAAATATTTCCTGAAAAAAAAGTAAGGGTTAATACTGATAATTAATTAAGTATAAATAATAAATATATTTGATTTGTATTTATTATTTTTACTTAAAATAGTATTTTCTTAAGATTTTATATTGAGGTCGGAGTGGTACATTTTTACCAACTCCAACTCCACCCAAAATTGCTTCTGACTCCACCTCCACAGCCCTGATTTTAACACCAAGAAATTTCAGGTTTTGAGATATGGAAAAAATGAATTTGAGTATAACATGGATGGAAGTTGGATAAATAAAGAAAAAAAAGGATATATATTTGGGTGTCATTGTGAATCATGATCTTAAACCTACAACTCATTGTATTGAAATTAGAAATAAGGCTAATGCTAGATTGAACCTAATGCAGAAACATATAGAACATAAATCACCAGAAATTATAAGTAGGCTCTACACTTTATACGTGAGGCCTCTTCTTGAGTATGGCATTCAGTTCAGTAGTCCTTATTTAGAGCAAGACAAAGACAGACTAGAAAAAGTACAAAAGAGAGCCACAAGGATACCATTCCTTAGACACCTTAGTTACAGAGAGAGATTGGAGCACCTAAACATGTTTTCCCTAAAGCGAAGAAGGTTACGAGGTGATATGATAGAAGTATATAAAATAATAAATGAGTTAGATAATATAGACTTCCACTCTCTATTTACAAAGGATCACAATGACAGGACAAGAGGCCACAGCCTTTAAGCTTTTACAGCAAAGATGTAAATCACAGTTAGTACAACATAGTTTTTCAAATAGAATAGTAAAATTCTGGAATAGCTTAACTGAAGTAGTTGTGAGTTCCCATACTTTGGAGACTTTTAAGAATAAACTAGATAAATTAATGACTGAAAGAGGTATTTGGTAATGATGTTTTGCTGGAACTGATAATGGTGTGGAGAAGAGGTTTGTGAACCCTTCCCACACACACACACACAAATATATATATTAGGGTGGTCCATAAAATTGAAGTTTTGATTTTTTGTTATTGCCGGGCGGTAACTTGTGAGGATGAATGAGAAAACACCTCTGGCCAATTTTTTCCCAAATCAATCACTTTTTAGGGGTAGCACACAGTACTTCATTTTTGCACTTTTGCACTACCTAGTAGATTTACTTGTATATTATGTTCCAGTTCCAGTAATACATCTTTTCCTTGACAGATTATTGGTGTAGTGTTCATTGGTTGTGTTTAGTGGTTGGATATATGATGACAAGTTCGAAGCTCTTGCTTTTATCTCCTTGAAGGAGATAAAGTGAAGGACAAGCTTCTTGGAAGCAAATTACCATCACGTGGAGAAGTATTGTCATGCTTCCTTCATCATCACACTAATCTCAAGAAGGAGTTGAAGGAAAGTGCTCAAGTAGTGTGGGGTCAACTTGAAATATTTTGGAACAAAGCTCGAATCCCGACAAGGGAAAAATACAAAGGAATCCAAAAGATCTTGGACCTTCACCAAGATTGGATCAAAATAAAAAAAGGACGAATGAGGAGGAGCCAGAAGCAGGTGAGTTGGATGATCAATGATAAATAAAATAGTTTCTCGAGAGTATGACATATTATACTGTACAATAGTCAATACATTTATCATATATATATTATATATATTTATTTTATATTTAGGTGTACAACGAAGAGGGATTCAAGGAGACACTTCGGAACCTATTTGATATGGCACATGCTGATGCCTTGTCTCTAATCAAAAACCCAGAAGACAAGGCCTTCTTGCTGGCCCAGCGAGAGCCTGGAAGACGGGGATGCATGGTGGGAGTAGACAGAAAAACAGCAGAAAAAGAAAAACAAGCTGCCCACAGGAAGATGGAGGAGGAGATGCGAAAGAGAAAGGTGAGATTGTTCTTCAAATTCCTACTTTCATTTGATTGCAATGATTAGGTTGTTCGTTAACACTAATTGTCCATTTTCTTCGATTGTATTGCAGGCAGTCAATGAAGGTGCATCAACGTCGGGTACAGCAGTATTGGTGTCCTCAACAGAATCCTCAGTCACTGATGAGTCATCCTCCACCGAAGATGAATGGGCAAAAGGTGGAAAGCGACCTCCAAAACAGGTGAAAAGAGTCAAGAATGTGATAACATCAAATCTAGCTGCTGCCCTAGATCGGACACACACTACGGACAGGATGGCAACCTACATAATAGCAGAGACTGCATTGAGCCTTGGCCACAGCCCAATGAATTTTAACATCACCCGGACCTCCATCAAATGGCAGAGAGAACGACATCGGATCATGATCTGCAGTAGCCTAAAAGCTTCCTTTCAGTCCAGTCCTGCAATCATCCACTGGGATGGAAAACTTATTCCAGACCTCCTCAACACCAGAGACCATGAGCATGTGGATCGGCTGCCTGTGCTCATTTCCTCCTTTTCAGGTCAATCTCAGCTCCTTGGAGTCCCCAAAATACCAACTGGATCAGGAGAACACCAAGCCAGCGCAGTTTTTGAATTATTGACTGATTGGGGCCTCGAAGAATCTGTCATGGGGATGTGTTTCGACACCACTGCCTCCAATGCTGGTCGTTTGAATGGAGCGTGTGTGTTGTTGGAGCAGAAGTTGAAGAAAGACCTTCTCCATTTTGCCTGCCATCATCACATCATGGAAGTGATGATCGGTGGAGTTTTCACTGCTTGCTATGGCCCAATGAGTGGACCTGATGTTCCATTGTTCAGCAGGTTTCAGAGCAAATGGACCTTCATCGACACAGGAACATACGGCACCAGATGGGATGATGAAGAGGTGCATCGACTCTTGGCCCCCATTAGAGATTGGATTCTCCGCTTTGCTGAGGAAAAACACTCCTCAAAATCCTTTCAGATGACTATCAGGAATTCCTCGATCTGTCCATCATTTTCTTGGGAGGGAGCATTGACAACTACACCTTCAAGCGACCTGGCCCCATGCACCAAGCCAGATGGTTATCTAAGGTGATCTATTCATTGAAGATGTGGCTGTTCAGGGGACAAATCCCAGCCCTCACTCCACGAGAGCAAAAGTGTCTTAAGGATGTCAGTGTCTTCGCTGTTTCCATCTACCTGCAGGCACGGATGACAGCGCCAATAGCTGCTGCTGCGCCTCGCAGCGACCTCAGTCTTCTGCAGAGTCTTCGGGAATACCATGACCCCAAAATTTCGGAAGTGGCATTAAAAAAACTCAGTGGTCATCTTTGGTATCTTTCGGAGGAGATGGTGGGCCTCGTGATTTTCGATCCTGAGGTGTCTGAAGAGACTAAAACAGCAATGGTGAAGGCGATGGAGGAAGTTGAAGGAAAGCCTGATTGCCAGAAGAGAAGGAAAGGTATTGCTGAGGGGGCTTCAATCGAGTCACTAGCAACAGCAAACTCAAAAAGACTGCTGTTGTCTCTGGGGTCAGGTGTGGGATACCTGAGGAAGGAGGTGCGGGATTGGGACAGTGATCCTGATTACCAAATAGCGAAGAAATCAGTGGCAAACCTCTCTGTCATGAACGATCATGCAGAGAGGGGGGTTGCTCTCATTAATGAATACAACGGCTGCCACACCAGGAATGAGGAACAGCTGCAGTATCTCCTGCAAGTTGATGCTAACTACAGGAAGCAGTTTCCTCAACCACTGAAGTCAGCCTGGCAACTGGCCAAGAAAACAAAGATCAAATGAGGTGCAGAGGGAATTGTTAGTCAATTCATTTCGGAATTGTTAGTTACCCTAATAGTCATGTACTGTCACCAAGATTAACTTTGCTGTGATTTTCAGATTATACCAAAACTTCAAGTGTCATGTGCTACCCCTACAAATTAACTGATTCAAATAAAACTTTCCCAGAGGTGTTTTCTCATCCATCCTCATAAGTTACAACTCAGCAATAAAAACAAATCACAAAAAAAAATTCCACCCCTATAAGAGTGGACCACCCTAATATATATATATAGTTTATTTTTTATTTGGGTAAATCTCATTACCCACACAGAGTGATGGGATGTAGGGAGGCAGCATCTTGGGTTAGGGGGTACTCTCTGTCTTTATACCCCCCATTTAAAGAGATTTCTCTGCTGAGTGGTGCCCCCCCATAGCACTGTGATGTATGACTCATTATGTTCACTTGCCTCATAAGCACCTTTACATCCCCGATGGGAGACCCTGAATGGGTGCACATTCAAATACTCTATACAGTCTTTACAGTCCCACCTACTCCTTTTCTCTTAATTGTAGAGCTTGTATTATATTCAGGTTGTAGCTATGTAGATATATAGCTGTATAGATAACCATGTGATGTCTACAATTAGTACAGTAGTGGTATTGATGAATGATCCACAAGATCCAAAGTTTTGAAGTTAATGTACAGCTAGTAGATGTGTGACAATCTGCAATTAGCAGAGATCAATTGGATCTTAATTTTGCATGTAATTGTATTTACGGTTTGTTTATATTAACAGTGGAGACACCCAGATGGGCCGAAGGGCCCCTAGTGTCCCCACTATAAAATTTTTACCCCGTTACCATGTAGACAGCATACTATGCCCTGGATAGAGAGGATATTCAGAAAAACACAAAAGCAAAAGATTTAGGGGTAATAATGACCAATGATGCAAAACTTGAAACACAGAATCAGATAGTGATAAACAAAGCAAAAAGAATTATGGGACAGCTACTAAAATTCTTCATTTTAACATTTGGAAACATCACTTTTAAATTCTTGTCATGAATCAGCTTGAACATCAATCATTCAGTGCTCAAATCCTCATTTTTTCATGTCAAAATAACTCAACCAATGGACTGAAATGGACGAGCTTCTCACTGAGGCATTCTTTCAATCATATGTCTTTGCCACTTAGTTCATGAAGTTGTCTGAAAAATTCAAACCAGCTACTTATTTCATTGCATGCATTTGTACATTTGGTCAATTCAGAATATAGCATATCAATCACAGGAATGAAACTGAACTGTTCATTCAGTGTCAAGCAGGCATCAGATGACTGTGCTCATAATCTAATGGGATTCAGGCACACATTGTGCTAGCAGACTTTGGTATTCCCAGCATATTATGTCATACCAGAGTGCTCTATACCACCTCTCTCCATTTCATCAAATCTGTCACAAAGTGACTTTGTAAAACCTGAAAGTGACTGTAGCAAAGAGGTGATGCAGTTGAGATTGGTTTGTGTATCTTGAATAACCTTACTGTTGTTCAAGCTCTCTTGTATCAAATTCCTAAAAATAGCAAAAAATCCCATTTCAAGTCTACACATTGTTTCACATAGACCAGTAGCAGTATTGTGAACAACTCCTTTTAACACAAGTGCTGATCTAAGAAGAGTATGGCACTTAGTTGAAGCAGTGAAAAAGCGGTATAGCTGTTGTACAAAATAAAAAAATGCACCTACACTTCAACAGCAACTGACAGCAGCTTGGCCAACTAGGTTCAAGGAATGAGCATATGGCACAAAAACTACCAGAGGATTTTTCTTGCAGATAATAGCTTGAATTCCATTATATCTCCCACTCATATTGGAGATATTATCATAGACTAACCATGACAATTCGAAATGTCAATTCCTCCACCCTCCAGGAACTCCAAAAGAACACTAGCTTGTTCCTGTCCTATATGGCCACACTTATCCATGTCAGGAATCATTCCATAGAACTAACACCTTCAATGTATTGCACTATTTAAGTGAGCTGGTCAACATGGCTATTATCTGGAGTGATATCAACTGTCACCAGAAAGTACTTTGACTCTTTAACACAAGCAACAATGATGCTCAAGACCTTGTCACCAATTACTGTAATCAACTCATAAGTTGTTGTTGATAAGTAGTTTGTATGAACACTTCCTTTGTTTGCATGTTTTTGTGTGTTCAACTAAAAAGAATCATATTCAGTTAGTAGTTCTAAAACACCAAGAAAGTTTCCATTTCTGGGTGAACCTATGGTCTTATTTCTCCACAAAATGTCAAACTATGCTCTGTAAGTAATGTGATAATGCTCACAACCCACTCCAATATGTTAAACCAGTATACCAACCTGAATATCTTCAAGAACCAGCTGGACAGATTCCTGTGCAAAGTCTCTGACCAGCCATGGTTGGCTGGCTATAAGGGCAGGAGGAGATCAGACAGCAATTCCCTCTTTCACTAAATCTCACAAATGAGGCAGGATGCTGCAGAGGGGTTGACTGCAGGTCAATCCTGAACCACTGTTCAAACTCACATAAAGTAACAAAGTAAAGTAAGTAATATTTTCAATTTATCTGCCTGTTTTCTCAGTTCATGATCAATTTGTCTGACTGTTTGAGCTTGGTGTGAAAGTTTAATTATAAACTGGCAGTGGACAAATGATCTTTCATGAGTCATAAGCAAGCATGCACCATGACTCAATCAATATAACCAGTGGTTGTCAATGATCCACCTCCACTGTTAGAGAGTTTATATGGAACACAGTAAACTTTGCCAATCACAGGAGAAGAGCACAACCAACTATGTTGGACATGCTCTTCATTCAAATAACGCTGTGGGGGTCCGAGAGATCCCTATAATTTCACCCTCAACTAACTGAGGTCCTAACCTTTTGCTTAATTTTTATCTATCTTTTCAGGAAGCATATTTTTCAGCATCATGTCGAGATAGACACATAGCCACTGGGGGCATCCCCTCCTCTGGTGGTGGCTCAAAAGGAAATATGTGTGTCAAGAGGACCTGGCAGGTGAGGGTCCCTGTTTTTATAGCCCAAAGGGCGAATTTAATTATATCAGAAAATGAAATATATCTAAGTCAAACAACATAACGTAAGTGTTAAAATTTATATTATTTATCTTTTTTGGCAGGGTTATTTCTTCAGACATAACACCTCAAGAAGTCATGTTAGGTGCTGGTCTAGTTTGATTAAAGAACCAAACTAAAAACTATAAAGGCTTGATGTAGGTGGATCTAGTCCACCAACTGGTTTGTAAGAGGGGCCCCTAAGGGTGACTCCTCAAGATACTGGCAGGATAGGCCTAGGTGGTCAGGAGACCATCACCTACTCTTGTAAAGGCCCTGTAAGGGAGACCTCCCAAGTAGGTCCAGAACACCTGGAATTAGAATAACTTAAGAGTGGCCACCGTAGGATGTATCCTGAAAGGCCTAGGAAGGATTTCCTTTGCAAGGAAATGACTGTCCAGAGTCCAGTCAAGGACTGGATAGGGGTCTCAAGAGGGACTCAAGTATTGTAAATAGTAGAATATGGTATTGCAAAACATAAGTATTAATTAAATTTACAAGAAAATTCAAGGCCTAAACCTATAGATTAACCCTAAATATGGTAGCTTCTAGTATGGTAGTGATATAAAATATAACCTCTTGCTAAGTAGTGTTAGTCAAGCTAATTAGGGAACAGTACTGTATTATGATAATAATCTTTTCAAGTTTAAAGCATTCCATTAAAATATATTGATCTGTATGGTGAATGAAAATTGTGTGGAAGGTTCTGTGGGTGAATGAGCGTATATCAAGGTGAGAGAAACATGTAACATATGTAAATAGCATTTTTACGAATAAACCCAATTTTTTTTCCTGTGACTTTTGCATTCCCACTTCGCTGTTCATTCTCTGGATCCTGGATGAAATTGATTTCGCAGGGTCCCTAACTTTGTACAGTTTTGTCGTGTTTTCATCTTGAGCCACTGGGGAGGGGGTTAATGTTGCCATAGGCATTTCCAGTAAAAGTAATTATATCAGCAATTCTTCAAGGAGAGATAAGGTGTTAATATGGATCAATCAATAGCGATTAAAGTAAAGCAGTTTAGTTTTGAGGAGAGGGAGAAAATCGAAGGGAGAGACGAGAGTATCCATCTTGGGGTTTCAACACGTGCACATAAATTGAGACCAGCTGCAAACGTGAAGTAGTTGCGGGTCGATTCACCCACAACATATTTATTGGCACCCGAACAGGGACCTGATTGGGTCTCTACGAACGGGAACAGCCAAGATGGAGAAGGAGATAGTGAAGTTGAAGGAGAAGGCGGAGGAGAGAAAGATTGGAGGAAGAAAAGAAAAGACTGGCGAAAGAAAAGGAGGAATTAAGGAAAGAAAATAGCCATTTAGAGAATCTACTGGAGAACATGCAGGAGCGGATGAAACGGCAGGAGGAGGAACATCAAGAGAGATTGGAGAGGATGGAGCAAAATACATGAAGGTGCAGTAGGAAGGCAGGTAGAACCTGAAATCCAGGTAGGAGACAGAGGGGTGAAGGAAAAGGATAAGGTAGGGGATGGTGAGGACATAAGAGAGAAGAAAAGTGAGAAAGTGCTTCATTCAACTCTGAAAGAGAAGATAAGAGAAAAGGTAGAACCAGAGGAGAGTAAGGGTGATAGTGAGAGCGATTCAGATTGGATTCCAGTAAGGAAACGGAAAAAGAGTAGAAAGCATAGGAAGCCCCAGAAGGGCTCACAGAGAGTTCATATGCATGTCAGTGCGGATGACTCTCTGTACAGCAGTGTGGAAGATAAGGGGGTAGAGAGTGACACCAACGAGTGGGAAGGGACTACCGGTGGGTCTAGGGAAGACGAGATCAAGGTCAGGAATCTTGATTCGGGAGGTGCCAAAGGCACCTAAATTTAATGTGTATAGTACAAGGGATGTGAATGGATTCTTCAAGGAGTACGAAAGGTACTGTAAGACAAAGTATCCTGATCATCCTGAGTACTGGGTGAAGGAACTGGGAGAGTTCCTAGAGGGTAGGATGCACAACTTTTATAAAGCCGTGGTCAGCTCTGGGAAACCTCGCTATGAGGTGGTGAAGGAGAGGGTTATCGAGCAGGTGAAAAGAATTAGGGGTAGTGTCAGGTATAAACGAAAAGACGACTTTGAGAGGGCGCGTATGTATCAGGATGAGAACCTAGATATGTATGCATACAGATTGGAGACATTGGCTCGTTGAAAGTTCAGCAATGATGGAATTGACAATTCCAAAGCACTAGTCCAGAAGTTTCTAGAAACTATCCCAGAGGCTGTGGCAGAATTTATCAACATTAAGAGGAAAGAGTCTGTCTGGTTAGGTGGTAAGAGATTGAGGTGGTCGGAAATACTCGAGCTTCTTGAGGATCGACCTTTTGATGAGGAGGGGAGATATTACCCCAAATCGAATATTAAGAAGGATAGGGAGAGAGCCAGAGCTAAGGAGGTCTTTATGGGCCATTCTGGAACTGGCGGTACTAGGTATGTAGAGCCATCTCCTGTTTTTAATTCGTATCGAGATGCACTTATGCATAATTCTATAGAGGTTATGGCTAAATTTATGGAAGATTTTTATTCTGACAACAAGGCCATGATTCTGGGAATTGTGGGCAGAATGGGCAGGGATCAGGTTCAGTGGGCACTGGATCAGGGCAACAGCAATTTGGGCAAGGCAGGGGACCAATGGGAGGGAGGTGGTTCTGGACAGCAAGGGACATCCAGATCAGATTGCTTTTATTGTGGGAGGCCTGGTCATGGTGTTGATAATTGTAGGAGGCAATTAGGGGCGTGTTATGCTTGTGGGTGGGGAAAGGAACCACTTTGCACGAGATTGTCGAAAGAGGGGGAGTGAATGTAGGCATTTTCAGGAGCATGGCCATTTGGCTAGATTCTGTCCAAATGGCCAGCGCAGACCCCAGCTAGGCCCAAGTGTTGGGGAGGGGTCCGTAAGACCTGGAATGTCAGGAGAGGGGCAAATGCGACCCAGTAATCAGGAGAATGGAGCCAAGGGTGGTTCCCCTTCTAGGGCGGGAAACGTGTAGAGCAGGGGGTCCTCCCCTGGTGGGGCCTCTGGAATACATGAAGTAAATCAGGGTGAATGGGAGTTGTTTGCAGGGTTTTCAAAAGTAAGTGTGAATCTGGTAGAGGAAGAGGGTATAACGGAGTGTATGAAAGTGAAGGTGAATGCCAGGAATCAAGAGATGGTAGGATTGGTGGACACCGGTTGCCCAACAAATTTGATTAGTAAGAAAGTGTTGGAAAGAATGACCAGAAGAGATAGGGTGAGAATGAAGATGCAAAGATGTGCGGGAGAGATCAAGGGTGTGGGTAACCTGGGAGTGCCAATTGTGGGAGTATGTGATATAGCATTGCAAATGGAGGGAATAGAAATGGATGAATGCAAGTTTTATGTAGTCGAGCGAGAGGAGGAGTCCTACCAGGTTATCCTGGGAAAGGATTTCCTGAAGAAGAATGGGTTGGTGTTACATCCGAGTAGAATGATGATTGAAAGGAGAGGAAAAGGGAAAGGAGGCTGGGAGTTGTACTTGGGAATGAATGGTCGAGGTGGGAGGTTGTATCTGAGGGATTGTGTTGTGAGAGCAGCTGAGGATGTACAGTTGAATGGAGAAACGCCAGTTAAAGTTAGGATAGAGTGGGATAAGCAGGACACCCTCATTGTAGATCAGGAAACTGATCAAATGTTGTATGTTGAGGGAAGGGGGTTCATTATAAGGTGAAGCGAGTGGCATGTGTATATGATGGGGTTATAAATGAGGAAGATCCATTTGTGTGTGTGCAGGGTAAGCCGGGTAGTGAGGGTAAAGCGCGAGGGATTAAGAGGGGCGATATCTTGGGTAGACTGAATACTGTTGTGAATGATAGAGACCTTGTGGGTAGTTCAGAGGGTGAGCAGTCAGTGGTGGTAAATATGAGTGGGGAGAAGGAAGAGTGGACAAGAGAGAGAATAAAGAATGAGTTGGATGGGGAGAATTTGAGGGATAACGAGAAGGAAATGGTGTATGATGTTCTAGAGCAACGTAGGCATGCCTTGAGTCGGAGCGACGATGATCTGGGTCCGACTAGTTTGCCACCATTTAGAATAATTCTAAAGGATGAGACCCCGATCTATTCTAGACCAAGGCATTTTCCTCAGCCACTAGTTCAAGAGATAGAGGCGCAATGTGAGGAGTTGGTACGAGCGGGTGTTCTAGAGGAGTGTGAAAGCCCCTGGAATAGTCCGATAGTACCAATTAGGAAACCAGATGGGAAGCTCAGGCTGTGCGTTGACTATCGACGGTTAAACGCACAGACCATCAAGGATCGTTTCCCAATGTGTATAGTTAACGAGAGCGTGTACTCTATGCATGGCATGAATATTTCACAAAGATGGATTTGGTTCGAGGATACTACCAGATGCCCCTGGAAGAGTCCTCAAGACCAATGACAGCCTTCTCAACTGCTCATAAGCATTATGCCTGGAAAGCCTTATCATTTGGTTTGGCGAATGCTCCAGCTGCTTTCCAGCGAGCTATGGCTGGTGTTTTGAGCAAGTTCAGGAAAAAGAATGTGATGGTCTTATTGACGATATTCTAGTGGTCAGTGAGACGTTCGAAACATGTTAGGTTGGTGAATGAAGTCTTGCTGATGCTGGAAGGGGTAGGTGTCAAGGTGAAACCATCCAAGTGTGCTTGGTTTGGGGACCAGGTGGCATTTTTAGGACATGTAGTAGGGAGATCTGGAATCCAGAAATCTCCTGACTACATAAATAAAGTAAGGGAATTTCCCAGACCAGAGACAGTGAGGCAATTGAAGTCTTTCCTGGGTTTGATAGAATTCCAGAGGAAGTTTGTGGAAGAGTGTTCAGGTATAGCAAAGCCATTGAATGAGTTAACTGGGATGAAGGGGAAAACTGTTAAAGTGGAATGAAATGATGATGGAGGCATTTGAGAAGTTAAAGGAGAGAATGGCTCGGGATGTCGAGTTGGCTTACCCGGACATGAATAGGAGCAAGTCCGTTAGAATTATATACGGATGCAAGTGGTTATTGCATGGGTGGGTGTTTATGTCAAGAGCAAATGTTGAATGGGGAGAAAGTGCGACGAGTGATTGGATATGTGAAAGCGTTTAATAGTGCAACGAAAGTATTCAACGATTGAGAGAGAGCTTGCTGCCATAAGGTATTGTTTGAAAGCCTTTAAGTCCTTCTTGTATGGTGTGCATTTTGTTGTGAAAACGGATCACCAACCCTTGGTGTATCTGGAGCGGATGAGGATGGTTGATAGTAGGATTGCGAGAACGATTGAAGATTTGAGTGATTTTGATTACCAGATTGAATATGTGCCAGGTAAAAGTAATTATTTAGCTGATTTGATGTCGAGAATGCCTGGTATGAGTGAAAGTGAGAGCGCATCTGTGATTGATCCTGAGTATTTGCCAAAGGGCTTAAAGAGATTGAAAGAAAGTAAGGGTGGAGGTGTATGTTTGAAAGTGTATGGCATGGTTTGAAAGATTTAGAAAGTGAAGGCTTGGATGTAGTTGTGCCTGAGGGAATAAATGAATTGAGAATGAGGGTATGAATGAGGTAGTGAAGAAGCCTGAGAGTATTGGTTTGATGAAAGGGAGGAGGCAGATAAGAGAGTTGCGTGTGATGTGTGAACCGGGGAGATTGCCATTTCAAGAAGTGTTAATGATGGTGAGTAGAATGTATGGGATTGTGCTGATGGTGCATTATGGTTTGGAGAGACCGATAGTATAAGGATAAAAAGTTGGCTATGAGTGAGGATGGACTAGTATTGCACCTTCAGTGTTTGAGTGGTGTCCACTATAATTTAGTAGTAGAGACTAAGAGGTACGTGCGTCAGGAGAGTCAGGATGAGAACGAGAATGTAGATCCAGGCGCATGTGTGGAAGAGGAAGACGAAAGTATTGGAGTGGAGGTGAAATGTGGAAAACAGTGTATAGGTGCAATGGTTGTTGACGTGGAAGTTGATGGAAAGAAATTCTGTGGTCTGGTGGATACTGGAGCACAGATTTGTTTAGTGAGTGAAAGGGTTGTCACTGAGTTAGAAAGGGGAGGTTTGGACGTGTGTAGGAGGCCTACAAGAGTTTTGATGAAGGGATTGGGTGAAGGGCGTGTTCGAGCACATGAAGCAGTGACGATCAGAGTTTCATTGGGAGAGGGGTGTGAGAATGTCGAGCAGGTGTTTGTGATCATTCACCAGGAACGATGCCTTACTGTTTTCTACTGGGTATAAATTTCCTGAAACGACACAAGTTGAGTGTCGATGTGGGTGAGGGAAAGATTCTCTATATGGGAAGGGAATTGACGGTGGTACGGGATCCAGTCGCCGCTTTGGGACTGGAGAATATAGGAATGGTTGGGACAATTGAGTGGGAACTTGATGAAGGAGGTCCTGGATGATCAGGATATCCTGGAAATGCAGGAGACTGATCCTGTAATTTCCGAATTGGGGCGAAATTATGGGTCAGGTGCTTGTAAAAGAGTGGGGAGACAGAACCAAGATTTTAAAAGATTGCGAGGAATCTGTCTATTAGCAAGGAGTAGTGTATTTCTCCCGTGTAAACAATTATGGGGAGCGGACACTGGTTCCAGTTAACTCTAGTTGGTATGGTTGGTCTGGTTATCCTGATTCATCATGTATATGGGCACTTGGGAAAGGGTAAACTTTGGGGGGTCATGAAAACCCTTATCTTCCACCCGTACTTGGGTCAGGTGTGTGCTGATGTTGCAACTTCCTGTGAGCGGTGTCAGAAAAGGAAGGGGCAACCTCAGATGGTGAGACCTCCATTACGGAAGGTGGAGGCTCAAGAAATTGGGGAGATGGTGGTCACTGACTGTGTGAATTTACCACGAATGAGGAGGGGACATGTTGCGATGGTGATTGTAGTAGACCATAAGTCCAAGTTCGCGTATGCTGCGCCACTCAGGAATAAGACGAGTAAGGTAGTGGCAGAGGCAGTTCGAGACATCATCTTCCTGATGATGTTGCTGAAACCATCAAGATGTCTCAGTGACAATGGCCCTGAGTTTTCGGGGGAGCCATTTGCCAGTATGTTGAGGGAGTGTGGTGTCCAGCAGGTTCTGGTGACACCATATATGCCGTCTTTGAACGGGTTGGCAGAACTAGGGATGTGCCAGATAACAGCTATTATCTGGTATCCTGTATCCGGCCGGATAGCCGGATATTTATGATAGTCTTTTTTGTAATGGGAATACCATCTGGGCCCGCCCCTTTCCAATCTTAGCTTGCATAGCCTTTAGCTAGCAAAAGTTGAATATAGTTGTACAAAAATCTAAAATTAAAATAATTGATAAATAAGCATGTACCACTACTAGTATGTAACTATATTAACACTGCTAAAAAGGCAAAATGTTTGGTCCAGCTAAAAGTGTGACGCATAGCTAAGATCCCAGCTTCCCTTACTTTTTAATTTTTATTTTTATATATATTGCAAATTACAATATGAAAAAATATGAATTAGCGAAACCTTTTATTAAGATTTGAGATATAAAAATAAAACATATAGCCTAATCAAATATACCAGTAAGGTAAGTGAAATTATTAAAATAGCAAAACCTTAAAAAGTAAAAACTCACATTAAACAATAAAAATTAATACTATGTTCAAGACACTAGATTCACAAGTTTAAATCAAATTTTCGTCCATTGTGATGGATAAAAAGAAGCATCTCCCCTCGCTTTGGTAGCAAAGTACTTCTTTTTTCTTCAAAAATATTTCCGTATTCGGAAAACATTCTTTCTGAGAAAACTGAAGATGCTGGTGTCACTAGCCATTTTCTTGAGAGATGGAAAGGATTCTTCATTTTTCCAAATTTCAAGTGGAGATAGTCGTCTGTCTGATATGGGTTTTTTTGCATATTGCTCAATTTCCTCTGCTATTTCTGCAAATGAAGCCATCTTGCGGCTTTTTTTTAAACTTTTTCTCACCAGGTATCTTTTCTGAATTTTCTTGTGTTAGTTCCCTGAAACAAGCAGAGAGTGGATCATCATCAAACTTTGCCTTTTTTCTTCCTGTTGAGGAGGAAGAATTAGAATCGTCGCTGCTGTGAGCCTGTTCTTCAAAATATTTATCTCTAATTTTCTCTAGGTTGTTTATTTCATTTATTTCTTCAATTAACCATGTCTTAATATTTTCCTTTTGTTGATCTTTGAAAAACAAAAATTTAAATCGTGGATCAATGACAGTTGCTAGAGCATACTTCCGATTTGTTAAGACATTTAGACACTTTCTTTTTTCATTGCTTTCATTGGCAAAAAATCATGACCGCAATGACTTCAACAGTTCATCTTTTGTAGTTTGGACTCCTTGATCATCCTAGCCAATTTTTGAAAGAAACCTTTCAAGCGTGCACATGTTTGGGATAACAGTAGAGAGTAAACTATATTCTGTACTCATTTCTTGGGTGAGTTTAAAAAATGGCTGTAAAAGCTTTAAAAGATTTTCAATCAAGTGCCACTCATTAGATGAAGTAACAAGTAATTCACTATGATCAGCAAGGTATATTTGAACTGATTTTTTCAACTTAGCCATACGTTCTAGTAGGGCGGGTCATACTATGCATTTTTTTTAAATCAATGGAGAGGGGTGTTCAAATGACATATTTTGGTGTATAGAACACAATTCTGAAGAAAATATTTAATTCTGATAACCCTAACCTACATCATTTTGCAGTTGATTATTATTAAATTGTTGATTATTTTACTATTGTAGTTACCCCAGAATATGTCTTCTCACGTTTTCTATCATGGCTGCTCACGTTATCTCTCATAGAGCATTGTTCTAACTAATTCATATAAACACATATAATGTAATTCATATAATAATAATAATATTTAAATACTCAAATAAAAAGGTGTGCCATTCCACTTAATTGTAATTATCATACAGTTTGGTATATGAAATATTTTGATGGTTTTCTGGCGCGCATAAGGCCATTTTCTGAGCCACCTTTCTCAGAGGCTAGAATGTAACATTTCAGAACATTCTAAAACATTTTGTGAAATATTTGAAGTGACTCATGATTTATGAAGCTATTTTACCACCTCGGCTTGCAGTGAGGGGATAGATTTAGTGATTATCTACTGATATTTTTTTTGTTACTGTTCACATGTGAGTATTATTCTGTTATATTTTAGAAAAAACTATTTCTACGCATATTATAGTGATACATTGAGCAAAATTTAATTAACAACTTTGATTTGAGCTAAAATTAGGTTCATTTTTAGTACAACTGAGCAGTATGAGGCCTATTTCAATGTTCTAAAGAATATTTTTAGGATGTGTTTCTTTAGTTTTTTTAGAGTACATGAACAAATTATTTGCATTACATACAACAGATAAATTAGCATTTTATAACATTTTGAAACCAAAAAAGCATAATGTGTTTAGCATTTGCAGATAAATTTGTTCTTACCCATTTCAGCTCTTTTTTTAACCAAGAATTTTGCGCTGAAAAGAGTTAATACCGGTCTGTAGTGGATACTTAACTGTTGTATTATTGTTTTTATTTCAGTGTGAACTCATTAAGAAAATGGCTCAAGTCAGAACAAGGACGAAATCAAGTTCTCATCTGAGTAATCTTGTTGGCACTGGCCGGGAGCTGTTGGTGTCTGAACTGCCAACTGTGAGGGATATCCTGAGGTATGGCATCTACTTGAGGAAGCAAAGTGAAGATGACAGGAGGAACTACCCAGTGGACAAGCTGGTGAGTGACATCTACCCTGGTCTGATTTGTCAGTGGAGCAAAGCTAATGCTCTTTTCAAGCCACCTGTTATCAATGAAAAAGTGACCATCATGTCCAAGCTCAAGGAGGTCTGGAATCAGGCAGTGAAGTTTTCTCTTGGGAAGGGCAAACTTGATGCCAAAGAGAGGTTCATTGTCAAGTTAGACAAGTTCTTTGATATTTTGACTTGCAAGTGTCAGATTACCAGTTGTGAGGGGGGAGGCTGTGAGGGCTGTGTTATCCAAGCCCACATTAACTGTTCCTGCAGCAGAGAGAAAAAGATTCCTGTGAAAGATCTTGCCTACATCAAGGGACAGAAAGAGAAGGTTGGAAGTAAGGGACCCTACCAAATAGGGGGTCCTGATCTACCAGAGCACAAGAGACAGGTGAGGACATTGAAAAGGCAGTGGATGGAAAGGAAGGCAGAGAAAAGGAGAAGGAGCAAGGAGGAAAGTGCTGCAGTAGCAGAGAAGGCAGCCAGGAAGGATGTTAAGAGATTTTTGGCAGATGGTGATGAGGATCTGGAATTGGAGAGAAGTGGTGATGAAGATGAGTTTGTTCCTGAAGTTGAGCTCTTCCCTCAAACTGACCCTGAGCCAGCAGCTTCGGCAAAGGTACAGAAAAACTATGATGAGATTCAAAACATTGCCCTTGCTAGTGTAAGGTATGGCATAGGGCTGAGGCCAACTGCAGCGATAGCAACAGCAGCTCTGATTGATGCAGGAATCATCACAGAAGACAATACAAGTAAAGTGATTGATAAGAGCAAGGTCAAGAGAGCACAGGAGAAGTTGATGAGAGAGCTGGGGGAACAGTTCGAGAAGAAGTGCAGGGAGGAGGGGGGATCTCTTGCATCCTCTTTGATGGGCGGATTGACCTGACCAATGTGATGATGGAAGCTGAGGGCAGTGACCAATCTTTTCCCGCAAAGATCAAGGAAGAACACTATAGTGTTGTTAGTGAGCCTGGCAGCTACTATCTGTTCCACTTTACCCCAGAGAAAGCAACTAAAGAGGAGTCACATGCGGAGAAGATTGCTAAGGTCCTGTTTGCCTGGCTGAAAGAGAGGGGTTATGATAAGACCTTGTTGGCCATTGGAGGAGACTCAACAAATGTCAACACTGGTGTGAAAGCTGGAGTAATGCGGAAGCTGGAGCTGGTCTGGTTGGTGTGCAACCTGCACACTGTTGAACTTCCCCTGTGCCATCTCATTGTTGACCTTGATGGCCCTACTCTGTCAGACAAAAAATTATCCGGGCAAATAGGAAAGCTCCTTGATTCTGCTACAGACTTTGATATCAATCCAAACTTCACCCGAATCTCTGTTGGCCCTCCGCTGATCAAGCTTCCTGACAAGGTCATTCAAGATCTCTCAACTGATCAATACTATGGCTATAAAATTGTCTGTGCAGTCAGGGATGGAGTACTTCCTGCAGGGCTGGCTCTGTTAGAGATAGGACCAGTAAACCACAGCCGCTGGCTCACCACAGCGAACAGACTTCTCAGGCTCTGGGTGTCAAAGCACGGACTTAAAGGAAAGAACCTGAAGATTCTGCAATTCATTGTGGAATTCATCATTGGAGTGTATTACCCATGTTGGTTCAACGTGAAGGTCAAGCACTCCTGGATTGAAGGGCCTAGGCACATCCTCTTTCAGCTGGACTGCCTCAAGTCCCAGAGAAAGGAGGTGCTGGATATTGTGATGCCAACTGTGAGAAGATCTGCTTGGTATGCCCACAGTGAAGTCATCCTCCAAACACTACTCTGCTCTGAGGATCAGAAGGAGAGGATTGAAGGGGTGGAGAGAATCCTGGCCATCAGGGGAGAGGGGGACCCGGACACTCAGCTGGGGGACTCCTCTGTTAGGAGCAGAAGGACACCTGACATCAATTGTGATGCTTCCAGCATCGGTGACTTGATCAGCTGGTCAGAAGGTGTGTCAGAGCCACCTCTCACCTGCTCTCTAAGCACCTCAGAGGTGAAAAACTTCATCAACACCCCCATGGAGGTGCGCAACTGGCCTTGCCACACACAAAGCATTGAGAGGTTGTTAAAATGGTGACTGAGGCTTCTGCTAAGTACTTCTCACAGGAAAAGAGGGATGGAGGGATCAGGGCTCAGGAGACCAGCAGGAAGCTGATGTCCAAGTCTGAGTCAAAGCAGGATTTGTGCAACCTGGCAAAGTTCAAGATGTCAGGAGAATGATCTTTGTAATTATATCCAGTGATATACATGCAGTTCACCTATTAATAAATATATGTAAAGTTGATTTGGCCTTGTCAATATAAATGATTTACCTTATATCTTTTAATATATTATAAAGGGGTTCAAAAGGGTAAAATTGGCAATTTAGAAATACAAAATGATGTAGGTTAGAGTTATCCTATCCAAAAAATAAGCTCATATTTGAATTCCCCATGTAAAAACACATAATTTAGACACCCCTGATGGTAGGATTTCCTTCAGATTCATGTTGTCACCTGAGTACGACCCGCCCTAACGTTCTAGCATCAAATAAGATGAGTTCCAGCGCGTTAAAACATTTGTACCAATAGAAGAGGAACATGACCCTGTTGTGTTTGGAGAACTTTAAATTCAGAAGTAGCCAGTGGGGAGTGGTTAAAATGTGTCACTAAACGTCAACACTTTGCCAAAAGATCTTTTATAGATCGTTGAGCCATTAATGCATCATTCACCACTAGCTGTAGCAAATGAATTGAACAGTGAACCGAAGGTATTTCCGCAAGGTCACATCCCAAAGCTATGTTAGAAGCTCCATCTCTGACCAATATATTATGCCTTGATCTGTTAATATTCCATGATTGCCATTTTTTTTTTTTTTTTTTTTTTTTTTTTTTTAGAACCGATTCGCCTCTATTTAAAGGGCATATCTCAGCGGAAAAACAAAGAAAAAGTGAGAGGAAAGACAGAGGAAAAAGAAAGGGTGGAGGGGACAGTCGAAGTGGAAAAAGACCAAGGATGACAAGGACTGCAGGGTCGAGCCCCATCATCCTTGGGTGCTAGGGCCGGGAGGGCGCACGTGAAACCTCCAGGAACAAGCACGTACAAACGAGCACAAAGAGCACTCAAGAGCACGAGCTTAGAACCCCCTTGCAGGGGATTGCCACATAGATTGCAATTTGTCCGCTATATTAATTCCTGTATGCGATCCTGAAAAATGAGCTGAATGCAATACTGCATTACAATGAGTGGTCATTCATGATCCAATGACCTGACAAGGAAATGATTCATTCATTTGAAGAAGAGCAGGTCCAAATATCGGAAGTGAAGCTAATGTATTTCCCTTCTTTCAATTTATTCCTAACAATTTTTTGAGTTCTTCATAGATTTTGGGTATGACTTTTTCTGAAAAATATGTTCGATTTGGTAGCAAATACCTTGGCTGTACGTGGGCCATCAGTCCTATAAAGCCGTCTTGTTCAACTAAACTAAAAGGATGGTTGTCCAATGCCATCATTAATCCTATCTTTTTATGTAAAGCTTGAGCTTTTGAGTCATTTATATCCCATATTTTCTTAAAGGAAAAACTTTCTTCTAACGTGAGTTGCTTTTCCATGGCAACTAATTTTTTCTCCTTCGGAGCCATTGAGGTGGTCGCTATAGGTTGATTTTGATTTTCAGATGATTTGTTAAGATGAGACACTTCTTTATATTCTTTTGAATGCAGCATCTTTGCATGATTGTGCAAAGGTTTTGTGCTATAGCACCTAGCACCCAATTTCTCTGATCCCCTTTTAATCTGTTTGGAACATAGGGAGAAAATAGCTATCATTGGATTAGTCTCATGTATTGTAAATATTTTCCAAATAAAACTAGCCATTTTAGGAGGTAAATAATGTTAAAATATTGCTGTAAGCCTGTAACTAATACTAACTAGCTATATAGCTATATGATTTAGGCAATGAAACAATCCTGAAAAGGATAAAATATAGGTAATTAGTAAAGTTATTGAAAGATAGCTATAATTTACATCAAATAGTGATTAAAATTTGATAGTATAGTCAATTAGTCAAGTAATAGCTAAATAATAATAATATAAAAAATTATGAATTATTTGAATGATATTATCCAGTATCCAGCCGGATATCCGGCTGGATATTTTTTTTGATTATCTAGCTATCCGGTATCTGGCCGGATAGTAAAAAATACTATCCAGCACACCCCTAGGCAGAACAAACTGTCAAGACATTGACCAAAATATTAAGGATGGTGAGTCGAGAGTTAAATGACTGGGATGAGCATTTAAGTAGAGTTCTCTGGAGCTATAATGCCATGTTTCATGCGGCTCTGAATACTACCCCTAGCCAATATATATTAAACTATGAACGAAATGTAAGACCAAATATCCGGCTAGGGGAGAATGAGAAAAGAATGTGGAGAGAGGCCAATTGTAGATATACTCCCTTCAAGGAAGGAGATTTAGTGCTTCGAGAGATCCAGAAGATCGGGCGGAGAGTGGAGTATAAGGTACAAGATCAGTTCGAGGGGCCGTATAAAATCATCAAAGCTTGGCCGAATGAAGTCACATATGTGGCAGGAAGAGTGAATGAGCATGGTGAGACGGAGGAGATTCAAGTCCACCAGAAGCAACTTAGGAGGTGGAGAGAGGTTCCGGAGTACTTGACTAGTCATCCCATTTATCAGATGTGTAGGGATGAGGAGCAGAGGAGAATGGATCAAGAGGAAGAGAAAGAGGAGAGTTCCCTTGATTTAGAGGGGAAAGAGATAGTATTCATGATGGGGAAGAAATGAAGGAAAGAGAGACCAGCAAAGGTTCTGGAAAATGAACCAGTATGTAGTTTAGGTCAGGAAGGGAAAGGAAAATCTGAAGTAAATGATTTTAAGGGGTTTGAGTGGGATTTCAGTTTTAGTGGTTTTCCAGAAGAAAATCTGGGGAGAACGTCTAGTTGGTCTAATTGGTGGGAAATTGGGGATTGGACTGAATTGCGAAAGGAATGGGAGATGAAAGATGAAGGATCAAGGCCAGGTCCAGGGCAGGATGAAAAAAAAAAGGAGACTCACAAGTCCGTTACACAAGGAGTGTGATTTTCTTGTTGGAGAGCATACTAGAGGAGTATAGAGTTCTTCAGGAAGGGTCTGGTCCAGAAGAGGAAAAGTTAGAGCGAAGGGACCATCTAGAGGAGTTTTGTGGGGAAGTTCAGGGTAAGGTTACAGAGATGAAGAAATGGTTAGGAAAAGAAAAAAGTGAAGAAGAGAAGGTCGAGCTGGAGAGCTGAGTAACTAGGCAGAGAGGAGTCATCAAGGTACCGTGGGTGCAACCGCAGGTACTAGAGCGGAAACAGCGGGGAAAGGAGGAGTAATGTAGATATAAATTGTACATAACAAAAGAGGTAATGGGTTTGGTGATGGGTAGTAAGAAAGAAATGAAAAGAAAAAGAACTCTGCCAGGTCCAGAAAGGGTACCACTGGGAGATGGATTTCGGAAGGGTTTTCGGGGGGTGAGTGGCGAATGGGGTGTGGGGTGTGTTGGACAGAGTTTGGTTTGTTATGTATATGCATATTATATGGAAATATATATACAGACAACCCTCGTTATAACGGACTAATAGGGGGGAAAAGGTGTCTGTTATAGCCGATTGTCCGATATAACCGACGGTACTGGTAACCTACGGTATACGTATAAGATACGGTAATGGAGATACTATATACAGTACTGTGCACTGTCTGCTGAACACGATACATGATAAATGATACAGAAAATAATGAAATATAATAAAAATATAAAAGTTAGCTTGTCCTTGGCCTTACGAATGTCGGAAACAGTTTGCTTTTTCACGTCATACTCCGCGCACACCTTGGCCACCGAAGCACCTGCCTCTAGCTTCTTGATTAATTCCAGCTTCTGGGTCACCGACAGGGTCACACGCTTCTTCTTTTCCTGGTTAATGTCGCCAGTGGTGTGTCCAGTTTATCCGATATCCGCTCTAACGGGGTCCATTATAGCGAGGGTTGACTGTATTTTCATATATATATATATGCATGTACGTATTTATATATGTATGTTTATTAAGAAGGAAAACTTAAGAAATGTAAGGAACTCACCTGTCAGAGCCTGGTATCGAGAAGGTAGAGGGAAGTTGAGCAAATCTGGTGGGGTCTTGTGGAGTTGAGGGTGAGGGGAGAGAGGTGGGGGTCCGAGAGATCCCTATAATTTCACCCTCAACTAACTGAGGTCCTAACCTTTTGCTTAATTTTTATCTATCTTTTCAGGAAGCATATTTTTCAGCATCATGTCGAGATAGACACATAGCCACTGGGGGCATCCCCTCCTCTGGTGGTGGCTCAAAAGGAAATATGTGTCGAGAGGACCTGGCAGGTGAGGGTCCCTGTTTTTATAGCCCAAAGGGCGAATTTAATTATATCAGAAAATGAAATATATCTAAGTCAAACAACATAACGTAAGTGTTAAAATTTATATTATTTATCTTTTTTGGCAGGGTTATTTCTTCAGACATAACACCTCAAGAAGTCATGTTAGGTGCTGGTCTAGTTTGATTAAAGAACCAAACTAAAAACTATAAAGGCTTGATGTAGGTGGATCTAGTCCACCAGTTTGTAAGAGGGGCCCCTAAGGGTGACTCCTCAAGATACTGGCAGGATAGGCCTAGGTGGTCAGGAGACCATCACCTACTCTTGTAAAGGGCCCCATAAGGGAGACCTCCCAAGTAGGTCCAGAACACCTGGAATTAGAATAACTTAAGAGTGGCCACCGTAGGATCTATCCTGAAAGGCCTAGGAAGGATTTCCTTTGCAAGGACTGGATAGGGGTCTCAAGAGGGACTCAAGTATTGTAAATAGTAGAATATGGTATTGCAAAACCTAAGTATTAATTAAATTTACAAGAAAATTCCAGGCCTAAACCTATAGATTAACCCTAAATATGGTAGTGATATAAAATATAACCTCTTGCTGGGGCATTCCAGGACAGATCACCTGAACTAGGAACCTTGATATCTCAGATTTTGATGAAATTTGGTGGAGTGGTAGCCTCCACCAAGTTATGTAAAACTGCAATTTTTTTTTGTTCTGTGACCACTAGGTGGCAATGTACGGGGGGTCAAAATTTTGATGAATGGAGCAAGCGCGCACCCTTTAAGAAGTTATATCTCAGCTTGTAGTTGACCAATCAAGTTGATTTTGGTGTCATTTATTTCATCTGACCCAGAGCTTTTAAATGAGCCCAAACTTTATATGGTGCAAAATGAAAAAAAAATTTCATAATATTTTTTAGTTTATTTTTTTTATTTTCACCCCGCGCGAGGGTGAAATTAAAAAAAAAATTTATCCTAAATTAAACTTCTATCTATATACAAAACATATATGCAATATAATTCCTGTGTATGAAACATTAAATAGGTGAAATGTTTGCTGAAAATACACCATTTTTGTGTTTTTTGGCATTTTTTTATGATAAAATTGAAAAAAAAAACCTGGTTTGACTCCCAGTGTCTTATTGATGATAAAATAGTCCACTTCTGCTTTTAAAGCCAGCCATACACGTACATGCCTGCTTCATGCTCAACCTATCAAGCCAGCGATGAATTTGGTTTGATGGCTTCATGTTGCTCATACACGTACATTAGGGTGTGACCATTGCCCTCCAAAAATCAAAAAATGGTCCTACAATGCTGTTCAAAGTTTTAGTGTTGTGTGTTTATCTAGGAAACACCCCTGTAAATTTTCTTGGAGATCGGTGCATGTTTGAGCTAGCACCATCGTACCAGCAAGTATTACTATTTCAGCTTATGAACTTCATAAATAAGTGTGAAAATAGCACATTTTATCAGATTTTCATTTCCGGGTCTGGAACACTGACCCACAAATTTTCCACGTATTATTTTATTGCATTTAATTTTAATGATGCTCTTTTCTTTTCCCTTGACAGTGATTTGATGTTGTGAATAGAGAATTTAATCATGGATACACGGCAAGATGATGAGTATGTCAGAATGTTATTGGGCACCGTACCCCGAGAAGAAAAAAAGGAAATAAAGGGCTGCAAACTGCCAACTAATAGGCAGGTCTTACTATGTCTGTTAGCAAACCTTCGGGATATGCATTGGGACCAGGCTTTATCTGCCACCATTGACAATGTGCTTTTGCATTACCAGAAGGCGAATGTCCCGACCATTACAGGCAAGAACAATATTGGCCGAGTGATTAAAACTTACTATGATAAAGACTACATGATGCTTATGAAAAAGAATGAGGATAGAAGACGGGCTGATGATCCTGGAATTATGAAGTTTAAATCAGAATTGAGCCTGATGATGAAATTTTATAAGAACACAGTGTTGAAAGACATGGCAGCTGCGAAAACGGGGAAAACTCAGGCCGAACAAGATGCCATCGATACTGACATACTCTTTATGAAAAGCATACTAAGTGACAGAGTAGAGAGTAGCTACCTACTCTGGGGTAAACAAAGTACTCACAGAAAAGGTTCAGAAGCGACAGAAAAGGTTCAGAAGCGACAGAAAAGGCAGATGCGAGAAGAGAAGCGACAAGAGAGAGAGCAATGTGATCATGCTGAGAATGTACAGGCTGATATTGATTCACCTATTAGCTCTGATGAGGACGATGACATTGATGAGGCCAGCACTGCTGAACCAGAGAAAACATCGGAGAACAGTGAAAGAGGGAGTTTCAATTTTTGTGCCCCATGATATTCTGAAGTCGGCAGAACTTGTTTCATGCAGTGTTCGAAACAACATCTCGCCGACCCAGCTGAGTGCAATTGTGTACTCCCTTGTATCTGCATGTGGTGGAGATACATCAAAGCTGAGTCTAAATGCAAGGACGGCCCACCGATACCGAGCTTCCATCGTGTCAGAAATAAGTTTAAAAATCATGGATGACTGGCAACCATCAGACAAAGTACTGGTGCACTGGGATGGTAAACTTATGGACACGCTGGATTCCAAAGGCACTGATGACTGCCTGCCCATTCTTGTGTCTGGTGTCAATGGCACAAAGCTTCTTGGAGTCCCACCTCTTCCACATTTGACTCAAAAAGCTGGCCTGGTTCAAGGAGACTTCATATCAACAGCAACCAAACAACTTCTGGTCAATTGGGAGTGTGAACAGAATGTCATTGGTATGGTTTTCGACACAACTTCATCCAATACAGGTAAACCTATTTCAAACATCAGCGTGAATTTATCACGACATTAATACCAAAATACAGTGAATGATTTAACAGAAATCTGCAAAAGGCACGTGCCTGAAATGGTGGCCTTAAACTACAATTACATTTTTTTTCAGGACAAAAGACAACTGCTTGCGTCTCCCTCCAAAAGGAATTAGAGCGTGCCGTATTCTGGTGCGCCTGTCGCAGGCATGTGGGCGAAGTCATCCAAGATGTTTGCTGGGATTGCTTGAAAGTGGAGGGCTCTTCAAGTCCAAACATAATGGTTTTCCAGAGGTGAGTCATAAGCTTTACAAAATAACAAGGAATATTATTATCTAATTAACAAATTTAGTGGAATTTCTTTTATTAGACTTATAAGATATACTAACACCAAGCAAATGATCGATCATGTCAATCTTAATACCCCTAAAACAATATTATAGATTAGTACGAAATACAATAATCCCAATAATTGCATTTCTAGGTTCAAGAACCATTTCTCTGAACTGGCGTACAATGAAAAAAAGAAATACTACTACCCCGCAATGCCTGGAGTGTTTGAGGAGCGCCAGCAGGAGATGGCTGACTTCTTCCGTGAATCTCTAGCCCAACCATTTACACGTGGCGACTACAAGGAGCTGGTAGAGCTTTGTCTGCTGCTTGTAACTAAAGGATCCGAGCCAGTGAACTTCACAAAGCAAGGTGGATGGCTAAACTGCTCTATACCCTCAAGATTGTTCTTTTGTCAGGCCAGATCAAAGAGCAGTTTCCCAAAGCCGAGGTTGTGACAAAGTCAAATCAGCAAGTTAGAACGGTTTGCTGTGTTCACAGTCGCTGCTTATGTCCCATGGTAGATTGTTTGCCCTGTTCCAGCAAGTGCGCCACTGAATGACTTGAATTTGGTCGAAACCTTGGCTGAATTTGCCCCATATGATGCCACAATAGTTGACAAAGCACGTGTGGCACTCGGTAGACACACTTGGTACCTAACTGAGGAGTTGGCCCGACTGGCTTTGTTCTCGTCCCAAGTACAAGAAAGGACAAAAGAGGAGATGAGGAAGGCCCTTCTTTGCCATGAAGGCACTGAAGTTACTAAGAGAGTGGGGCTCAATCATGGGGGCTATGGAAAGCCATATCTTCCCCCTGTCCCAGAAAGTGGCACTGCCCTGGTGGACCTAATTGGGCCTGACTCAAGCCGGTTCTTCACCATTTTAGGCATGCCCTATCAGTTTCTCCACAGTCCAGCCAGTGAATGGGTGGATCATGACGACTACCTGAACATGAAATGGGTTGTGGACAAGCTTCAGGTCGTCAATGAGGCTGCAGAGCGTAGTGTAAAACTTTGCCATGACTTTCTTAATGTTGCCAGGGATGAGGAGCGCTTTCAAGAAGTCCTTCAAGTAGTTGAAAATGACAGACTCCGCGTTCCTAATCAGCGCAAACAATCAGCTGTTTCCGAACAGAAATCATGGTTTCTTGCTCTAGAGAAATAATACCTTGTGAATATATGATAAAACCCCTTAATGTACCATGAGTGAATAAGAATGATTAACTTTTTTGTGTTAGTGATAACAGCTTTTAATTAAGACAGGCAAATGATTTGTGTTAATATCCCTTATGATGGTTGTGTAATCTCATATATATAGGCGTGTATGCCGTATAAGCAAAATCGCTATTTTTCAAATTGCTGGTGCTCACTCAAATATGCATGAATCTTCAAAAAATTGCACGTGGGTATTTTTTATGTCAATATGCAACATCAAAATTTTGAACAGCATTGTAGGACAAAGTTGGGGCAACTGTCACACCCTAACGTACATGCCTCATGTCAAGCCTATGCAATCCTGACATCTGGTGGTAAATACTTTTATTTAACTCAGTGTCAATGTGTAATTCGACGAGTGAGCATGGTTAAGATATCGAGAAATGACATGATCGCAATTGGTTTAAGTGTTGCAATCTCTGATAAGTCAAAGAAAAAAGAAAAAAATTGATTCATGTTAACATGAATCAATTTAATGAAAATTTTATCGATGAATACAAGTCACGCCGGTGTCTTTGGGAAATGAAAAACATCGATTGTAGCAATAAAATAAAAAGAGAAAATATATTCATGCAGTGATTCAATTATTGCTCGACAGGTTTCGGGAATAATTTTTCCAAGGGATTGAGCGGAGATAAACGAAGAAGATTTGATATCTTTATAGGATCTCCCCGTTGTCAAAAACCTCAAAGTTACTACCAATTTCTCGTGACCAGTGATGTATTTCCTCATTATTGTGTCATTTTTTGTAACTGAGATCCGATTTTTGATAAAATATTATAAACTTCCTCTGACATACGTAAATAGTTAAATAAATCGCGTTTATCTCCATTTAAATGTTGTAGAAGTGAAATGTGACTCATGGTACTTCCTTTTCTTAACCAATTTTTAATCCACATTGATTTTTTCTTTGACTTATCAGAGATTGCAACACTTAAACCAATTGCGATCATGTCATTTCTCGATATCTTAACCATGCTCACTCGTCGAATTACACATTGACACTGAGTTAAATAAAAATATTTACTACCAGATGTCAGGAGTGCATAGGCTTGACATGAGGCATGTACATGTATGAGCAACATGAAGCCATCAAACCAAATTCATCGCTGGCTTGATAGGTTGAGCATGAAGCAGGCATGTACGTGTATGGCTGGCTTTAAAAGCAGAAGTGGACTATTTTATCATCAATAAGACACTGGGAGTCAAACCAGGTTTTTTTTTTCAATTTTATCAAAAAATGCAAAAAACACAAAAATGGTGTATTTTCAGCAAACATTTCACCTATTTAGTGTTTCATACACAGGAATTTTATTGCATATATGTTTTGTATATAGATAGAAATTTAATTTAGGATAATTTTTTTTTTTAATTTCACCCTCGCGCGGGGTGAAAATAAAAAAAATTAAAAAACGTTATGAAATTTGTTTTTCATTTTGCACCATATCAAGTTTGGGCTCATTTAAAAGCTCTGGGTCAGATGAAATAAATGACACCAAAATCAACTTGATTGGTCAACTACAAGCTGAGATATGACTTCTTAAAGGGTGCGCGCTTGCTCCATTCGTCAAAATTTTGACCCCCCGTACATTGCCACCTAGTGGTCACAGAACAAAAAAAAATTGCAGTTTTACATAACTTGGTGGAGGCTACCACTCCACCAAATTTCATCAAAATCTGAGATATCAAGGTTCCTAGTTCAGGTGATCTGTCCTGGAATACCCCTTGGGGCATTCCAGGACAGATCGCCTGAACTAGGAACCTTGATATCTCAGATTTTAATGAAATTTGGTGGAGTGGTAGCCCCCACCAAGTTATGCAAAACTGCAATTTTTTTTTGTTCTGTGACCACTAGGTGGCAATGTACGGGGAGTCAAAATTTTGACGAATGGAGCAAGCGCGCACCCTTTAAGAAGTCATATCTCAGCTTGTAGTTGACCAATCAAGCTGATTTTGGTGTCATTTATTTCATCTGACCCAGAGCTTTTAAATGAGCCAAAACTTGATATGGTGCAAAATGAAAAAAAAATTTCATAACGTTTTTGTTTATTTTTTTTATTTTCACCCCGCGCGAGGGTGAAATTAAAAAAAAATTTATCCTAAATTAAACTTCTATCTATATACAAAACATATATGCAATAAAATTCCTGTGTATGAAACACTAAATAGGTGAAATGTTTGCTGAAAATACACCATTTTTGTGTTTTTTGGCATTTTTTGATGATAAAATTGAAAAAAAAAACCTGGTTTGACTCCCAGTCTTATTGATGATAAAATAGTCCACTTCTGCTTTTAAAACTGGCCATACACATACATGCCTGCTTCATGCTCAACCTATCAAGCCAGCGATGAATTTGGTTTGATGGCTTCATGTTGCTCATACACGTACATGCCTCATGTCAAGCCTATGCAATCCTGACATCTGGTGGTAAATATTTTTATTTAACTCACAGTGTCAATGTGTAATTTGACGAGTGAGCATGGGTAAGATATCAAGAAATGACATGATCGCAATTGGTTTAAGTGTTGCAATCTCTGATAAGTCAAAGAAAAAAGAAAAAAATCAATGTGAATTAAAAATTGGTTAAGAAAAGGAAGTACCATGAGTCACATTTCACTTCTACAACATTTAAATGGAGATAAACGCAATTTATTTAACTATTTACATATGTCAGAGGAAGTTTATAATATTTTATCATCAAAAATTGGATCCCAGTTACAAAAAATGACACAATAATGAGGAAATACATCACTGGTCAAGAGAAATTGGTAGTAACTTTGAGGTTTTTGACAATGGGAAGATCCTATAAAGATATCAAATCATCTTCGTTTATCTCCGCTCAATCCCTTGGAAAAATTATTCCCGAAACCTGTCGAGCAATAATTGAATCACTGCATGAATATATTTTCTCTTTTTATTTCATTGCTACAATCGATGTTTTTCATTTCCCAAAGACACCGGTGTGACTTGTATTCATCGATAAAGTTTTCATTAAATTGATTCATGTTAACCAAATACTCAAATGCAATAATGATATCCGAGGTTATATTGTGTCACCAGATGGCAGTAAATTGCCTTCATGCCAGTGATTTGCTGAGAAATCGTACGATCTGTGACTATCACGTATGATGACGTCATATGCCTGGTTTGATGGCATAAGCATGAGGCAGGCATGTACGTGTATGGCCGGCTTAAGAGTAAAAACTATGTACCTATTCTCATTTGATTTGTTGTTATTATTTGATACTATTAACTAACTTTTCTTTTTTATAATTTGCAGACAAACTTGTCAGAATTATTAACTGCAGTGTAATTACCCGAGTATATTATACATCATGCCTAAAACTACGCCATCTTGCTCTGGTCCTTTTAAGTCTCATTCTAGAAAAATTTACAAAAACCTTAGAGCTGTTCCTACAAGACTAATTGACAATGAGCTGGTCAAACACGGTGACAAAGTTTGTATGAACTGCTTGAAAAAGCTCAACAGAATCTTTCCAGAAAAAAGCTCTCCATGTTTTGACAATTGCCATGAGCATGCTCAACTAAAGAATGAGTCTTCCTCAGCAGAAATATCTGAAAGTGCATGTTCGGAATCTGAAGAAGATGAAATTGGCTTAAACCTTTCTGCTTCAGCTCTGACTGAACAAATTCTGCCTCTTTTGGGACAAATGCCAGTCAAACGAGGTAAAAGTTTATGCATGTAAAATCCATGTTCACTTATTTAGTTGTATGATTTATTTTTACGTCATTTTTTTTAATTTTGATGTTTTAACTTAATTTTTAGACTGTGTTTTTTAATAATAATTTTTAAATTCAAAAAAATTAAATATTTTGATAGTTTTACTATACAAAGGTTTGGAATTTTTTGCTTCTTTTTAACAGACCATCTCACGCAACAGAAAAAAGCTGCTAGAATCAAGAAAAAGCTACGATCATCACATGATGTACTGAAGAGAAACCTTGAAGCAAGTTATGGAATGAAAATTCCTGATGCTGAGGAGTTGGATAATGATCTTGAATGGTTGAAATTTATTTTTTACACCTTTAAATACTTATATTAATTAAATAGAAATGTCATAACAAAGAACTAAAAAAATGAACTATAAATTAGTTATAAAGCACTGTGAAGTAATACATATATACAAGTAATACATAATACATTGACAGTCTTCTCCTTTTTCACAGCTACAACAATTTGATGATGGAGCTAAAAACAGCCTTCGAGAGCACTGCAGATCGAGCAAGAAGACTTCAAATTTTGTCTCTAACCCCATTCAATTTCGAGAAAATGATGATTTTTTTTGGTGCAACAGAATACATGGTTAAGCTGAGTCGCAAAATGAAAAAAGAGCAAGGAATTTTACCTCAAGTTCCAATGTTGAGTAAAGGCCAAAAAGTCTTGGAAGACATGAAAGATCAAATCAGGGCATACTACGAGCTCGATGATATAAGTCGCCTCTGTCCAGGTAAAAAAGACTACGTCTCAGTCAAGAATGAAGACGGCATAAAAAAACATGCTCAAAAGCGGCTTATTTTAAGCAATCTTCGTGAAGTGTATGTAAAATTTAAGAATGAAAATGAAAATCATAAAATTGGATTCTCTACATTTTGTTCTTTGCGACCTAAACATTGTATTCTTGCTGGAACTGGGGGCACGCACTCGGTGTGCATTTGCACATACCATCAAAACCCAAAACTGCAGCTCAATGCTATCGGAGAAAAAGGCCTAAGTCTTGATGACATCATGGCAAAAGCAGTTTGTGAGCTGGGCCGAGAGGATTGCATGATGAGACAGTGCAAGGATTGCCCAGGAGAAGCAGGTGTGATCAACTTTTTAAGAAATCTGCCTTCAATGGAGGATATAATTGAAATAAGGTATAAAACATGGGTAACAGTTGATCGATGCAATTTGGAGGACAAAATTGAAACTGTAGAGGAATTTTTGGAATCATTTTTGTCTGTTGTTGTCAAACTCTTGAGACACCATTTCATTGCAAAGAAACAATCAGCATTCTTCAAGCACACAAAGGAAAACTTGAACACTAATGAAGGACTTCTGGTAATGGACTTTAGTGAAAACTATTCTTTCGTTGTTCAAGACGCAGCACAAGGTTATCACTAAAAAACTCACAATGTACCCTCCATCCATTTGTTTTCTATTTCAGAAAACCAGACTCCACCATTGGACATGAAAGCTTTTGTTTTGTATCAGATTCCACAAGGCACACAACATCGACGGTCTACACTTTTCTGAAGGAACTAATACCACATCTAAAACAAACCCATGACCACATTCAAAAAATTATTTATTTCTCAGACGGCTGTGCTGAACAGTACAAAAATCATTTCAACTTTATAAATCTTGTATATCATTATGAAGACTGGTTTACAGGCTGAATGGAACTTTTTTGCCGCTTTGCATGGCAAAAATGCATGTGATGGAATTGGAGGAACATTAAAAAGATCAGCAGCTAGAGCCAGCTTACAAAGACCATTGGATTGTCAAATTTGAACACCTGTTGACTACTTCAACTACTGTCAAGAATCCATACCTACAATAAAAACCTTTTTCACTGAATCAAAGAAAGTTGAGGAAACACAGGAATCACTGAAAACACGATTTCAAGCAGCAACAACTATTCCTGGGACTCAAAAACACTATCGCTTCCAACCAACTGACAACAAGGAACTGAACATTTATCAAGTTTCACAAAGCACTTCAGATCAAAATAAAACACTGGTAAAAGTCATCAATGCTCCAGATTCATCAATAAGTGGAGATAACTCATCCAGAATACCAGCTAATTCTTATGTTTGTGTGCAAGAAGGAGGGCAGAAATGGGTTGCTTATGTGGAATCTTTTGACGATGAATTTAGGGACTACTTCGTACGTTTTCTTCACCCTTCTGGAATACGACCTGCCTACTGGTTTTCAGACGACAAACGCGAACAATGTTACAAACCACGAGAGCAGATAATTGGAGTTCTGCCTGAACCACAGTTAACTGGTGGTTCAAGAATACAATACGTTTTTAACAAGAAACTTCTAGAATCATTGATGAAAACTTAAATGGTTCTGGTAATACTTCTACCCATCATTAACTTGTACAGGTACAGTTGTTTTGGTTCATTAACTGTCATACAATTATTATTATTATTATTAGTATTGTTTCTTACATTTTCTCCATATCTACAAGAAATAAATGGTCAATTGTATAAAAAAATACACATAGAAAGCGGACTATACCATAGTGTGCGGAATGTTGAAAAAAAGTGCTAAAAAAAGCAAAAATTGGTTTTTTAATGCAAATTTCACCTATTTATTGTTTCATACACAGGAATTTCATTGCATATGTGTTTTGTATATAGATAGAAGTTAAATTTAGGATAATTTTTTTTTTTTAATTTCACCCTCGCGCAGGGTGAAAATAAAAAAAATAAACTAAAAAAATTATAAATTTTTTTTTTCATTTTGCACCATATCAAGTTTGGGCTCGTTTAAAAGCTCTGGGTCAGATGAAATAAATCACACCAAAATTAACTTGATTGGTCAACTACAAGCTGAGACATGACTTCTTAAAGGGTGCACGCTTGCTCCATTCGTCAAAATTTTGACCCCCCGTACATTGCCACCTAGTGGTCACAGAACAAAAAAAAATTGCAGTTTTACATAACTTGGTGGAGGCTACCACTCCACCAAATTTCATCAAAATCTGAGATATCAAGGTTCCTAGTTCAGGCGATCTGTCCTGGAATGCCCCTATTGTCTGAATCATACAGAGGTCACAAAAGAATAAAAAAATACAAATAAATATAAATTGGAAAACAAAATGATGCCTAAATGATATATAAAGAAATATAAGATATAAGAAATATAAGATATAAGAAATATGGTGTCCGGACAACTGCCCCCTGGACAACCGCCCCGGACAACCGCCCCATAGGACAATCGCCCCCTGGATTATTGCCCCCCCATAAGTAAATAAAAATTAAATAGAAATTAAATTTACGTTTAAAAAATGGCAAGCTAAAACAATATTTAACAACATTATTGCCAATTCTTGCTTAATTTTGCTTGTAGCCTGAAAAAAAAAATTAGATTTAAAAAGTTAGCAATATTTAACAAAAATTTTTCCAATTATTGCTTACTTATTTATAATAAAATTATGAAGTTTAGCTACTTAATTTTATTTAAACAGTTGGCAAGACTTACGGTATTGTATTTCATATATACTATGGATTAATTAATTATATTTAAACAGTTGGCAATACTTATTGAAAGGTCGTTTTGAAAGTCATAGTTGGTGGTTAGGTTAGGTTAGGCTAGGTTAGATTATGTTAGGTTTGTTTTTTATAAATATTAATAAATTTAATTCCTATTTAATTTTTATTTACTTATGGGGGCAATAATCCGGGGGGCGATTGTCCTACGGGGGCAGTTGTCCAGGGGGCGATTGTCATATGGGGGCAGTTGTCATATGGGGGCAGTTGTCATATGGGGGCAGTTGTCCTACGGGGGCGGTTGTCCTAGCACCAAGAAATATATGATATATAAGAAATATATATATATACATAAGGGAAAAATTACTAAAGGTTTTTAGTTATTGTCTGAATGATACATAGGTCACAAAAGAATAAAGAAATAAAAATAAATATAAATTGGAAAAAATTACAAAATGATGCCTTAAATGAATATATAAAGAAATATAAGAAAATATAAGAAATATATAAGAAATATAGAAAATATATAAGAAATATATGCATATGTAAAATGAAAATGAACAATTCTATACCATCATTATATGGATTCATTGTCTTCATGCAGTACTTATGTTTGTATGATTTTTATGTTTGAATGTTCACTTTTACATAAGAAACCAAAATTGCCTAAACGAGTTCTGGATAGAATTTCGATTTGTACTTCTTTATTCATTACTGTATTCCTCTAATTCATCTTTTCTAATAATGACTTATACTGTACGTATGACAATGTGAATAACTATGACATCATAAAGTAACTTAATTCTCTTCACATTTTCCATACCGCGAATACTAAATCACCCATTTGGTATGTGGATATCTTTCATGTTCAATGTATGGTAAATTCTTTAATAATAATAATAAAAAAAACTTCATTCTCTATACATCATTATTTATATGTTGCATCCTACCTATTGTCTACTGATGCCTATCAACCTATCAGTCCATATTTTACGCATGTCTATATTACGCACACAACCTATTGTTATGTACATGTAAATACGTCTACATTTTTTTTTTTTTTTTTTTTTTTTTTTAGTGCATTCACCCCTCACAAGATATTCATAAATGCTTAGGCAAGTGATCGAATTCCACTAATCAGCATAAATCGAACATCTGAAAACGAAAAATCTCCTCTCGCTCTAATTTCAATTTATAATACATTATCATGCATTATGTTAAATCATGTGTGTCATGTATGTAAAAATTATCTCGTATGTGCCCATGTACTTTGTGTTGTACTAATAACCATATAATAACCATATTTAATATAAAAACATTGTAAAAACAAAACAAGTTATAGTAACTGTTTAATTGTAATTAACTGTAATACTTTAATTTAATATAATGTAATGTACTTTAATGAAACTATAATTAAATGTAATAATCTAATATATAATGTAATAATGTACTTAGATTGTACTTATGTACTACTATGAAATTATATCACCTTCAGAAATGTATACTCAGCGAAAATACGATTACTTTTTATTTATTTTTATTTTATTTTTTTTTATTCAGAATCTTTCATCTGATCATGTGTTTAAAAGGGGGGAAACTTAACCTTCAACTGCATTCCCCCAACATTTAGACTTATATGATACATGTAATTGTAAAATTAACTTCACTTCATTACTGCACTCTTCTTTGGTCACTACTACGAGACTCCCTTGTTAGCAGCCTCGCCTCCTTAATTTTTTTTAGATTCCGGCCTGAGCCATGGTCGAAAGAGGTCGAACCTCTACCCTTGTACATTCAGAGCATTACCTGTAACATTGTAGAAGTAAATTACAGTAAGAGAAACTTTTTATTTTCCCCTTCAAGTTGGGCTCTCTTCAGAAGAACTTAGTAAAGTTGATAAGTTATAAAAGAAAAATCGATAATTTTAGTATCAGAGTATTATAGAGAGAGAAGAATTAACAACTGTCGACCCTATAGTGAGAAAAAGAAATTAGAATATTATAGAAGAAACTATCGCGAGAAATATCCATTGCTGCCTCCCAACCAGAACCCCCATCAATACGAGACAACCCAAGCACCATAGAAGATATTGGGTTAAACAGTGTGGCGACCCTATAGCCAGGATAAGAAACTGACAACCCCTGCATCCAGGATTCTTCCAGTCTTCTAGACCCTGGAAATCAAAGCAACCATAAGCACATAGAAGAAGGATTTTAACAAGTGGCCACTCTTTGGCCAGGATAGAAATTACCCTGCATCAGGATAAAACCAGTTGACTGGCGTGTCACGACTTCCAGTTCGTAACATCCACCCTTAAACCAGTGTGTAACGACTCCAAGTTCTCCATGCCTAGTTTTCATCCAAGAACAAGTAGCCAGCAAGATGTCTTCAGGACACGTCTCTAAGGATTTTGCCGTAGAAAATTTTGTTAAGTAGAGAGTTTGTTTTTTTTAAGAAATTTTTAAACATTTGAAAAGTCAGTATTATTAACAGTTAATAATGAGTATCAAGCCAGAATTTACAAGAAACACAGTGAACATTTCAGACACCAGTGATACATTTTTTTTAGTGAAACAGTTAAATTTCACCGGTTAATTGTCACAGAAGTTGATTTTCACAGTTATTGTCACAGAGTTATTTTCAGTTATTTTCACTATTATAGTTAGTATAGAGTACCTTCGCGTACATTCGAGTGAAATGTTGTTTACATTTTTTATTTCTGTTTACAATTTTTTCAAATTATTGAATTGACTTGCAAATTAAGAGAGAGAGAGTTCATTGAGAGATTTATAGAGATACTTGAAGTAGTTTCAAGTCAGTTTTAGTTGCAAATCAGTTTTCAGACAGTTTCAGTTGGTTGTAACCAAGAGGGACAACCAAACCCCAGAGATTTATAAAGATACTTGAAGTAGTTTCGAGTCAGTTTTAGTTGCAAATCAGTTTTCAGACAGTTTCAGTTGGTTGGATCCAAGAGGGACAACCAAACCCCAGAGATTAATAGTCTTCACTTGATAGCAGTTCAAGTGCAAGTCAGTTTCATTTTCAGTAGACTCCACTTGATAGAGTTCAAGCGCAGTCAATTTCAGTCAGTTCAGTTTCAAGATACTTGATAGAATTCAAGTCAGACAGTTTCAATTTTCAGTCTCAGTCAGTTAGTCAGTTTCAAGTCTCAGTCAGTTAGTCAGTTTCAAGTCTCAGTCAGTTAGTCAGTTTCAAGTCTCAGTCAGTTAGTCAGTTTCAAGTCTCAGTCAGTTAGTCAGTTTCAAGTCTCAGTCAGTTAGTCAGTTTTGAAGTCTCAGTCAGTTAGTCAGTTTTGAAGTCTCAGTCAGTTAGTCAGTTTTGAAGTCTCAGTCAGTTAGTCAGTTTCGAAGTCTCAGTCAGTTAGTCAGTTTCGAAGTCTCAGTCAGTTAGTCAGTTTCGAAGTCTCAGTCAGTTTTGAAGTCAGTCTCAGTCAGTTTTGAAGTCAGTCTCAATCAGTTTTGAAGTCAGTCTCAGTCAGTTTTGAAGTCAGTCTCAGTCAGTTTTGAAGTCAGTCTCAGTCAGTTTTGAAGTCAGTCTCAGTCAGTTTTGAAGTCAGTCTCAGTCAGTTTTGAAGTCAGTCTCAGTCAGTTTTGAAGTCAGTCTCAGTCAGTTTTGAAGTCAGTCTCAGTCAGTTTTGAAGTCAGTCTCAGTCAGTTTTGAAGTCAGTCTCAGTCAGTTTTGAAGTCAGTCTCAGTCAGTTTTGAAGTCAGTCTCAGTCAGTTTTGAAGTCAGTCTCAGTCAGTTTGAAGTCAGTCTCAGTCAGTTTTGAAGTCAGTCTCAGTCAGTTTTGAAGTCAGTCTCAGTCAGTTTTGAAGTCAGTCTCAGTCAGTTTTGAAGTCAGTCTCAGTCAGTTTTGAAGTCAGTCTCAGTCAGTTTTGAAGTCAGTCTCAGTCAGTTTTGAAGTCAGTCTCAGTCAGTTTTGAAGTCAGTCTCAGTCAGTTTTGAAGTCAGTCTCAGTCAGTTTTGAAGTCAGTCTCAGTCAGTTTTGAAGTCAGTCTCAGTCAGTTTTGAAGTCAGTCTCAGTCAGTTTTGAAGTCAGTCTCAGTCAGTTTTGAAGTCAGTCTCAGTCAGTTTGAAGTCAGTCTCAGTCAGTTTGAAGTCAGTTTCAGTCAGTTTTGAAGTCAGTTTCAGTCAGTTTTGAAGTCAGTTTCAGTCAGTTTTGAAGTCAGTTTCAGTCAGTTTCAGTCAGTTTTGAAGTCAGTTTCAGTCAGTTTTGAAGTCAGTTTCAGTCAGTTTTATTTAAAGTTAGTTTTGAAGTCAGTCTCAGTCAGTTTTGAAGTCAGTCTCAGTCAGTTTTGAAGTCAGTCTCAGTCAGTTTGAAGTCAGTCTCAGTCAGTTTTGAAGTCAGTCTCAGTCAGTTTTGAAGTCAGTCTCAGTCAGTTTTGAAGTCAGTCTCAGTCAGTTTTGAAGTCAGTCTCAGTCAGTTTTGAAGTCAGTCTCAGTCAGTTTTGAAGTCAGTCTCAGTCAGTTTTGAAGTCAGTCTCAGTCAGTTTTGAAGTCAGTCTCAGTCAGTTTTGAAGTCAGTCTCAGTCAGTTTTGAAGTCAGTCTCAGTCAGTTTTGAAGTCAGTCTCAGTCAGTTTTGAAGTCAGTCTCAGTCAGTTTTGAAGTCAGTCTCAGTCAGTTTTGAAGTCAGTCTCAGTCAGTTTTGAAGTCAGTCTCAGTCAGTTTTGAAGTCAGTCTCAGTCAGTTTTGAAGTCAGTCTCAGTCAGTTTGAAGTCAGTCTCAGTCAGTTTTGAAGTCAGTCTCAGTCAGTTTTGAAGTCAGTCTCAGTCAGTTTTGAAGTCAGTCTCAGTCAGTTTTGAAGTCAGTCTCAGTCAGTTTTGAAGTCAGTCTCAGTCAGTTTTGAAGTCAGTCTCAGTCAGTTTTGAAGTCAGTCTCAGTCAGTTTTGAAGTCAGTCTCAGTCAGTTTTGAAGTCAGTCTCAGTCAGTTTTGAAGTCAGTCTCAGTCAGTTTTGAAGTCAGTCTCAGTCAGTTTTGAAGTCAGTCTCAGTCAGTTTTGAAGTCAGTCTCAGTCAGTTTTGAAGTCAGTCTCAGTCAGTTTTGAAGTCAGTCTCAGTCAGTTTTGAAGTCAGTCTCAGTCAGTTTTGAAGTCAGTCTCAGTCAGTTTTGAAGTCAGTCTCAGTCAGTTTTGAAGTCAGTCTCAGTCAGTTTTGAAGTCAGTCTCAGTCAGTTTTGAAGTCAGTCTCAGTCAGTTTTGAAGTCAGTCTCAGTCAGTTTTGAAGTCAGTCTCAGTCAGTTTTGAAGTCAGTTTTGAAGTCAGTTTCAGTCAGTTTTGAAGTCAGTTTCAGTCAGTTTTGAAGTCAGTTTCAGTCAGTTTTGAAGTCAGTTTCAGTCAGTTTTGAAGTCAGTTTCAGTCAGTTTTGAAGTCAGTTTCAGTCAGTTTTGAAGTCAGTTTCAGTCAGTTTTGAAGTCAGTTTCAGTCAGTTTTGAAGTCAGTTTCAGTCAGTTTTGAAGTCAGTTTCAGTCAGTTTTGAAGTCAGTTTCAGTCAGTTTTGAAGTCAGTTTCAGTCAGTTTTGAAGTCAGTTTCAGTCAGTTTTGAAGTCAGTTTCAGTCAGTTTTGAAGTCAGTTTCAGTCAGTTTTGAAGTCAGTTTCAGTCAGTTTTGAAGTCAGTTTCAGTCAGTTTTGAAGTCAGTTTCAGTCAGTTTTGAAGTCAGTTTCAGTCAGTTTTGAAGTCAGTTTCAGTCAGTTTTGAAGTCAGTTTCAGTCAGTTTTGAAGTCAGTTTCAGTCAGTTTTGAAGTCAGTTTCAGTCAGTTTTGAAGTCAGTTTCAGTCAGTTTTGAAGTCAGTTTCAGTCAGTTTTGAAGTCAGTTTCAGTCAGTTTTGAAGTCAGTTTCAGTCAGTTTTGAAGTCAGTTTCAGTCAGTTTTGAAGTCAGTTTCAGTCAGTTTTGAAGTCAGTTTCAGTCAGTTTTGAAGTCAGCTTCAGTCAGTTTTATTTAAAGTTAGTTTTGAAGTCCCAAGTTAGTTTTGAAGTCCCAAGTTAGTTTTGAAGTCCCAGGTTAGTTTTGAAGTCCCAGGTTAGTTTTGAAGTCCCAGGTTAGTTTTGAAGTCCCAAGTTAGTTTTGAAGTCCCAAGTTAGTTTTGAAGTCCCAAGTTAGTTTTGAAGTCCCAAGTTAGTTTTGAAGTCCCAAGTTAGTTTTGAAGTCCCAAGTGTGTTTTGAAGTCCCAAGTGTGTTTTGAAGTCTCAAGTGTGTTTTGAAGTCCCAAGTGTGTTTTGAAGTCCCAAGTGTGTTTTGAAGTCCCAAGTGTGTTTTGAAGTCCCAAGTCATTTCAATGCAGTCAATTGAATTCAACTTTTTTAGTTGTTTAAGAGAAATTAGTTTAAGAGAATGTAATAAAAGAATTTAATTCAACCTTTTTTATGTTGTAAAAGAGAATTAAATTCAACCTGAATTGACTGGTTTGTGACTTTAGTTAACCTTTTTTTTTTTGTAAGAAGGAAATTGACCGATTTGTCTTTTCATGCAGTTGTTGCATATATAAATATACAGGGTGTCCCATAAGTCCAGCATCATAGGAGAAATTCATATTTTTCTATTTCTATAAACCATAATTCATATTTTTCTCTTTCTACAGGCCATAATGTCTGTGAGCAAGGAAGAACGAATCCAGATAATTCTACTCATAGGAAATCGGAGTCAGAGAGGCTGCTGCTGAATTTAACAGACTGCATCCAGACCGCGAGCCAATAACAGAGTTGTGTTAGCAGACTTGTTGCAAAGTTTAAGGAAACAGGATCCATAGAAGATAAACCATGCAGTGGACCTTCAAGGAGGTCCACTGACAATGATACAGCGACTGCTATCTTGGCTCATTTTAACAGAAGTCCCAATAAGTCTCTTCAGCGATTGTCCGCAGAAACAGGAGTGTTGAAAAGTAGCATCCATCGCATTCTTCAGGCTCACAAATGGCATCCATATAAACTTCAGATCCTACAGAAATTAAGTGAAGATGATCCCAACTGGTGGATGGAATTTTGTGAATGGGCTACAGAGCAATATGCTCGGGATGCCAATTTCCCATCCACCATTCTGTTCAGTGATGAGGCTGTTTTTTTATGGAAATGGTGAGGTAAATCGACAGAACACCCACTACTGGTCTCAAAACAACCCTCACTGGTATACCTCTTCAAAGGAACAAGGTGCATCTCAGGTGATGGTATGGTGTGGCATTTGGAAGGATTGCATCATAGGCCCCCCTTTTTTTTATGAACATGTCACTGGAGGCACCTACCTACGTATGCTCAAGGAAGAAGCATTTCCCAGTGTCTTAAACGAAGAAGGAAATTTCCCAACATGGTTCCAGCAAGACGGCGCTCCTGCACATTACAGCACCCAAGGGAATACCTGTACCAACAATTCCCTGGTCATTGGATAGGACGTCGAGGGCCTGTTGAATGGCCAGCTAGAAGCCCGGATCTCATGCCACTAGATTTTGATCTCTGGAGCCACTTGAAAGCGCTGGTATACGCAGAAAAAATTAGGAGTGTTGAACATTTGCGGCAGCGCATTATTGGGGCATGTAACACCATTACTCCTGACATCATTCACCATGTGCTTGCTGACTGGGTATCACATCTGAATTTGTGTATTGAAAACAATGGTGGAATATTGAGCACGTTCTGTAAATAAAAGCTTTTGTTTTGCCTTTTTTTATTATTTTTCCTATGATGCCGGACTTATGGGACACCCTGTATAGTTATGTATTTTATTATTTGTAACCAAAACCATTTTTACAAAGGTTGTAACCATTTTGATAATTATTGTAATGTATATGATGAACATGCCATCTCTCCATTTGTTGATCTTTAATTTTTGTTCTAAGCAGTCTGACAAAGCAATCTTTTTTTAAAAAAAAGGACAAAAAGACATATTGTCAATTTCAGACATATACCCCCGCTTAGTCACTCAATTCCCCCGAATGTCGTACTCCAAACTTTGTCTTTTTATTTTACTTTATTTTAACACCCCAACCCCAGTTGAACCCAGTGTCAACCAGAGAAATGGTTCAACCATGGTTAATTCCTCTTTGGTACTATGGAACATAACCTCAATTTATGTTAAGTTGTGTTTTTTATTTTTAAGTATATTATATGTTTAGTTCATTAAAATGCATAATTGATTTCTATTTTTAATTTGTATTCTTAATTTTCTTAATTCAATTATCGTGCTGATACTTCTAGTTAATGTTAATGGTTATATAGTTCATATATAGCTAGGAATGTAACTAGTCAAATTTAATTCCATCTTCAAAATTTAATTTTTAATACCACTAGATTTACTTTCATTAATTGTAAGTTCTTTTAAGTGAGTATTTATTTTAATTACCTTAATATGCGCAACTGATTATGTAAAATCGATAATTCCGATTGAATTTTATTACTTTTGACACATATTCGAATTCATTAAAACTTATACGCATACACCATCATTAATACTACCTGTAGATTTTAATTATAATCGACCTTGAACTTAAAGGATTTTATAATGATAATAATAATAATAATAATAATAATAATAATCATAAAATAATAACAACAATAACAATAATTGACTTAAACTTAAAGATTTTATAACCCATCTTAAATTATTATACATTATTTTTAAACTTTGTTAATTCAAAAACCTTCCAAATCCCTACACATACACACGTATGCACACTATATATACTATATACACAACCTTTATTCTAAAATCATTGGATATGACGATAATCTTTATTTAATTGCATGTAAGTGCTAACTATGCTATTTAGTCTTAATAATTGTTGTTTACTATATATAAATTTTTGCTCATGCATTTATTCAGTTAATTTAACAATCCTCTCAGCAAATCTGTCCCTCAAAATTATAAGATACACACTTTATACCTAGTACACACAAATACACACTAGACCACAGGTCTAAACATCACCCATTACGTAATTCGATTTTTTACCTACAATAGTCAATAAAAATTAGTTTATTAACTGTACTATCATGGTAACTTTGGATATTCCTGACCTTAAAATTTAAATTTTTCTCTTTTACCTACTATTCATTAGGTATGTATTTTTTTCCACAGGAAAATAAAATTTCATTGAAAATTTAATAATATCATTGTTTGTCTAAATCAGGGGTGGGGAAACTTTTCAGTACCAAGGGCAAAAATCGATAATATAAACACCTCCGCGGGCGTCTGGCAAATTTTAAGCTTATATACAGCGTGTCCCAAAGAAATGTATACCCACTTTGTCGATAATACCAGCTATGAGGATAATAAATATATTACTTTTTATATGTTTTTTAATAAAGAATTTTCTCCTGAATCTAAATATGTAATTATGTTTATTAAAAAATGAAGAACAAAAAAGTTACAGATATTTAAATTATAATTATTATTTTCGAGACTTCATGTGCGATATTTTCTAATATTTTAACCGACTGTTTTGAGATACAGTACTTATGTTTAGTGTTGATATTGAAGCATAAATGTTGTAATTATTAGTTAATTCAAAAAATTTACAAATTCGTTAAATGACACTTTATCTAAGATGTTCGACATCTTCCAGAACGTTGTTTTTGTAAGTTTTGCACAGTGCCGTCGGTTTCAAACTTATCTCGTATACGTGCAAAAATATTAGAAAATATCGCACATGAAGTCTCGAAAATAATAATTATAATTTAAACATCTGTAACTTTTTTGTTTTTCAATTTTTAATAAAAATAATTACATATTTAGATTCAGGAGAAAATTCTTTATTAAAAAACATAAAAAGTAATATATTTATTATCCTCATAGCTGGTATTATCGAACAAAGTGGGTATACATTTCTTTGGGACACGCTGTATATAAGATGTATTTTAAAAAGCTATTTGCTGGGCTGTAAATAAATAATTTTTAGTAAATAATAAATACCTAAGCGGGCGAATTGAAATTAGCTCGTGGGCAAAATTTCGCCCACGGGCGAGGGTTTCCCCACCCCTGGTCTAAATTAACGTATTAATCATTTTATTCTGTTTGCATAAATTAAAGTATTAATCTTCAAATTTTTTATATTTCATAATAACTCTAAACAAGTGTCGTGTTAAAAATTTGATTACTCTGCATTGTACCCAACCACTTGAACTCACTTGTTCTGTATAAAATTTGTAATTATAAAAACCATAGTCATCATCTAGTTTGAATTAGTTGGGATGTTATATTAATTGTAATGTATTGTATTAATTGTATTATATTATTGTGTTAATATTTTAAAAAGGGGAGCACTGTAAAAATGAACAATGAACAATTCTATACCATCATTATATGGATTCATTGTCTTCATGCAGTACTTATGTTTGTCTGGTTTTTATGTTTGAATGTTCATTTTTACATAAGAAACCAAAATCACCTAAATGAGTTTTGGATAGAATTTCGATTTGTACTTCTTTATTCATTACTGTATTTCTCTAATTCATCTTTTCTAATAATGACTTATACTGTATGTATGACATAATGTGAATAACTACCGTATGACATCATAAAGTAACTCAATTCTCTTCACATTTTCCATACCGCGAATACTAAATCACCCATTTGGTATATGGATATCTTTCATGTTCAATGTATGGTAAATTCTTTAATAATAATAATAAAAAAAACTCCATTCTCTATACATCATTATTTATATGTTGTGTCCTACCTATTGTCTACTGATGCCTATCAACCTATCAGTCCATATTTTATGCGTGTCTATATTATGCACACAACCTATTGTTTTTCATACATGTAAATACGTCCACATGTATTATTTTTTTTAGTGCATTCACCCCTCGCAAGATATTCATAAATGCTTAGGCAAGTGATCAAATTCCACTAATCAGCATAAATCGAACATCTGAAAACGAAAAATCTCCTCTCGCTCTAATTTCAATTTATAACACATTATCATGCGTTATGTTAAATCATGTGTGTCATGTATGTAAAAATTATCTTGTATGTGCCCATGTACTTTGTGTTGTACTAATAACCATATATAAATATAAAAACATTGTAAAAACAAAACAAAAAAAGTTATAGTAACTGTTTAATTGTAATTAACTGTAATACTTTAATTTAATATAATGTAATGTACTTTAATGAAACTGTAATTAAATGTAATAATCTAATATATAATGTAATAATGTACTTAGATTGTACTTATGTACTACTACGAAATTATATCACCTTCAGAAATGTATACTCGGCAAAAATACGATTACTTTTTATTTTATTTTTTTTTAAATTTTTATTTGGAATCTTTCATCTGATCATGTGTTTAAAAGGGGGGAACTTAACCTTCAACTGCATTCCCCCAACATTTAGACTTATATGATACATGTAATTGTAAAATTAACTTCACTTCATTACTGCACTCTTCTTTGGTCACTACTACGAGACTCCCTTGTTAGCAGCCTCACTGCGAGGAGGGGGCAGAGGCCCCTTGCCTCCTTAATTTTTTTTTAGATTCCAGCCTGAACCATGGTCGAAAGAGGTTGAACCTCTACCCCTGTAAATTCAGAGCATTACCTGTAACATTGTAGCAATAAATTATAGTAAGAGAAACTTTTTATTTTCCCCTTCAAGTTGGGCTCTCTTCAGAAGAACTTAGTCAGTAAAATCGATGTTATAAAAGAAAAATTGATAATTTTAGTATCAGAGAAAGTATCAGAGTATTATAGAAAGAGAAGAATTAACAACTGTCGACCCTATAGCGAGAAAAAGAAATTAGAATATTATAGAAGAAACTATCGTGAGAAATATCTGTTGCTGCCTCCCAACCAGAACCCCCGTCGACTCTGAACCACCCGAGGGCCATAAAAGGAGAGGTTAACATATACATAAGAAATACATACATATACACATATACCCCCGCAAGGGGGTTCTAAGCTCATGCTCTTGAGTGCTCGTTTGTACGTGCTTGTTCCAGGAGGTTTCACGTGTGCCCTCCCGGCCCTAGCACCCAAGGATGATGGGGCTCGACCTTGCAGTCCTTGTCATCCTTGGTCTTTTTCCACTTCGACTGTCCCCCTCCACCCTTTCTTTTTCCTGTCTTTCCTCTCACTTTTTCTTTGTTTTTCTGCCGAGATATGCCCTTTTAAATAGAGGCGAATCGGTTCTTCCCGAACTTAAAAAAAAAAAAAAAAAAAAATACACATACATATATACAGGGTGGGCGGAAAGTAGCTCCCTATTTTGGATTGGTAAAAAAATACGTATATTATCCATTTATTTCAGAAGAAATAATATGAAAAGGTAGGCATACATGGTAGGTTTTCTCTAAAATTCAATGTGGGCTCCAACTCTTTCCACCAGCTTCTGGAGCCGCCCAGGAATGGCGTCCACTGACTTTAGCAGGAACTCCGGCGGGATGGAGGACATGACTTCCTGAATTCGGTCCTCCAGTTCTTCCAATGTCCTCGGTTTGGTGCGGTAGACTTCTTCCTTTACCCACCCCCAAAGAAAGAAGTCGCACGGTTACCGCTGAAAAACGGCAGAATCGGTTCAGTGTAACGGTGTGGTGTGGTATGACCTCAGATCAGGTTGTGGGCCCGTTCCTTCTGCGCAACACCATGAATGCTGAGCGGTACCTTGCTATGTTGCGAAACGAGGTCTGGCCGGTTGTCAGCACATGGGAGAACATCGACGATCTGATATTTATGCAAGATGGCGCCCCTCCGCACTCGCTCTTGTTGTCCGTGAGTGGCTGGATGCCCACTTCCCTGGGCGTTGGATGGGTCGTCGTGGTCCACATCAATGGCCAGCCAGGAGCCCCGACTTGACACCGTGCGACTTCTTTCTTTGGGGGTGGGTAAAGGAAGAAGTCTCCCGCACCAAACCGAGGACATTGGAAGAACTGGAGGACCGAATTCGGGAAGTCATGTCCTCCATCCCGCCGGAGTTCTGCTAAAGTCAGTGGACGCCATTCCTGGGTGGCTCCAGAAGCTGGTGGAAAGAGTTGGAGCCCACATTGAATTTTAGAGAAAACCTACCATGTATGCCTACCTTTTCATATTATTTCTTCTGAAATAAATGGATAATATACGTATTTTTTTACCAATCCAAAATAGGGAGCTACTTTCCACCCACCCTGTACACGTCTTTTTGTTTAGCGTCAAAGCCTCCATTGGCATACATGCATTCGTTCTACATCACTTACCCCGCTTACCAGCTGTTAGAATTGTTGTAAAGGCATGGAAAGAGGTAACCACAACCACTATGAACTCTGCGTGGAAGAAACTGTAGCCCTCTGTGATTTATCATTTTGTGGGCTTTGAGGAACAAAGCAATCCTGAAGCTGAAATTCTCCACCTTGGGCAGGCAATGGGACTGGAAGTTGATGCTGATGATGTGCAGGAACTTCTTCAAGAGCATGAGGGAGAGTTAAATGCAACAGACCTCCAAGAGATGGCAAAGGAATCTGAATCTGAATCTCTGGAGCGGATTACCTAAAACCCCATTGAACATGTACTTCATTTAACGTCACTTTCGGTTAATGCCACTTCTCCCAGAACGAATCAATGACGTTAAACGAGGGTCGACTGTGTGTATATATGTATATATGTATATATATATATATATATATATATATGTATATATATATATGTAATATATATATATATATATATATATATAATATTATATATATATATATATATATATATATATATATATATATCGTAAAGAACGACGCTTGTATAGGAGATATTCCGCGCAAGACGAGAGAGAGAAAACGGAACAAATGAAAAATGAAGTAACCACCTGGGAATCGAACCCGGGATCTTCCGATTGCCGGTCAGACGCGATACCATTACACCATGGACTTCACTCTTCCAAATGCCGTATTCTTCTACATACTCGCAGAAACCAATGCCCCAAGGGGGCACCTCCCGCATGCCGTAACATTATATACATTCAACTGCAAAGAACACGCAGTATAAATAACGTAAAGAACGACGCTTGTATAGGAGATATCCGCGCAAGACGAGAGAGAGAAAACGGAACAAATGAAAAATGAAGTAACCACCTGGGAATCGAACCCGGGATCTTCCGATTGCCGGTCAGACGCGATACCATTACACCATGGACTTCACTCTTCCAAATGCCGTAATTCTTCTACATACTCGCAGAAACCAATGCCCCAAGGGGCACCTCCCGCATGCCGTAACATTATATACATTCAACTGCAAAGAACACGCAGTATAAAAACGTAAAGAACGACGCTTGTATAGGAGATATTCCGCGCAAGACGAGAGAGAGAAACGGAACAAATGAAAAAATGAAGTAACCACCGGGAATCGAACCCGGATCTTCCGATTGCCGGTCGAACGCGATACCATTACACCATGGACTTCACTCTTCCAAATGCCGTAAATTCTTCTACATACTCGCAGAAACCAATGCCCCAAGGGGGCACCTCCCGCATGCCGTAACATTATATACATTCAACTGCAAAGAACACGCAGTATAAAAACGTAAGAAACGACGCTTGTATAGGAGATATTCCGCGCAAGACGAGAGAGAGAAAACGGAACAAATGAAAAAATGAAGTAACCACCTGGGAATCGAACCCGGGATCTTCCGATTGCCGGTCAGACGCGATACCATTACACCATGGACTTCACTCTTCCAAATGCGTAATTCTTCTACATACTCGCAGAAACCAATGCCCCAAGGGGGCACCTCCCGCATGCCGTAACATTATATACATTCAACTGCAAAGAACACGCAGTATAATAACGTAAAGAACGACGCTTGTATAGGAGATATTCCGCGCAAGACGAGAGAGAGAAAACGGAACAAATGAAAAAATGAAGTAACACCTGGGAATCGAACCCGGGATCTTCCGATTGCCGGTCAGACGCGATACCATTACACCATGGACTTCACTCTTCCAAATGCCGTAATTCTTCTACATACTCGCAGAAACCAATGCCCCAAGGGGGCACCTCCCGCATGCCGTAACATTATATACATTCAACTGCAAAGAACACGCAGTATAAATAACGTAAAGAACGACGCTTGTATAGGAGATATTCCGCGCAAGACGAGAGAGAAAACGGAACAAATGAAAAAATGAAGTAACCACCTGGGAATCGAACCCGGGATCTTCCGATTGCCGGTCAGACGCGATACCATTACACCATGGACTTCACTCTTCCAAATGCCGTAATTCTTCTACATACTCGCAGAAACCAATGCCCCAAGGGGGCACCTCCCGCATGCCGTAACATTATATACATTCAACTGCAAAGAACACGCAGTATAAATAACGTAAAGAACGAACGCTTGTATAGGAGATATTCCGCGCAAGACGAGAGAGAGAAAACGGAACAAAGAAAAAATGAAAAAATGAAGTAACCACCTGGGAATCGAACCCGGGATCTTCCGATTGCCGGTCAGACGCGATACCATTACACCATGGACTTCACTCTTCCAAATGCCGTAATTCTTCTACATACTCGCAGAAACCAATGCCCCAAGGGGCACCTCCCGCATGCCGTAACATTATATACATTCAACTGCAAAGAACACGCAGTATAATAACGTAAAGAACGACGCTTGTATAGGAGATATTCCGCGCAAGACGAGAGAGAGAAAACGGAACAAATGAAAAAATGAAGTAACCACCTGGGAATCGAACCCGGGATCTTCCGATTGCCGGTCAGACGCGATACCATTACACCATGGACTTCACTCTTCCAAATGCCGTAATTCTTCTACATACTCGCAGAAACCAATGCCCAAGGGGGCACCTCCCGCATGCCGTAACATTATATACATTCAACTGCAAAGAACACGCAGTATAAATAACGTAAAGAACGACGCTTGTATAGGAGATATTCCGCGCAAGACGAGAGAGAGAAAACGGAACAAATGAAAAAATGAAGTAACACCTGGGAATCGAACCCGGGATCTTCCGATTGCCGGTCAGACGCGATACCATTACACCATGGACTTCACTCTTCCAAATGCCGTAATTCTTCTACTACGCAGAAACCAATGCCCCAAGGGGGCACCTCCCGCATGCCGTAACATTATATACATTCAACTGCAAAGAACACGCAGTATAAATAACGTAAAGAACGACGCTTGTATAGGAGATATTCCGCGCAAGACGAGAGAGAGAAAACGGAACAAATGAAAAAATGAAGTAACCACCTGGGAATCGAACCCGGGATCTTCCGATTGCCGGTCAGACGCGATACCATTACACCATGGACTTCACTCTTCCAAATGCCGTAATTCTTCTACATACTCGCAGAAACCAATGCCCCAAGGGGGCACCTCCCGCATGCCGTACATTATATACATTCAACTGCAAAGAACACGCAGTAAAATAACGTAAAGAACGACGCTTGTATAGGAGATATTCCGCGCAAGACGAGAGAGAGAAAACGGAACAAATGAAAAAATGAAGTAACCACCTGGGAATCGAACCCGGGATCTTCCGATTGCCGTCAGACGCGATACCATTACACCATGGACTTCACTCTTCCAAATGCCGTAATTCTTCTACATACTCGCAGAAACCAATGCCCCAAGGGGGCACCTCCCGCATGCCGTAACATTATATACATTCAACTGCAAAGAACACGCAGTATAAATAACGTAAAGAACGACGCTTGTATAGGAGATATTCCGCGCAAGACGAGAGAGAGAAAACGGAACAAATGAAAAAATGAAGTAACCACCTTGGAATCGAACCCGGGATCTTCCGATTGCCGGTCAGACGCGATACCATTACACCATGGACTTCACTCTTCCAAATGCCGTAATTCTTCTACATACTCGCAGAAACAAATGCCCCAAGGGGGCACCTCCCGCATGCCGTAACATTATATACATTCAACTGCAAAGAACACGCAGTATAAATAACGTAAAGAACGACGCTTGTATAGGAGATATTCCGCGCAAGACGAGAGAGAAAACGGAACAAATGAAAAAATGAAGTAACCACCTGGGAATCGAACCCGGGATCTTCCGATTGCCGGTCAGGACGCGATACCATTACACCATGGACTTCACTCTTCCAAATGCCGTAATTCTTCTACATACTCGCAGAAACCAATGCCCCAAGGGGCACCTCCCGCATGCCGTAACATTATATACATTCAACTGCAAAGAACACGCAGTATAAATAACGTAAAGAACGACGCTTGTATAGGAGATATTCCGCGCAAGACGAGAGAGAGAAAACGGAACAAATGAAAAAATGAAGTAACCACCTGGGAATCGAACCCGGGATCTTCCGATTGCCGGTCAGACGCGATACCATTACACCATGGACTTCACTCTTCCAAATGCCGTAATTCTTCTACATACTCGCAGAACCAATGCCCCAAGGGGGCACCTCCCGCATGCCGTAACATTATATACATTCAACTGCAAAGAACACGCAGTATAAATAACGTAAAGAACGACGCTTGTATAGGAGATATTCCGCGCAGACGAGAGAGAGAGAAAACGGAACAAATGAAAAAATGAAGTAACCACCTGGAATCGAACCCGGGATCTTCCGATTGCCGTCAGACGCGATACCATTACACCATGGACTTCACTCTTCCAAATGCCGTAATTCTTCTACATACTCGCAGAAACAAATGCCCCAAGGGGGCACCTCCCGCATGCCGTAACATTATATACATTCAACTGCAAAGAACACGCAGTATAAATAACGTAAAGAACGACGCTTGTATAGGAGATATTCCGCGCAAGACGAGAGAGAGAAAACGGAACAAATGAAAAATGAAGTAACCACCTGGGAATCGAACCCGGGATCTTCCGATTGCCGGTCAGACGCGATACCATTACACCATGGACTTCACTCTTCCAAATGCCGTAATTCTTCTACATACTCGCAGAAACCAATGCCCCAAGGGGGCACCTCCCGCATGCCGTAACATTATATACATTCAACTGCAAAGAACACGCAGTATAAATAACGTAAAGAACGACGCTTGTATAGGAGATATTCCGCGCAAGACGAGAGAGAGAAAACGGAACAAATGAAAAAATGAAGTAACCACCTGGGAATCGAACCCGGGATCTTCCGATTGCCGGTCAGACGCGATACCATTACACCATGGACTTCACTCTTCCAAATGCCGTAATTCTTCTACATACTCGCAGAAACAAATGCCCCAAGGGGGCACCTCCCGCATGCCGTAACATTATATACATTCAACTGCAAAGAACACGCAGTATAAATAACGTAAAGAACGACGCTTGTATAGGAGATATTCCGCGCAAGACGAGAGAGAGAAAACGAACAAATGAAAAAATGAAGTAACCACCTGGGAATCGAACCCGGGATCTTCCGATTGCCGGTCAGACGCGATACCATTACACCATGGACTTCACTCTTCCAAATGCCGTAATTCTTCTACATACTCGCAGAAACCAATGCCCCAAGGGGGCACCTCCCGCATGCCGTAACATTATATACATTCAACTGCAAAGAACACGCAGTATAAATAACGTAAGAACGACGCTTGTATAGGAGATATTCCGCGCAAGACGAGAGAGAGAAAACGGAACAAATGAAAAAATGAAGTAACCACCTGGGAATCGAACCGGGATCTTCCGATTGCCGGTCAGACGCGATACCATTACACCATGGACTTCACTCTTCCAAATGCCGTAATTCTTCTACATACTCGCAGAAACCAATGCCCCAAGGGGGCACCTCCCGCATGCCGTAACATTATATACATTCAACTGCAAAGAACACGCAGTATAAATAACGTAAAGAACGACGCTTGTATAGGAGATATTCCGCGCAAGACGAGAGAGAGAAAACGGAACAAATGAAAAAATGAAGTAACCACCTGGGAATCGAACCCGGGATCTTCCGATTGCCGGTCAGACGCGATACCATTACACCATGGACTTCACTCTTCCAAATGCCGTAATTCTTCTACATACTCGCAGAAACCAATGCCCCAAGGGGGCACCTCCCGCATGCCGTAACATTATATACATTCAACTGCAAAGAACACGCAGTATAAATAACGTAAAGAACGACGCTTGTATAGGAGATATTCCGCGCAAGACGAGAGAGAGAAAACGGCAATCGGAATCGGAAGATCCCGGGTTCGATTCCCAGGTGGTTACTTCATTTTTTCATTTGTTCCGTTTTCTCTCTCTCGTCTTGCGCGGAATATCTCCTATACAAGCGTCGTTCTTTACGTTATTTATACTGCGTGTTCTTTGCAGTTGAATGTATATAATGTTACGGTATGCGGGAGGTGCCCCCTTGGGGCATTGGTTTCTGCGAGTATGTAGAAGAATTACGGCATTTGGAAGAGTGAAGTCCATGGTGTAATGGTATCGCGTCTGACCGGCAATCGGAAGATCCCGGGTTCGATTCCCAGGTGGTTACTTCATTTTTCATTTGTTCCGTTTTCTCTCTCTCGTCTTGCGCGGAATATCTCCTATACAAGCGTCGTTCTTTACGTTATTTATACTGCGTGTTCTTTGCAGTTGAATGTGTATATATATATATATATATATATATATATATATATATATATATATATATATATATAAAAGAAATACACATACAACAATAAATTGAAAAATAAAACTAAGCATACAAATTTATAAGGAAAAAAAAAATTTACCAAAGGTTTAGCAACCTGCCCTTCTTGTTTAAATCCATTCTGAAGGAATTCAGAGCAACAGGATCGAGTTGAAACAGACCTTTACTCATGTTAAAGTTATTTGTAAGTTGAATTATAGCAGACTCAAGAATATTTCTATTAACAATGTTGCTAGAGTGAAACAAAACTGAAGCATTATTCCAATCAATACAATGGGATAACTCCGACAAATGGACAAAAAGGGCACTGGACAACTATCCCATTCTAACGGAATATTGATGCTGTTTTACACGAGTTTGCAAATCCTTTTCCATCTGACCTATGTAAAAGGAATCACATTGTTTACACCCAATTTTATAGATAATGTCTAAACTACTGGTAGGGCTGTTTTTTACTATGATATTTTTCACAATATTGTTATATGAAAAAACTACACTGATATCCAAAAGTTTAGGTACATTAGCAATGCCTAAGCAGCCCGGGAAAAATGGAAGTACTAAAATATTCTTTGACAAGGTGCGAGTGCTATTATTCACACGATAGAAGGTTCATTTAGCCTTATTAAGACAAGATTCCACGTGTTACTTTCGTGAAATAATTTTCATATATATATATGATGAATAAAACCACGAAGGAAAGGAAACACAAAATGGTGCTCAAGCGCTTTCATCTAATGACATCCTCAGGAACACTGAGGATGTCATTAGACGAAAGCGCTTGAGCACCATTTTGTGTTTCCTTTCCTTCGTGGTTTTATTCATCATAAATATTTTTCACGTGTTACTTTCGTGAAATAATTTTCATATATATATATATATATATATATATATATATTATATATATATATATATATATATATATATATATATAGAGGGGTTCCAGCACAGGTGAATCAGTGCTTAACACCCGACCATCTCAGATCTTGCTTATTTTTGGTGTATAAGGTAAGTTTGTGCAAGAAAGCCAGCTGTGAAAGTTTCAGCTTTCTACGACCATTACTTCACGAGTTATGAAGGTCAGAAAAATCAAGGTTAAGGTCAAAATAGCTCAAGGTCGGCATCTTTGGATGCACCTCACACATTCACTAATTATCGTAACCATATGAAACTATATGTTTTTGGACTCAGAATGAGCTGTAGAATCCAAAAATGCAACGAAAACAGCAATAGGAGAACAAATAAAAATGTTCACCCTTTTTCAAGGAACGAATTGACCCTTTGACCTTGAAGTTCACACATTTTGGGGAAACATTTCTTTACACAAAATGAAGTTCCACCATTGCACTTTTAATATAAACAATAAAAATGTATCTTATTCACCATCTATACTGTCTTAAAGAATTTTTCAAATTGGCTATTTTTCAAATTTCTGGCAAAATCGCCATATGTATATGCATATATGTACTGTACTGTTAAATAATATATTTTGTGAACATAAATTAATTACTTATTTTATGCCTTTCTTACAGATAAACAAGATGGGTAGAAAAGTTTGTGCTGATCCTCTTAGAAAACATAAGAAGAAGATCGAAAAAGCACTTGTGCCAGTCCGTAATACACTGCAAGGAATTCACGGATTAATATATGGAGATTACATTTGTAAAAATTGTGTTAATGATATCAATAAAATCAAAGCTGAAGACAAAAAAGTCTCTGATATTGTCTCAGATTCGAACTCAGACACTGATGCCACTGCCACAGAAAAACGTTCCTCTGCCTATGGGTGTACTACTGAAATAATGTTTGAAGATTTCCAAGGAGATTTAGACACAATTCTTCCAATGCTGAATGTGACACCAGTGAAGACAAGTAAGTTTAAGTATTTTTAAAGTGTTAATTTATGTAGATATTATAGCAACAAAACATCAATATATATAACTACATGTATGAACATTACAACCTTTATATATTTGACAAATTCAGATGTATGCATATCAATTTATATAATGAAGATCAATACAGTTATGATTATATATACGGTATTTACCAAATTCATATGTAATGTACATGTACATCTATAGGCCTACAGTTGATTAAAAAAAGTTATAACAATTTATTTTATTTGTTTTTCAGAGGGTCTGTCACGAAAAGGGAGATCTTCAAAGGCTGAAACAAAATTTGAAATGGCATCAACATCCCTGAAGAGAAAGCTAGAAACTTCATATGACACAAGTTTTACACAAGAAAGTGAAGAAAAGCAATCTAAAATGGATGACAATAATTTGTGAGTACTGTATATATATCTGTAGTACCTTCATTAAAGTATACTAAGCCTATATATAGATCATATGTTTGCATATAAATTTACTCAAACATGTATATCATTTTCGCAGGCATGCAGGAGTGATGCAAGCACTCAAGAATGCCTTCAGTGAGACGACTGACTACAAGAGGAAGATTCAAATACTAACACTCTCACCATACACCATTCACAGAACAGCATCTTTCTTCAATGCATCTACAAGAATGGTTTCAACCAGCCGCAAAATAAAGAAAGAACATGGCATATTACCAGAAGTTCCACATATTAGCAAAGGTCGGGTTATAACAAAGAAAGAGAAGGAAGCAGTGTGCACTTTCTATGAATCAGATGAAATAAGCAGAATATGTCCAGGCAAGAAGGATTGTCTATCAATTAGGAATCATGAAGGAGAGAAGCAACTACAGCAGAAACGATTGGTGCTTGGTAATTTACGTGAGATTTTCGCTGTTTTCAAGGCAAATGACACTAATCCAAAAATAGGTTTCTCATCATTTGCTGCATTGAGACCCAAGTGGTGTGTCTTGGCAGGAGCTGGAGGAACACACTGTGTGTGTCTGTACCTACCACCAAAATCCCAAACTTCAGCTATCAGCTTTGGGGGAAAAACAACTATCATATAAAGACCTCATTCTCTATGCAGTTTGTGACAGTGAAAAGGAAGAGTGTATGCTACAAAAATGTGCATTGTGTCCAGGAGAAGAAGGTGTTATTGCATTCCTTGAAGGATTGGAATCTGTTCAGGATGCAGTCGGCACCATAATTACATACAAGCAGTGGACTTCCACGGATCGGACAACCCTTATTAACATCGGTGAATCCCTTGAAAACTTCATTAAGTCTTTGGCAACTAGAATTTGTGCACTAACAAGACACACTTATGTGGCTGATGCACAAGCAAGTTTCCTAAAAAAACTGAAAGCTAATCTGATGGTCACTGAAGGTATTCTCCTAGGAGACTTCTCTGAAAACTACTCATTTATTGTACAAGATGCTGCACAAGGTTACCATTGGGAAAATAGTCAGGCAACAGTTCATCCATTTGTGTTCTACTATAAAGTAAATGAAAATGATGTTGAAATTAAAGTTAAAAGTTATTGTTTCATTTCTGATGACATGAAACATAGTACAAACCTTGTCTTTGCGTTCTTAAAGCAACTGATCCCCATGATAAAAGAAGAGAGCTCAGGCCTGCGGAAGATTCATTACTTTACTGATGGTTGCGGAGGGCAGTATAAGAATAAATATAACTTCACCAATTTGTGTCACCACAAAGAGGACTTTGGACTGGATGCTGAATGGCACTTTTTTGCAACTTCACATGGCAAAAGTGCTTGTGATGGAGTCGGAGGCACAGCAAAAAGAATGACGGCTCGTGCCAGTCTTCAACGTACATTTAAAGACCAAATTCTGACACCACTTGACATGATGAAATTTCTGGATGAGAAAGATACCAGCACAAAATTTGTATTCTTATCGAAACAAAATGTCCAGCAGACAACTGAATTCCTGGAAAATAGATATAAAAATTCTGTAACCATCCCAGGTACTCGTAGATTTCATAGATTTGTGCCTATTAGTCATACCCAGTTGGAGGTTGGTGAGATTTCCTCAGGTCCTACAAAAATTATGACAGTTGTGCATCCATCGTTTAAAGATAATTTACATGAGCAAAAGCACATTTCAACTGAAGATATACAAGTTGGGGTATATGTAGCTTGTAACTATGATAATAAAATTTGGTTTGGATTAGTGGTTGAAGTATCAGAAGAATTTAGTGATTATAAGGTCAATTTTATGTCTCCACATGGAAGACGTTCTAAACATAGTTTCCCTTCTCGTCCTGACTCATGTTGGATGTTATCATCTGATATTATCCAGACAATGACTGCTCCATCATTGACAGCAGGTTCAAGAATAATTCAGTATGCCTTTGATGATCATGAGATGCTAACAGCTGAGGGTAATCATGCAGACCTGTTTGCCACAGTTTCCTGTTCTTGAGTCGAAAGTGTACAGAGCTCTAGTTTAATATGTATCTATAGAATACAGGTCTACATAATATGATACTCCTTTTTTACTCCTATTTTATATGATACTCCTATATATATATGTTTGTATTATAATAAAAGTAATTATAAAAAAAAGTAAAATATTTCTAAGGGTGGAAAGGTGTGGTTGTAGGGGTGGAGGAGACCACAATAAAATAGAGATCTATATCATAGTTATACCTATGGTACCTAGCTTATATCTAAGTGATTTTGTATCACGTTTCTAATAATATTTATTTTTGCTTAAGTAGTTTAAATAATGAATATCTCTAGATTTTAACAGTACATATATGCATATACGGTACATATGGCGATTTTGCCAGAAATTTGAAAAATAGCCAATTTGAAAAATTCTTTAAGACAGTATAGTTGGTGAATAAGATACATTTTTATTGTTTATATTAAAAGTGCAATGATGGAACTTCATTTTGTGTAAAGAAATGTTTCCCCAAAATGTGTGAACTTCAAGGTCAAAAGGTCAATTCGTTCCTTGAAAAAGGGTGAACATTTTTATTTGTTCTCCTATTGCTGATTTCGTTGCGTTTTTGGATTCTACAGCTCATTCTGAGTCCAAAAACATATAGTTTCATATGGTTACGATAATTAGTGAATGTGTGAGGTGCATCAAAAGATGCTGACCTTGAGCTATTTTGACCTTAACCTTGATTTTTCTGACCTTCATAACTCGTGAAGTAATGGTCGTAGAAAGCTGAAACTTTCACAGCTGGCTTTCTTGCACAAACTTACCTTATACACCAAAAATAAGCAAGATCTGAGATGGTCGGGTGTCAAAATGAAAATTTTTTGCTTCACCTGTGCTGGAACCCTCCTATATATATATATATAGTTTGACCTGCTATAATGCACAGGATACATTCTTGAAAAAAGTGTGATATGCAAACACGCACAATGACACGCACATTTTTTCATAGGGACAATGTTATAAGTTCAGGATGTATTCTTGCCAAATTATTTTTCTTTTAAAGTCAATGTATTATTAATTGTTTAACCCCTTTTACCAAAATATATTAACATGAAATGAATAAAGAACAAATATTACAAGCAAAAAATTTATTTAATAACATACTGTACTTAAATATAAAATGCACAATTAAAAAAATATTAAAGGACATCAAGAGCATCATCATCTCCGTCACCTTGGGTCATAGCCAGACATGGGGTCTATTACTATTACTGTTACTTTTGATTTCTTCTATTACTATTACTATGTCATCTATTACTATTACTTTTGTATGTGGAGTACTTCACTCATTTGAAAAGGATCTTTATGTCTATCTAAATGTAATTTGAAGCAGTGTGTTAACAAACATTTGTTTCAACCAAATCATTACAATTATACTTTATTGAAGGAAAAATTTGCCACAATATTAGTTCACATACACATGTTTATTTTAGTTTAGAGTAGATTTAGTTCATTTTTTCAGTTCTTTGTTCACACAATATGTCCATTGCCACTGTAATAAAAAAGTAATAGACTATTATCTATTACTTTGCCTTCTATTACTATTACAGCCAAAAAATTATGATCTATTACTATTACTTGAAAAATCCTGTAATAGTCTCTTACTACCTATTACTATTACCCCATGTCTGGTTGTAGCAGCAGCTGGCTTCTTAAAATATGCATCTAGCATCAACATTCAACAGCCATGGCTCCTTTTTCTCCTGATAAATTTCCTTATAGAATCGGAGAAGATCCTCTAATTTTCTGTTGAATGTACTGCTCCATTCCATGTTTGGATCACTGTCAGCAAGATGTTTTGCAAGGACATCAGCCATAGAAAATGCTTCTGACAATTTTGCTACTGTGAGCTGTTTTACCAGTGCCTCCTCTTCTGATTCATTATTATTTTCTGAATCCTCTGCTGCTCTTTGTTCTTCAATCTGTATTAACTCATTAATTAATTCATTAATTAATGCATTAATTCATGTGCATGTGTTTACAACAGTTTATGTATTGTATTCTTATGATTTATATTATTTAAAAACTACAACTTCAAATCAAGCAGGTAATAACATTTTCATGGTGTTAAAAAATAAATCATAACTCTGGATGTGTGTTATAGCAGGTTTGACTGTATATGTAATAACCTATACAGCACATACCATACAAAAATGACAACTAGGTGAAAATTATTGATAACCAAATGCAAATGTGGGAGAGCACACAAACCAGCCAATATGTAAGATATAAATACTGTACTGTACATAACAAGAGTTAGCCTCTACTGAACCTTTCAGATTCAGATATTCAAGTCTTAGGCAGCCCCTACTGAACCTTACAAATTCAGATATTCAAGTTTTAGGCTGGAATGCAGAACTTATTTCCAAAGAAAGATTTCCTTGCCAATAAACTGATTTTTTCCAATTCAAGTTAAGCAAGGCCTAATTAAGATAGTGGTTATGGATGTAACAAAGATCCAAAAATATGTGATGACTACAATGGTTTTGCCTGACATGGCAACATGCTCAAATTAAATTATACAGTACAGCATTTTTGGAGTTTGGACATATGCCTACCACCTTAATTCTTATTCCATCACTTGATCACTAAATCAGAGTTCACAAAATTTATCAAGGAATTTGCACTCATTTATACATACAGTAATATATACAAACACATACGGTACATACATACATACACAGACAGTGTGTATATATATATATATACACACAAAAAGGAAAACAAAAACACACGCTGCTATTGGTCCATTAAGGAAGAGAAATAATGAACTAACCAACAATCCAAAATAAATATCTGAAACATTGAGAGCCCAGTATGAATCAGTTTTCAGTACCCCAAAAAGTGACAAAGTGATACCTGATATAGATGCATTCTTTGAAGCAAAATTGCAAGGAGAGTGTATAACAGACTTTGATTTTACCCTAGAAGATGTAGCGAGAGCTAGGACAAATGAAACCACATTCAGCTGCAGGTCCGGACAAATGGAAGGCATTATTGATTAAAAATTGTAAAAATGAAATAGCTACACCTTTATACTGGATATGGAGAAGATCCTTAGACACTGGGAAATACCAAGCATCTTGAAAAGAGCAAATATTGTCCCTATATATAAAGGAGGGGACAAATCTCAAGCAAAGAACTATAGACCAGTGTCATTGATGTCTCACCTCACCAAAATATTTGAAAGAATAGTTAGAGAGAAAATTTATGATTTCTTGGAGACACTGGAAAGATTCAGTGAAAATCAGCATGGATTCTGACCAGGTAGATCATGCCTATCACAACTAATAGAACACTACAACAATATCCTAGATGCATTAGAAGGCAATGACAACTACAATGTCATATACAGAGATTTTGCTAAAGCTTTCGACAAATGTGATCACGGTATAATAGCACATAAAATGAAATATATGGGAATAACAAGAGTGGGAAAATGGATCTACAACTTCCTCAGAAAATGTCTACAGGTTGTCAAAATTCAAGGTATATCATCAGAATCAGAAGTATAGGTATCCCTTGTTTAACGATCATTCACTCAATGATCATTGCTTTAGCAATATTTTTTTTAACTCCTTTACTCGTACAATGGTTGGCCAAAATTCAGTTTAGCAATCACAACACTGGGTAAAGTTTGGTTTCTGGTACTGCACAGGCACATCTCTAACTTTACTTATCTAATCAAAATGACCACCATGCGCAGCTTTCCCAACCCATGTGCCCCTAAGCAGCCACCCCCTGCACTTCCTTCTCACCCCACCAATGTTTTGAGTCACTCGTGATTCTGCATTGCTCTGCATCATTGTGTAAGATTGCACACAATTGTGATTGTTGTGTTATTCACTGCCTTTGTGGAGTGCAAAGCAACATTGTGCAGACTGTTTGGTGCTAATTTGGACTGTGTTAAGTGACTGTGCTGTGAATGTTGAAATTGACAGGTAAGCGTGTGGCTGCTTCCCCTGCATCATCAGGTAAGGCTAAGCTCTCTTGTAAGTCCTTGACTTTGGAGGTTAAGCTGGATATTATTAAGCACCACGAGAGTGGTGAAGGGGCAAACTCTATCACGAGAGCGCTTTGCCTAGCCCCAGTCTGAGGTGGAACCACATGAGCTGCCCAAATCACTCACTCTCCCGCTTCTGAGTGACATTATTGCACAGTTTGATGACTGCCTTACCCAGTTGGTAATGAATGACTCCAATCCCAACAGGAGTGCTGAGGCTGCGTGCATCGTGGAGCAGGGCATCCGCTGTTACCACGAAATGTACTATAAGGTGTATCTTTGAAATGCAAATTTCATGATTGGCAGTATGTATTCCTATGTAAAATTAAATTTTAGGAGGGGCTTGTTTTCTTGAACTTTTGCTAAAAATCACATTTAAGTGTTCAAATTTCCACTTTTTCATTTTCTGGTTATGTACAGAACAGCTGTGCAGGACATACACTGTAGTACAAATGTAACAGACCAGTTTCTTACTGAACAAAACCATTGTAACAGCTGTTATAGGCTACTAGAGTTTTACTGTGATAATTTTCTATGTTTCAGATACAAAGCTTGGTGAAGATTGTGTAGCCACCATGGCTAAGCAAGGATGAAAGACCAGAAAAAGTTCTGGTTCAAAGCTGAGTGATCTGGTGGGTCCAGGCAAGCAGTTATTTCCCATAGAAGTTCCAACCTGGAGAGCTGTGTTTCAGAGATGAACCCTCCTCCAGGAAGAGAAGCTGCTTCTGGATGATATGAAAAGAGCTCAGTACCCTCTGCAAGATTTGGCTAAGGACTTGGCATCACTGGTGCTGGCACAGTGGCACAAAAGCAATGCCAAGTTCACTCCTCCTGTGATCATTCAAGAGAGATCCATTGCCAGGCAGATTCTTGTCAGGTGGAATGAAATGATTGACCTAATGAATGGCAGAGTGAAGGCTGCAAAGAGAGAGAAGAGAATATCTGAACTTGATACATTGTTTGACATAACAACCTGCAGACATGATATCACTCTCTGTGGAACTGAAGCCTCTAGCTGCTCTGGCTGTGCTGCTAGAATTCATGTCAACTGTGACTGTCCTCTGCCTCAGAAGATTCCAAAGCTAGAGCTGGAGTGGCTCCATTACCAGAGGATCAAAACCTCAGAAGTTTCTGGCTTCCAAATGGCATCTGTTAATGTGAAGGAAACAGTGAAGCAGGTGAAGGCTGCAAGAGGAAGGAGGAAGAACAGAAGGCAGCTGAGAAGAGAAACAGAAGAGAAAGAAGAAAAGGAGCTACTGCTTAGAGCTGATGATGGTGATGAAGATGAGGTGACTTCCTTGCAAGAGTCTCCAGGCAGAACAGCTCCTACTGCTGACACAGCTTTTTCCAGTACTGCACCAGGCACAAGCTCCAGTGTCAACACTGGCAAAGTCTCCATCTCTGCCAGGAAGAACTACATGGATATCTCAAGCACTGCTGCAACTGCAGTCAGGTTCAAGGTGGCAAACACTCCTGCAGCAGCCATTGCAACTGGTTTCTTGCAAGATCTCATCAAAGCTGGCCATCTATCTGCTGATAAGGCATATCTAGCTGTTGACAGGATGAAGATGTGGAGGGGCAAGGAGTCTGTAATAGGTGCCTCAGTGGAGGCCCTGGAGAAAAGGACAGAGGGAGAGGAGATCAAGGGAATCTTCTTTGATGGAAAACAAGATAAGAAGACAAAGATCATGAGGTACAATGAAGAAACTGGCCACTTCCATTGTAATATTACAACTGAAGAGCACTATAGTGTTACCTGAGAACCTGAGGGGAAGTATCTCTTCCATTGTACACCAGAACAACCTGAAGGAAATGAGAAACCTGCACTGAAGATAGCTCAGGCTCTGTTTGAGTGGATTAGTGTTCATGGTGCTAAAGATGCTATTGTGGTCCTTGGTGGTGACTCCACCAACACAAACACAGGACCTGATGGAGGAGCCATCACTCACTTGGAGAGACTGCTAGGTCACAAGTGTCACTGGCTGATATGCCAGTTGCATATTAATGAACTCAGCCTCAGGCACATGATCATCAAGCTTGATGGTCCCTACACGCACAAGTCTGGGTTCAGTGGCACAATAGGAAACTTTTGGAGATCAATGACATACCTGTCAACTTTAGCTTCAAGGCTTTGCCAGGAGAAGATATAACTGAACTGCCAGAAGACATTGTACAGAACCTTAGCACTGACCAGAAGAACTGCTAGCTACTGAATCAGTCACACTGGCTGACTACAGGTGAGGCTCTGTTGATGCTGTGGATGAGGCAGCATGGTCTGAAGGGGGAGGTGTTGAAGAAGCTGGAGGTGCTGCTGAAGTTCTGCCTGGACTTCTACTTCAAGATGTATTTTGAGATCAAGGTGAAGCACCACATGAGGTATGGACCTCACCATATTGTGACTGCTCTGGGACTGCTGAGAAGCCAGACCTCTGAAGTCAAGAGTTGTAACATAATAACTCGTATGATAGTCTATGGAGAATATCATGCTCACAGTGAGAACCTCATTGCCTCTCTCCTGTGCAGTGAGGATGAGGAGGAGAGGGCATGGGGGGTTGAGATGATCAAGAAGATCAGAGGTGAGTCTGAGAACTCATAGAAACCCTAAACTGAATTTTGATGCCACTTCTCCAATTACTCTGATTAATTGGGATAAGGAGAAACTATATGAGCCACTCCTCACTTGTAAGATGTCAAGAGGAGAAGTTGAGGAGCTTCTCAGGTCTCCACTTAAAGTTGAGAACTTCTCAGTTCACACTCAAAGCTGTGAAAGAGTAGTCCAGGAAGTTTCAGCTGCAGCTCATGCAGTGTATGGGCAAGAGAGAAGAGATGGTTTTGTTCATGCTAGGATTGATCACAGAGAATTGTTGCCAATTTTCAAGTCAAAGCAAGACATTATGGATATGTTTTAGATCTCTGCAAGACCTGCTAGACAAATCAAGATGCTTTCAGAAGAAAAAATCTCAAAACATTCAGTTGACCAACATATTATTATAAGCTGGGGGTGGAGGAGGGGCTTATACAAATATTAAAGAAGAATTGCAATTGCAAAAAAAAGGTTGAACATCACAGCAGCTTGCGGAAAGGTGGGGGCAACTGCCATCACACTCAGTGATGCCGAAAAGAAAATAAATAAAAATTGGTGGTGTTTCTAAAAAAAAAAATGCAAGACCAAGAAAGAACAAAAAAAAGATTCTGCCTGATGAAGCAAACAGCTGTGAAATGTGGTGTATAGGAGACTAAAAATCATACAATTCCTTAGTTTTGGGCCATTTTGGGTGAATTTAGTTATTTTAGGGGTTATGAACCACTTTGGCTGATCTTAAATGAGTCTGAGCCTGCCCCTAGAAATGTTTAAGAATGTATGTGAACAATATGGAACATATGGAGGTCATTTGAGGCTACCAAGTCTGAAATTGGCCAAAAATCCCATTTTTTGACAAAAAAGTATGATTTTGAACACTTAAATATGATTTTTCGCAAATGTTGCAGAAGATGAACCCCTCTTAAAATTCAATTTTACATAGGAATACATACTGCCAATCTTGAAATTCCAAGTTTTTCAATATTCAACCTGAGCATGATACACCCTAAGGTACTATGCAAAGAAGAAGGCGCGCCAGGCAACTATCATAAGTTTCTTCAAACCCAAAACAGAGTCAATGTCACCAGAACCAACACCTTCCACCTCAGGGTTCACCATCTTCAGGGTCAGACTGAGAGAGAATGACCTGCCCCAACAACATTCAGTCCTCCAGCCTCAGGTAGGACATCTGATGATGAACTAGCTTGTGATCTGGACTTTACTTGGTGAATGTTACCTATCTTTTTATTTGTCCTAACCTAACCTAAAATTGTGTGGTTTCCTTTATGTGGTGCTTGTGGACAGTGCTCATGATTGCTGTCCACGAGCACCACATAGGAACATATTCCCTATTAACCCATGTTATAATGCCCTTGTTTAGCAATCATTCACTTACCAATCAGTTTTTCAGGAATGTAATCAATCATTAAATGAGGGATACCTGTACACAGCTCAGTACCACAAAGGACAGTACTGGGGCATTCCAGGAGATATCAACCAATGCATGTCACCACTCCAACTCAGATTTTAATGAAAATTGACATATGGGGTTCTTCTGGGTGCTGATTTCACTGGTCAAAATAAAAAAGTTCTATGACCCATAGTTTTTAAGATATGGGCCCCACTTTACCACCTAACTTTAATGGGCAATAACTCCCAAACATCTTACCATAGACCTATAAAACTATACATTTTTAGAATCAGCATGAAGAGATCTATTAAATGATACCACATTCAAATGTGTAGAACAATAATGAAAATTTTCCCACCCTTTTTTATTTTTATTTTTGACCCCCACCCCCTCTAGGCAGTGAAATCCCCCCAAAAAAATTTCACGTATTAAACTTCCATTAATTGTTAAAAGATACAAACAATAAAAAATGTGGGTATCAAGTTGCAATTTTAAAAATTATTGAAAAAAATACAGTATGTACACATTGTGAAATTGACATTTTTACGCCTGCAGACTAAAATAAAGAACTACAAATGATATATTCACATGGATGAAAATAAACAGCAAAAATACAAATTGAACACATATATTACATCAAGTTGATTCATAATTACACGAGTTTTTTCAACTCATTTTCTGGGAAAACACATTGAATATGCATTGTTCCTGGCTTTAAAGTTGGTGTGCTTAATAAACCTAAAATTTTATCTCTTGATATGTGGCATGTATCTTTAATTTGTGGAAAGTAATAGTAAACACTATATCCTGATGGGTGCAAAAAGCTAACCTCAAAGTAATCAAATTCCTCATTATAGGAATGTACAAATCCCAACCATTTCTGATCATTGTAAGTACAAACTATGTACTCTCCTATTTTTGGATTAACTTCAACATTATCTTCACCCAGAAAAGCTTTGTTTATAATCCTCACCTCACCAACTTCATCAGAATATAATTCTAATGTTTTTATGTTATTTGCATTAATAGGTACAAATCTGTGGAATTTTTGTGTTCCTGTTAGCCACATACTTTTTTCATATCTGTCACTTAAAAATGTTTCCATAGCTTCAATTTCTTCAGAATTTATTAAAAAAAATTTTATGCTGTCACTTATATTGTTTGAACAAAATTCAAGCATGTCTTCTGGTGTTAATATTTGATTTGCGAATGTTCACTGCATACTCGCTCTGGCTACAGAGCTTTTCACTGTACCCCCAATCCCATCACAGGTGCTCTTACCATGGCTTGTCGCAGAGAAATGCCACTCACATTCCAGCCCAAAATCTTCATATTTACAAATGTTAACAAAGTTGAAACAATTTTTATATTGTCCTGCACATCCGTCAGTAAAATAATGTAATTTTTTGATATGAAGGTGGGATTTTCTAATAATAGGTATGAGTGTATTTAAAAAAGTGTAAACCATTGTAGTGTTATGTAGTGCTTTGCGAGTGACCCATTGCCCACGTCAGGCTAGCATCATGAAAAAGAAAAAACTATAGTATTTGTCATTTACCATTACTTATTCAGACTATAATGGATTTAATTTTCCTAGAAGAGTTCCTTGTTCCATGCACAGTCTGTGTGTATCATATATAATATATATATATATATATATATATATATATATATATAAATCTTATATCCCATTCAATGCCTTCTGGCTCAACCAGGTTAAGTAACATACCAATGTAATAAAAGTATTTGCCATGCCCTTTACCTGCATAGCGCACTAGAACATAATATTTACAATACATAGTGCAATACAATACAATATTTACAATACATACTGGTAGTATGGAGATGCAGTTAGTACATGTTCTTAGGATAACACTGCTTCCACTCCCATGTGAAACATGATCGTTGATCCTCAGCAGGTTTTGGAAGTAGGTGCAGGATTTTGCAGCCATAAATAGTGTCTCTGTCTTCATTTGTTGGGAATTTAAATCCACAGTAAATTTTCCATCACGCTCATATTTCCTCATGTATGAAATGCAAAATTCAGTTTCGTAGCGTCTATATTTCTTTATGTTTACAATTTGAGCGACATAAGATGTTTTTTCAGTGTATTTCACTATAATGAAGTCAGTAATTGAAGGCTCGTGCGTCACTGGAGGAAAATCTGTGGATGACCTACCAACATTAGCATTAGCACTGTCCTCTTCACTGTCACTATTATCACTTGGTGAGGGCTCAACATCTGATATTGAAAAACTATCTATTTTGGATGCCTCTGAACTTTGAGCTTCTTCCACTGTGCCAGGATTGGTTTCAAGAGATTCGAGGTTGCACTCCTTTATTGACGATGGGTCATTCGTGTTTTCAAAAAGAGTAACATGGTAGGGTGCCAGGGACTTCACACAACGGCATTTCTGAATTTGTTTGGCAGTTCTGCAGTTGTCCCACAGCTCACTGTATGTAGCCTTGGAAGACTCGATTTCTTCCAAGTCCACATATAAACAGATGGTCTTTTTGGTAATTTTTTTGTCAACCTGGTATAAATCATTTGCAGTTTTGATGATCTCACATCCTTGCAGAACTCGACGATAAGCATTGTACTTCACAACTGCACCAATACCATCGTGTGCACCCTTCCCGTGGTAACTTTCCATGAAGTTCCAGTCAGTGGAACATCCATGTAAAACAGTGTGATGAGACAGCGCAACCACTGAATACCTATTTTTGAAGTGGGCTGCTGCTCCATCGGTCCAGAGATGTACACGAGTGATTGTTATTCCTTCAGTTTCTCGTAGGTACTTAAAAATAGTGCTGTTAAATACCTGGACTTCGAGGCTCTTGTGTGTTGTTGTGTTGCTAATGATAGCGAAAGATACATCTGTAAATGTTTTTGTTTCAGGGTGAATGTAATATGCAACTGCTGTGTGTATATATAGTAGCACTTTCACCAGTGCTTGGTTGCCAATGTGCTGCCATTACCTCATTTTGATGTTTTATGGCATAATTTTCTGCAAAATCAGTTTGCAGAATGATGTTGCCCTCCTTCAGGTCATTTTTTGCTTGTGTGATAGCACGTGTTTGTGTCTTAAGGTTGTATATGTGTTTTGTGTAGCATCTTAATTGATCTTGTAACATGTGCACAACCATCTCGAGTGAGTACTGGTTCCTAACTAGTTGCCCTCCATCCCACTGATTTACTTGAAACTCTAACATTTCATCATCCTCATCAATAAGGTCCTCCATTATATATGCAGACGCATCTGTAGCCAATCTGCATTCCTTGCATGTGCTCTTCATGCAGTCGACATTCTCTGGGTCACAAATAAAGAGTGAAAATAGTTCAGCGTTGCTTGTAGGCTTGATCCCCTTGCTTGACTTCCATTTAAGTGACTGCTTCAGCAATGATAAGTTCTCGCAGTTAAAGACAATATCATACTTGTTGGGATTTAGATGACACAAGAAAAACTTGCTTTGGCCTAAGGGTACAGAACTTTGAAACCTCCACCTTGCATTCCGGATGCTCCTGTATGAAGAGCTGGTATGCCTCCTTCAGATTGTACATCATCAGCCGCTTCACTACCTTCTCCTTCTTTCCAGTAACATAAATGGATATCACATCTTTCCTGGAAGGGAGCTGCTGGGAGATGGCATCTGTTAAGTAAAATTGTTTTACTTTTGTCATTGTGGCGTGTGTTATTTGGGAAGTATGCCTGGCTTGCGGTGAGGTTGTGGTAAGACCAACACTTTCACACAGCTCAGAGATTACGTGCCTCTTCTTAGAAGGCGAATGTGACAGAACCAACTTGACACGTTTCAAAGCTTTGCCTGCCAACATAAGAAAAAGAAAGAAAATTTGTTACAATTAAACTTGAGACATATTGAGTAATAAATTAAATGTACCTAGCTACCTTAATGATAAGAAAAAGCTATCCCTTTAAATTTCAATAGTATATAATATATGTACAGTAATTTGATACTGCAACTTACCTAATGCCTGTCATGTTGAATAGCCGCTGCTGGGGCCTGGTTCATAGATGTTTAGGTCACCTCCTTCAGGTTCATTATCTGCACCGATTGCTACTTCAGTGATTGCTCTTGCACTTTTCAGTCTTTCACAGTATTTTCTCATTCTAAGTTTTGTAGTTTCATTATGCATTAACAATATATTTCCAGTTAAACTCTTCCTATAAGCTACATGTCTTTTCTTTTCACTGTCTTTAAAATTGGCATTTAGTCTTCTTTTTTTATCTCTATAAGTTTTATACTTTTCTGCATTGGTTTTGGGTGCCATTTCTAATTTAACAATTAGTAATTAGTCAATTCTTGAATCACAAATTCTGCAAATAGACAAAACATCTGTTATAATTATGTACACTCGTGTATAATGGCATCACAATTGTGGTGTTGCTCGTAACATGATCTACGATAGTTACGAGCGACACCAAATGTGTCGCTCGTAACTGCACTGTAAATGTGGTCTAACCTAAATAAATAGGACATGTTTTCAGAAGTGCCGCCAGTGACACATACCTGGCAACTAACTAAAAGAGGAATTGTAATAGGTTTCATTTATTCCTACAAATCAGATGACCTGAGAAGAAAAACAACCAAAAAAGTGTCGCTCGTAATGTAACAGTATAATATTTTGAGAAGCTACCTATAAATATTTTCATTGGGTACATGAAGACAATAGTGATAGTGCGTGACACACTACATGTATGTACCTATATAATCCCATAACAAAATTTAGTCAGCACGTTTTGGTTTCAGCCCACAACCACGTGCTGTTCATATGCCTTCCGCCAAACTCCACCCACCTGCTGCAGCCCTTGGACATCACTTTTTTTGGCCCCCTCAAGTGGAAGTGGCGCAAACTTGTCACGGAGTTCAAGCTGAAGAACCCAGCTCATAATGTCATGGCAAAGCCATTATTTCCTGGGATGTTGCAACGCTTCTTCTGTACCATACAGGGAACAGCAAGCACCAACATCTGCAGTGGCTTCCAGGCATGCAGGATATACCCATTTTCCACTGAAGCTGCTGTGATGCATCTCCCGGATGGTCAGGATGTACAGCCCACACCGGCTCCAGGTACACCTGCACCTGATACCACCCCCTCGACCTACACGGAGGATACTAGTACAACCAGCACCACTTTGCCATTGGAGTCTGGCATCATGAGCTACCGGCAGCAGCAGCGCCAGACAGGTGGCAAAGGTGCGAGTGGAGTTGGTGTTAGGCAGAAGAGATGTCGAGGTCGGCATGATGGGCTCATCATGATGCCAGGGAGACCAGTTAAGCCAGTTTCCAATGCCCCCCCTCCCCTCCCAATGATGACCACATCTCCCTGATGGAGGAAGAAGAGAAGGAACCCGCAGCACCCCCCCGCCTTCCACCCTGGAGAGTGCACGCTGGTCAGCGTGCAGGGGAAGAGAACCACAAAGGTCTATGTAGCCTCCATCATTGACACTAACGAGGCATCCCAAGACCTCAAGGTGCAGTACCTGAAGCCATTGGATGAAGGCCAGAAAACCTTCATCATCAGTGATGAAGCGCCAAGTTGGGCCTCCTTCAACGATGTTCAGGTGCTGCAGACCCCCTTCAACCTTGACTCAAGGGGCCACTTCTGCTTCGAGGAGAGAGTGGAAGCAAAGTAATGAGGTAGGTAGTACACTAGTACTGTATACTGCCAACCATAAACATCTACATCCTATTCAAAATCCAATTTGAAGTTTACGTTTAATGACCAAAATTCCTCCTCTCTGTCTTTCAGGGTCTGAGGATGTGTGAGGGACGGGCTGCTCCTTCATGGTTCTGGCTGCCGTAGAAGCTCTTCAATGAGGTAACTTGTCTACCAAATACATGCACTTGTATTATTCGCTTCCAATTTTGCCCTTAACTTCAATTATGATGTGGTTTTTTACAGGAATTCCTCTTTTCCTTCTTTCAGGTTGACATTCTCAGGGACTCCTGCGACAGTTTTGTGGCCTCTTTTTTGTGAAAAAAGCTTTATTTAATGAAATTTTTTTACTTCTTTAAAAGTAGACATTCATTGGCCGCAATCACCCCGCAATGTAGAGAGTTTTCGGACACATGGACAATGCAGTATTGCTATAGAGAAAAGCTTCTGTAACCACCCCAAGTCCGTGGTGATTCCAGACACCAACTTTTTTGGCAATAACTGTGTAATGGAAAGCTAAATGAAGATTCTGTCTATGGCACACGATAGTACAGACCAAGATACAACTTTATAGAAATAAAGTCACAAATTCCACTGGAATGTTTGCGCATGACGCAGGGAAGAAAGTTTGAAATGTCCGTAATCAACCCGGTTTATGGTATCTCTAAGGTACTGAGGCAAGGAGATAAACAGGCGAGAACCCTGCCTAGAGATACTATTATATACTGAAGTGTTTGAATCTTTCTGAGGCTGTTTGGTGGGAGATAATGTTTTTAATACATTCTGCCAGCTCTTGTCAAGGTGGGCACAACTGGTTCGGTATTGGGGGCAACTAAAAGCCCTTCTAGAATTTTCCAGGTATAGATTAGGATGTATCTCTCAGACCTCCTCTCTATGAAATAAAGGTCAAGGTAAGCAAGGGGTTAATATGTTTTGAATGACATGGGCTGGACCTGTAAATCAAAATAACTTTTTATGAGGTAGTTTTAGTTGCTTTATTCAAAATTGTCACTCATTTTTTGTGCAAATGCATATTAATGGTGAAAATTATGATACTAATAATATATATATAAATACACTCATTTTTGGTTCAACGAGTATAATTTTAGGCTATTTTTTCAGTACTCTGCAACTTAATTAGTTTGTTAGTTTCTGTTCTGGCTTTTTTTTTTTTCTAATTGGATTCAGTTTGGTGGTGTTTGTGAAGGAATTATGATGTACCATTCATGTGGTTTTGACTTTGAGAACTTGATTCATCATGTGCCCTAGATGAAGACAAAGCATTGAATGTTTTTATCAATTACAGCATTATTCTCTCATCCTTAACTTGCCCAAAATGTGACAGTGAGTGCCTAATACAAAAAGATCAGAAGATATTTAGGTGAAATAACCAATATTAATCTGTTAGGTTAACTGAATGCCCAGTTAGGTTAATTGAATGCCCAGTTAGGTCAACTGAATGCCTGGTTAGGTTAATTGAATGCCTGGTTAGGTCAACTGTACACCCTTGATGATTGGTCAGGTTAAGTCATGATAGTTTCATTAGTTTAAACAAAAATGACAAGCACAAACTTTTCTGGTTAATTTTGGTATTTTGCATGTTTTGTGGTAATGCATCATTTACAAGATCTCATAACATGAACATGTTAGGTTATGCTTCATTGTATAAAATGTAGTCAAAAATACATTTTTCAAGTGTATTTTGGTGTGCTTTGTTTGAATATGACCTTCATTTCTTGTGCAAATGAAGAGAAATACAGTTGTCATTATATGGCCCAAACACGTATTTCTGTACATTTGCACAAGAAATCAAGATTATATTTGAACAGAGAACACCAAAATACACTAAAAAAATATATTTTTTATTTCAACTTCAGGCCATATCATTTGCGACATAATTACCAAGCATGGTCATACTGTCCCTAGTTCTAAATGTCCTCAGTATATATCCTATTACCGTAGTTGTTTGCATGATAAGGTTACTTTGTCAATGTGCCTGTTGAATGTTGCATCTTCAGATAATATAACCCCTAGATTCCTTACATGATCAGTTTGTACAATATCTTTTCCTGTGGGTCCAGTATAGTTGAATTATTCTTTTAGGCATTTATTTGGTACATACTTAATTAGTTCAAATTTGTCTTCATTGAAGGCTATATTGTTTGCATCTGCCCATGCATATATAGTTTGTAGATCTTTTTGTAGCTCTACAGAATCTTCTTTTTCTGTAATTGGTCTTAGTATTCTGGTATCATCAGCAAATGACAGGAGAGAGCTTCATAGGTTACAGTTTATATTGTTTAGCATTATAATGAATAGAATTGGTCCTAGTACTGTACCTTACGGCACTCCACTAATTACTTCTTTTTCTGTAGATCTTGCTCCATTTACAATTGTTATTTGTTTTCTGTCAGAGAGAAAGGCATGGATCCATTTTCCTATTTTTCCACAAATTCTGAGTTGTTAGTTCATGGAATAATATTCCATGGTCAAAACCTTGTCAAAAGCTTTTGCAAAGTCTAGATAGATGACATCAACATTGTGGTTTTCTCCCAAATATTGTAGGATTGTATTGCAATGGTCTAGAAATTCAGTATAGTAAGATCTCTTTTTGTCTGAAGCCATGTTGAAAGTCTTCTAAGAGACATTCATTTTCTATAAAATTGACAGTGTGACTTTTCAGGACTTTCTCAAATATTTTGATAATATGGGAAGTCAAGGATATGGGTCTATAATTCTTGGCTTCCTTTCTTTTACCTCCTTTGTAGATTGGGGTAATATTTGCTTGTTTCATAATTGGTGGTAGGGTATTCTACTGGTGTCTAATGCGGATCTCCACAAGATTTTCAAAGGCAAAGATAAAGTATATAAGACTTCTGTATAAATTAAAAGCTCATGGGATATTGGGGTCAGTTATAAATTAGGTAGAAAAATGGTTGGAAGACAAAGAACAGAGAGTAATTCTAAATAGCCATGAATCTGGGTGGCAGAAAGTGAAAAGTGGGGTACCAGAGGGATGTTCTGGCACTACAACCTTTATTTATTTCTTAAACCATACTATCATCAATGTCCTGTGTTTAGTTTGGAGGTCTGTAAAATGCACCTCTCCAAATATACTCTCTACTTGATACACAAATATCAACCTAAATTGATTCTACCCTGTTGTCTAATTTAATACCATCATTCTGAACTGAAATCAGATCATTCTTAACAAGGCCAAACCATCCCCTGCCTGTCCATTCTCTGATAAATATACATTGTATAACTTTAATTCATACTCTGCACTACTAACCCAAGCCTCACTAAAACCAGAGTGTAGGTATATAAGTTACAGATCTGTGTAACTAGGGATTTCATGAAATCCCTAAAATGGATTAATATTCGTTTTAATGTCCCTTTCGTTTTCGATAGAAAGAGTTAATTTTCTGCTATTTTTTCAACCAAAACATTTTGGCGGAAATGCCTATTTATCGAGATATTTACTTTCGAAATTATTAAATTTTGGCTCCATTATTCACTCGTCAAACCATCTCGTCCAGTGTGTATGTACGATACTCATGTTGTTATCATTAGCCAATCAGCGGCTGCCCTATTGTCAAATGACACCCCCGGGCATTCCAGTGCTGAAAATTGAATTCAATAGTTGCTTCAGATTGGCTGTGTGATGCGTGCTCTAAGTCCAAGTGGGGCGTTATTAAACAAGTTTTGAGGGACGATAGTGCTAGTCACTATATTCGCGCTCACAGCGTGCTCAATACCTCTCTTACGTGTCCTCAGTGTAGTAATGAACTTAATTACCGTGAATCTCCTTTTGGAAGTATATTAATTTATAAAAACTTCCAAATTTTTTTTTTTTTTTTTTTTCTAAATTTTGACCTATGTATTTCTCCGTAGTTGAAAACCTCTATATTAACAAAAAATTCATAAAAATCTGACCATAAATAAAGAAATTACACAAAGGCTGTTCTCGCTTTACGTGCGCCGCTGTTGGCGCTTACTGACTCCTGAGTCCTGAGTCCTGACTTTGATTCCCCAAAGCAGAGTCACTTGTCCCCCGTTTTCTTTTTACGTCACTGCTGACGTCATTACAGAAATGGAAGTTTCTACATTGTTACATTACAGAGTACCGCGGCACACTTTAAAGGCATTTTACAGTGATTTACAACATACAACTTTAATTAACATTGAATGCTTTGATTATGAGACGGCATTAATTTTTTGTTTACAGTTGAGTCATTATAGCGGTCAACCTCCCTCCTGTTCAGGAAAGGACTCCTGCTCCCGATTTCACAATGAGGAACAGTGACTGTCCGATGCCAAGAAACGAGGCATCACTGCCCTCTTCCTTACCTTCGACTGCAGGGGAGAGGCGTTCGATTACTCAAACATCTCGCTTGGCGTGCGGTTCCTCCCCCTCCCACCAAGCCACAGAATAGGGGAGGGGCCTCCTATCCCCACAAGGTCGTGCCACTCATGATTTATCCCCAGTCAGGCGAACCCTGCCTCAGAGAGATTGAGGGAAGAGGACGGGTGGATCACAGTTAACAGACGCTCTTCATGGAGGGTTCCTCAACCTGTCTTCGCGGCAAGGCCACCCTTTTTGTGTCGCGAATTCAGCTCTCGAACGAGGAAAGCGATATTCGACACATAGTGGAAGAAGTCTGTGGTGAACACAGTATATTGTTAGTTAATAAACTAAACACAAAAGCTCCGTATTATAACTAATTTAAAGTAATAATTAAATGTGTAAATTCGCAATTCAACCTGTACAATATGAGTCAGTGGCCAGACGATATTATTATTAAGGAGTTTTTTCACTTTTCCAGGAGATTTGATAACAGGCAAAATAATAATAATAGGTGCCCTAACGGTAATGCCTGAAATTTGTACTGTGTACAGGGCCGCCGAGAGGGTGGGGAAGCCGGGATAAATCCCCGGGGCCCGGAAAGAGGGGTGATAAAATCTAAAAATATTAATAAAGCAATTGATTAAATAACAGAGAGGAAATATAATGAATGAACATACATTTTATAGAGGTTATCATAGTCAAATTGAAACAGATAAAATATTATTTGTGGTCCACCAATGACCAAGACCGACTGACAGATCTGGGAACCATTGTAATTGAAAGCCAGTGAGCCCGTACTTTAAATTTCATCAGAATCATTTACCACTTTGCTAGAGAGAAGGCAAAGAAAGTACACTTCTAATTATAAAAATCTTGCAGTAAACAATTGTCTTGCCTGCATGGACTGGTACTGCATTTGTAAATTGTATGGTGATAGAATTAATATAATTGATTCGAAATATAAAATGATCATTTTCTTCTGAGTTGTTTATTCATACTGTATGTTTTGAATACTGACTTGGACATATAATCAGTTTACTTATTATGTACATAAAAAACATTCATAATAAAATACTGAATAAACAGGGGTGCTCATATACCAATCCTTCTCTGGGGCCCGTGGCAGCTCTCGCCGGCCTTGACTGTATAATAATAATAATAATAATAATAATAATAAATTTTCGATCAGTCATAGCCGATAACTTGCTGAAAATAGTCTTATATAACGTAAGGTCAGTGAGGAATTCAATTGTAGATGTTCATAAAATCTGTGGCAGTGCAGATTTGATACTCCTGCAAGAGCACTGGCTACCTAAGCAAGAGCTAAAATTCTTCTCTACTATCCATGATGACTTTATGTACCATACGTCATCAGCAGTAGACTTGTCAGATGAATTAATATACGATAGGCCTTTTGGTAGTGTTGCTTTTTTAATAAGGAAGAATTTGTCAAAACATATAAAATTTTTAACAAGCGATAATGTAAGGTTGTTAGGCATTGAATTACACGTGAACAGTGATTGCATATTAATTGTAAACTGCTATTTACCATACAACAACGGCAGTAATCTAGATGAATACATTGATTTGCTGTACAAAATTAAGTCATTATCAGATAACCCCACATATTCTCACTGTATAATAATGGGGGACTTTAACGCGCATGTGAATTCGGAATTCTTTGTAGAATTGGGTAACATGTGTGAGTCGGCCAAATTAAGTATAAGTGATGTAGATATATTAGGGGTAACCAGTGGTAATTTTACATACATTAGTAATATGAGTGGTACCACCAGGTGGATTGATCATTGTCTCACTACTAATAATCTAAAGGATCGAATTGTTAGAGTTCATATTCTGCATGATTCCCTTTTTTCTGATCATAGACCATTAGAACTATTAATTAATTTTACCAATTTATGCGCAACTCGACATAGCAAGAACTCAATAGGTAAGAATAATCGCGTCGATTGGTCTAATGTTAATATGCAACAGATAATAGAATACAGAGACAGAACAGGTCACCTCTTCAATAATTTAGAAATTTTGCATCTTGCCTGTAATAATCGTTGCTCAAATGATTCTCACTGTAAACTCATAGATAGGTATTATAGTAAGAGAGTATCCCCGTTAAGAGAAGCACGAACCCCCCTGATTAAATTTTACAACTGTGGTGGATTGGTGTGACTAAAAGTCTGCAGATCGACACACCAAAAAGACACCTTAATAATAAAAACTAATATTGATCTGGCAGCACTGGTTTTGACGGATTAGGGCGGATATGCAGCGATGATGTTTTGGGATGATCATTAGCATTGTGATTATGGATGTAGTGTTGATTGTCGTTGTACTATTGTGAACCACTAGTCTATCTAGATATACTGATATAGCTATTGACTAACTAATAGACTGACAACTGCTAGACTAACGACTATTACTGGCTATTTAGAATATTGTCTGAACTGTTGTTCTATACTTGAGGTGAGTCTATGATTATTTCGCTGTGTAACTTAATACTGGTTATTGTACTCTATCTGTATATAGTGTATGAACCATAGCCTTATCTACCGGTCACTACAACAACTATCATACTAAGATTATTCCTGGCTGGAATGATTTTATTGCCCCCCTGAAGAGGGAATCGAAAGACGCCTACGATTTGTGGTGCTTTCATGGTAGACCCGGATTAGGACCAGTATACATGAATATGTGTAAAAGTAGGAGTAAGTATAAGGCGGTCATAAGGCGATGTAAACAGGAAGAAGAGTTTATTCGAGCATTAAAAGCCTGTGAAGCTCGCATAAATAGCAATAATAAAATTTTTTGGAAATATGTTAAGAATCAAACGGGTGTCATGTCAAAAGGGTTCCCCCTCCGACAATCGATGGGGTGTCGGGGGAGGATGAAATTGCAAAGCTGTGGAAAAACCACTACTCTAACATTCTTAACAGTGTGAGTAGGGATAATCTTAAGATAGATTGCAGCGAAACGACTGTGGAAGGGACAAGGGAAAATACTTTGATATCAGTTACTGACGTAAAGAGGTTAATTAAGGAGTTAAAGACTGGTTCTGCGTCATGGGTAGATGACCTATCGAATGAGCACTTAAAATATGCCAATGACGTGGTGTCTGCATATATCATTGCTCTTATCAGCCATGCTTGCTCATAGCTATATCCCTGCAGAGTTCATGAAGGTATATATCTTGCCCCTGGTCAAAAATAAGTATGGAGACATTCTGTCCAGCAATAATTACAAGCCTATTGCTGTCGCTTCCTGCTTCTCGAAACTACTAGAAAAACTCTTGTTACTCCGATTAAATGATTACCTATGGACAGAGGCGGATTAAGACACTTCGGGGTCCCGGGGCAATGAAGAATATGGAGGCCCTTTTCTATAGCTTTTCATTAACAATACATGTACAGTACATAGTACTGTACATTTACACGAATTATATATACGAATGAAACAACTTTGAAACCTTATAATTTCTTATTGAATGATGCAAACAATGTAATATTCACACAGTAAATAGTCAATGTCATAAAGTTTCATATGATATATGTGAATTATAACATTTAGATACATTAGATACACTGTGCATAGCATAATGTTTCCTTTTGTTAAGATCTTCACATGTTATATCATACCCGTAGGCACGTTGAGGCAGACGAGTCGGCCGCCTCGTCTGGCTTAACGGACATTTTGGATCAATGAGGAAATTGAATTTCAAAGGAAATCTGAGGAAATTGACAGAAATAGGATTTTACCTGTCTCGTACAAATTATATTATTAATTATTATTAATTTAATAATAAATAATTATAATTAATAAAATTATATATAAAATAATTAATAATTTATTATTATTATTAATTATTAAGTACAAAAATTCGATTTTACCTAGAGTCGTACAAATCCAGCGCTCTTTAGCGCTTTTTAGGCAAAAGTCTAGCGCTCCTGAAAGTTTCAGTTGGCAACTCTGTAATGCAGGCACAGACATGTCCAACTGCTTGTCATTGTTTTGTTGCCCGCGTATCTGTTTTATTGGTGAAAAATGAAAAGAACGGCATCAGCAGGGCTAGCAGAGTTATTTTCGCCTCGTCTGTTTTTAAGCTCTGGCTACGGCCTTGTATATGCTGAACAATTTGAAGCTTATATAGATAGAGCTGCAGCCGCTTGCGCACGACTGTATGCACAGTTGAACGAGGAATCTGCAGTTCGACACTGGCACGACGGATGGACTTTCTCGGGCTACTACCAAAGGCGTCGGGTATTCGTTCAACATCTTCCGAGCTTGTTCGTCCTCCAGAGTGTTCCTTTAGAACACTGCCAGTCTCCTCAAATTTCTTGGTCCATGCATATAGGTCTCTTTTGGTGGGTGGTTCCTTGTGAAAGGTTGTACGGAATCGCCGTTGCACCAGAGTAGGGGACTTCAACTCAGTCATCCATAACACACATTTCGCTTTTTCTTGTGGGGTAAACATAATTTAATCTGAAACAAACAAAAAACGTTATAGCAAAATCTTATGCATATGATGTAGTAACTGGCAAAGTTTCAACATTCTCACTTTAATACTTTAAAAATTACAGAGTTTCAAAGTTGTTTCATTTCGAATAGGACACCCGGTATATAGGTCACAAAAAAATTAAAAATAAAAATAAAATAGAAAAATACAAATTGTAGGAGGAGCATACAAATTTATAAGGAAAAAGCTACCAGACCAGAATTTTAGCACTTTGCCCCTCATGTCTAAATCCGTTCTGAACGAATTCAAAATAACAGGATCAAGCGAAAAAAGACCCTGGATAATGTTAAAATTATTTGTAAGTTGAATAATGGCAGACTCAAGAATATTTCTATTAACAATGTTGCTTGAGTGAAAAAAATTGAAGCATTATTCCAATCAATACAGTGGGATAACTCTGATAAATGGACGAAAAGGGCACTGGACGACTGTCCAGTTCTAACGGAATATTGATGCTGTTTTACACATGTGTGCAAATCCTTTCCCATCTGTCCAATGTAAAAGGAATCACATTGTTTACAACCAATTTTATAGATAATGCCTGAATTATTGGTAGGGTTATTTTTCACTATGATATTTTTCACAATATTGTCATATGAAAATACTACAGTTTTTAACACAACACATATATATATATATATATATATATATATATATATATATATATATATATATATATATATATATATAATAATATATATATATATAAAATCTTTGTTACATTACAAAAATAAGATATCGTAAACCAGCAGTTGTCTGAACCAAGACTGCCATATAGGTGAGAGGTACACAATATCTGAAGACAGGACATTGTACAATAACACATTAGAGCTGTTTTCGACCCTACTAATAAATACTGTATATATATATATTCTTCCGGATTAACATTTGGCTGGTAGGTAGGTTACGCGTAGTAAACATAAAATTGATGAAAACCATGACTTTTTGAGAAAAATGCGGAAGTTCCCTGCAAAGTCGGTTTAGACTGATAGATTTTTTGTCCTGTCTTCCATAAACTCGGTCATTTTGTGTGTTTATTGTTAAAGCAACCGTAAAGGTCTTCTCGTCGCTGAACCATAATTTTGACACTTCTCTGTCTGGGAATTGATCTAACAGAGTACGACATTTTTCAACTTTTGCTTGCTTATTTGATGCAGAGAGCTTATGAACTTCGACTCTTTTTAAAACTTTTAAGACCCAGATCATCTTTTACTATAAGACGAACACTAGAGCGAGAAATACCAGTAGTTTTTTAGATTTCTCTCACCGACTTGTGGGTGTTGGGCCGTTCTTCTTGACTGCATATCACGAATGAAACCGTGTCACTATTTTACTCAGTACGTGATGTTTTTGGCCTTCCACTGCCTTCTTTTCGTTTGGTCGACCCTGTGATATCGATTTTCTTTATGAGATATTGAAGTCCAGGTATCGTCCATCGTTTATTTGGAAACTCTTTCTTCATTCATCTTGCACCCCGGTGTTTCTCCTTACTCAGGTTCAATATCAATGCTTCATCTTCCAAAGAGTATTTCATTATGTTATAACTTGTTCACCAACTATAGCAGAATGATGGTCTGAAATGAAAAAGGAAATAAATTAATTATTTTGTGTAAAAATTAGGAAAATTAATTATTTATGGAGAAACTGACTGTCATCTGAAAGTATCAGTTGCTGACTTTGACCGCTTCCAGTTGAGCACCATATTCTGATACCTCCCTCCAGTTGTGAGCCTGTACCTCTAACTCCTGGGGCGTTGCATCTAGATTCAAAGCCAGCGTTTGAAAGAGTAAAAGTATGGGTACAACATATGGCCTCAGCAGTAAGATCAATATACAGGGTGAGACACATTTTTTCAAAAGTTTTGTAATAGTTTTTTTGGTATTTACGTATTAAGGGGGGGGGGGGCACCACATATTGATGATTGGTTAGGTTAAGTTGTAATATTTTCGTTAGTTGAAAATTTCTAATACATCATATTTTTTTAAGTAACAATATTTTTTAAAATATTTTTTTATACAATTTTCTGAAAAAAATTAATTTTTTTAGGCTTATTCATGATGAAAATTTGGGATCTACCAAAAAGTGAAGAAGATGCGGTCTCTTTTTTGCAAGCCAAAGAAATATTTCAAAATATTTTTAAAAATATTTAAAAAAATATTGCTAACGAAAATATTACAACTTAACCTAACCAATATGTGGTGGCCCCCCCGTTAATACAAGTACCGTTTTTGGCCCACCATATATATATATATATATATACACATTTCAACTGCAAATACACAGTATATTAACGTAAAGAACGACGCTTGAATAGAAGAACATTCATTCCACGCAAGACGAGGAGGGAGAACGAACAAATGAAAAAATGAGGTAACCACCCGGGAATCGAACCCGGGATCTTCCGATTGCCGGTCAGATATGATAACCATTACACCATGGGCCTCACTCATTTGTTCGTTCTCCCTCCTCGTCTTGCGCGGAATGTTCTTCTATTCAAGCGTCGTTCTTTACGTTAATTATACTGTGTGTTTGCAGTTGAAATGTATATATATAGGTGCGGCATGCGGGAGGTGCCCCCTCGGGGCATTGGTTTCTGCGCGTATGTAGGAGAATTACGATTTCTGATCGAGTGAGGCCCATGGTGTAATGGTTATCATATCTGACCGACAAACGGAAGATCCGGGTTCGATTCCTGGGTGGTTACCTCATTTTTTCATTTGTTCGTTCTCCCTCCTCGTCTTGCGCGGAATGTTCTTCTATTCAAGCGTCGTTCTTTACGTTGATATATATATATATACAGTGGTGGGCACCGTTAACCAAAAAGTTAACTTCGTTAACCGCTAATCCGTTAACCAAAAAGTTAAGTTCGTTAACCGTTAATCCGTTAATTCGTTAAACATGTAACGGAAGTTACCGATAAACCGTTAACGTTAACTTTTATTATAAAAAAAATGAAAAACACAATATATATAATTTAATTTTCCCTCTTCTTCTCGTTCTCCATTTTGTCCATGAGATGCATGTTGCCCTTCATGAAAATTAGCATATCAAAGTTTTCATCAGACAGGGATGATCTCTTGGCCCTCAGGATGTCCTTGCCCATAGAGAACAAACGCTCCACTGCAGCACTGGAGGGGATGGCTGTGTTGAACTTGATGAATAAGTCCACCAACACTTGCTCACCCAAGAAGGCAGCATCTGTCAGCAAGTCCTTGGAGTTGGTCTCCAGCCAGGTCTTGACCAAGTTCTGGGCCTTGCCCTTGAGTGACCTGTGGCTTCTGCTGCTCTCTTTTGTCTGGATGACAGCACTGAAGAAGTCATCCTCCTCCTCCTCCTCGTTGTTGCTGCCTCCACTGTTGCTGCCCACTTCGTTGGACTGCTGCTTCATGGCCTCCTCGACTGTACCCTCCATGCTTTTCCTCACCCTGGCGACCTTGGTGTTGTCATACTTGTCGAACCAGATGAGGCGAAACCTGGGATGGAAGGCAGCAGCCAGCTGGCATTCGTCATCCTCCAGGAGGGGCCCAAACCTTTTGTCGATGCCTGCCAAAAGTGCGTCGACCAAGGCGCTGCAGTAGACGAGGCCCTTGGACTTCAAGTCCTTAAGCCTGAAGATTGTCGCAGCAACTGTTGGCAGCAGAGTCCCAAGGTAGGCTTGTTCCTCCCCCTGGATCTTGTCGAGTGCTTTGGCCACAGGTGACATGATCTGGAAATAAAACAATGGAGAATTAGTAAATTGTAGAAATTCAAATTTGTATTATTCTGCAATATTATTCTATTGTATTTTACTCAATAATATAACGATAATTGAGTGAGCAAAACTAAAACGTATCTACTGGCTGGTGTTAAGAAAAATATAACTTTATTGCAATAAATAAATATAGTTGGAATA
>JAJOZX010002218.1:280000-395000 GCA_023014485.1 Bathynomus jamesi
TTGTCCCTCCACAAATGTAAGCAAGACCCATGCCGAACGAACTTGCCATACTCTGACCTAAACCTGCACAAGTCAGACTGGACATCAATAAATAACTGTCTGGGAGAAATAAACTAGGAAGATGAATTAGAAAACCTAAAGCCAGAAGAATGCTGGAGTAGAATACAATACCTGCTGTCATCAGCATTATATAAACACACCCAAAGAAAAACGATAGTGCACAGAAGCACCGGACAAAAGAGCACAGATACAGAAGGATACTTATGAGAAAGAGAACAAAGCTATCTAAACAACTGACAAAGCAATTAAGCGATACAAGACATAGTAACATCCGGAATCAGATACTGATGTTAGAACTTAAAATAAAGTAGTCAACCATAAGAGAGAATATTGATAATGAACACAAAGCTATTGGCACTATAAAGGAAAATAGCAAATTCTTCTTTAGCTATGCTAAACGCAAAGCAGTTATCAAAACGGGCATTGGCCCATTGCTTGCTAAAGATGGACTAACTCTCACATCTAATACACAGGAAATGGCAAACATTCTACAATCTCAATATGCTTTAAGCTGGAGTACCCCTGTAGTAGCAAAGAAAATAAAAACTACAGCATTTTTTGATAGAGAAGAAAATGACCAAGACAGACCATTATTGGAAGATATACAAATAACCACTAGAGATATACAACAGGCAATAACAGAGCTACCGGGGAGTTCAGCCCCTGGTCCAGATGGAATTGGAGCCAAGATTCTTAAGAAATGCAAACATACTTTATCTCTGCCTTTGAAAATCCTGTGGAGATCCTCACTAGACACCAGTAGAATACCACCAATCATGAAACAAGCAAATATTACCCCAATCTACAAAGGAGGCAAAAGAAAGGAAGCCAAGAACTATAGACCCATATCTTTGACTTCCCATATTATTAAAATATTTGAGAAAGTCCTGAAAAGGGACATTGTCAGTTTTATAGAAAATGAACATCTCTTAGAAGACTTTCAACATGGCTTCAGACCAGGGTTGGCACTAGTGGGCCCAGCCTGAAAAAACCCACTTGAAAAAACCCACTTGAAAAAACCCACTATTTTACCCACTTCTGGGTTTTTTCATGAAACTTAAGAAGTGCATATGCAATTATTTTTAAAAATTGTCATATAGGCGCCTATAATGATTTTACATGCAAAGCAAGCAAACATGAGTCAACAAATAGACCTACAGGTATAACTCTTTGGGTGAGGTAGCAGGTTATAGAGTGTAGACATCAGCCAATCAGGGTGTTATACATCCTGATTCTTCAGTCAACTGCATCTTCAAGGAATTTTCTACTTCTTCATGGATTGTATTTAAAAGTGGACCAGACAAATTTCGACGGGAAGGTGGAGTGTAGCCTGGTCTTAGAGTCTATCATTTCAATAAAATACTTAGACTCTGCACATAGAAATGGAATATTATTTGCATAAAAGAATTTGGCTATTTTGTTATCAATGACATTTTTCTGCAAAGTTGTTGTTGTCATGCCAAAATCGCTTACTTTCTTTTGAATTTTTCTTTTTTTCATTTGTAATTGTGTCAGTGGTGGTGAGGATGAGTCTGGATCATCTGAGGTCTATGTCATGGCAGTATGAAGATGATGTACTGGCAGTATTGTCAGTCTTGTTTCTTGATTCCATGTGTTTCAAACATTTCATTAAATGCATTTTTATTCGCTCTATTTTATTACTTATTTCATTATTGCAATGTTTGCATCTAACTTTACTAGTCCCATCAATAATATTGACTTCACTCCATTCATGCCCTGATTTTCTTCCTGATCCAAAGGTCTTTGGCATTATTTAATGCAGTTATAACTTCAAACAGACTAATTCTGTAGCTAGCAGTAAAGATAAATATGCTGTTGCCAGTTTGTTTTATTTAACTGTGAAATAAAAGAAAAAATATTCAGTAATATGAATTAAATAGATATAACTAGCTGAATTAAGTTCCCTTTGGGAGCTGTAATTCATCTACTTCCAGCAGAAGACACAGGGGCCTGTCTTCCATAGGAAGTATAGCCTAACAAATAGGATAATTTACCACACCAAATTTAGTTCAAATTGGTCCATGTTTTCCAAATTTTGTTGTGAAGCTCAATCTGAGAAAATAACTTTTTATGCTTAATTGCCTGGAAGGCAACCTTTTTGCTAAAAACAAGACAAATGTTATATTAATAGTGTATGGTACAGTACAGTATTATTATAAAAATAAGAATAGGTAGGTCTAATATGAACTATCATATGGACATATGAAAAAACCCAATTTTACCCGGTTTTTTTCGGGTTTTAGGTGAAAAAAACCGAAAAAAAACCACCTGGGGTGGGCTTTTTCAAAAAAAGTGGGTTTCTTGCCAACCCTGCTTCAGACACAAGAGATCCTGCCTTACTGAACTTATAGACCATTGCAATACAATCCTACAATATTTGGGAGAAAACCACAATGTTGATGTCATCTATCTAGACTTTGCAAAAGCTTTTGACAAGGTTGACCATGGTATATTATTCCATAAACTAAAAGAACTTGGTATTTGTGGAAAAATAGGAAAATGGATCCATGCCTTTCTCTCTGACAGAAAACACATAACAACTGTAAATGGAGCAAGATCTATAGAAAAAGAAGTGATTAGTGGAGTGCCGCAAGGCACAGTACTAGGACCAATTCTATTCATTATAATGCTAAACAATATAAACTGTAACCTAGGAAGCTCTCTCCTGTCATTCGCAGATGATACCAGAATACTAAGACCAATTACAGAAAAAGAAGACTGTGTAGAGCTACAAAAAGATCTACAAACTATATATGCATGGGCAGATGCAAATAATATGGCTTTCAATGAAGACAAATTTGAACTAATTAAGTATGGACCAAATAAATACCTGAAAAAACAATTCAACTACACTGGACCCACAGGAAAAGATATTGCACAAACTGATCATGTCAGGGATCTAGGGATTATATTATCTGAAGATGCAACATTCAACAGGCACATTGACAAAGTAACCTCATCATGTAAACAACTAATAGGTTATATACTGAGGACATTCAGAACTAGGGACAGTATGACCATGCTTACCCTGTGGAAATCACTTGTCCTTCCACGCATTGACTACTGCTCCCAATTATGGTTTCCCCACAAACAGAATGAATTGCAAAAAATTGAGGGCCTACAAAGAACCTTTACCTCGTATATTAAACAACCTGATAGGCAACAGGTGAGTAAAAACAAATTAAACTACTGGGATAGGCTTAGAGGCCTCAACCTTTATTCCATAGAGAGAAGGTTTGAGAGATACATCCTAATCTACACCTGGAAAATTCTAGAAGGGCTTTTAGTTGCCCCCAATACTGAACCAATTGTGCCCACCTCAACAAGAACTGGTAGAATGTGTAAAAAATATCACCTCCCACCAAACAGTCTGAGAAGGATTCAAACTCTTCAATATAATAGTATCTCTAGGCAGGGTTCACGCCTGTTTAACTCCTTGCCTCAGTACCTTAGAGATATAAGTGCAGTCCCAGTAGATACTTTTAAAAAACACTTGGACATGTTTCTAGCCAACATACCGACCAACCCACAGTGTCAGGGTATTCCTCTGCCAGACCAGCCCCCACAAATTCAATAGGGGACCAAATCGTATGGCAGGAGCAAGAGGAAAGAAGGGTGGCAACCCCATCGTGGCCCCGCCTCTGGAGGTGTTGAGCGGACTTCATGGGAGCAGCGCACCCTTGAGGCAGAAGCGCTTTAAGGTAAATTTAAGGTAAGGTAAACTGACATGTGGAGGGTTCCAGCACAGGTGAAGCAAGAAATTTTCATTTTGACACCCGACCATCTCAGATCTTGCTTATTTTTGGTGTATAAGGTAAGTTTGTGCAAGAAAGCCAGCTGTGAAAGTTTCAGCTTTCTACGACCATTACTTCACGAGTTATGAAGGTCAGAAAAATCAAGGTTAAGGTCAAAATAGCTCAAGGTCGGCATCTTTGGATGCACCTCACACATTCACTAATTATCATAACCATATGAAACTATATGTTTTTGGACTCAGAATGAGCTGTAGAATCCAAAAACGCAATGAAATCAGCAATAGGAGAACAAATAAAAATGTTCACCCTTTTTCAAGGAACGAATTGACCTTTTGACCTTGAAGTTCACACATTTTGGGGAAACATTTCTTTACACAAAATGAAGTTCCATCATTGCACTTTTAATATAAACAATAAAAATGTATCTTATTCACCAACTATACTGTCTTAAAGAATTTTTCAAATTGGCTATTTTTCAAATTTCTGGCAAAATTGCCATATGTACTGTATAAAGAGGGTAATGGTGTGCTTTCTCTCTTTCTATCTCATCCCAATAATAATAGACCCAGCACTTGATGTAGGAACAGTGGAAGTTCTCCTGTGGAACTTGTTGTTTTGGTCTTGGAGGATGTAAATAGCCTTATTGGCTGAGCTCCTCCATATAAAACTTCAAACAATCAATCAATCACTTTCAAATTATAGTAAACCCTTATCCAGTATGGGGATTAGGTTCCTTGAGAATGGTGCATTAGGTAAATCTGCATTGGACAAACTTAATACCTTATGGGATAAATGAGGATATGTGAATGTAGCTGCTGGGTCATTCCATATGAAATCACCTAGAGCCCCCCAGGGCACCTCCTAAAAAAAACTTGAAATTAATACCATTTGAAGGCCTACTGAAGTTATGAAAAACTGCAAAAATTTTAAGTCTGTAGCTCTAATAGTTTTTGAGATATGGTCTATCAAAATTTTGTGGATTTTCAAAAAATTGCTCGTAAGTTGCAAATTAGCGGACTTTAATAACATTTTTATTTTTTACTTTACAGAGCTGAAACTTGATATCTATCGTAAAACAAGGGTGTAGAGTCCGTTTTTTGTGTTAACTTTACTCTATCTCTAATGGTTTAGCTATTACAGGGTTCCAAAAATCAAACAAAAGCAAAAAACATATATTTGGTCACCCATTTTACAGTGGTCCTGACGGAAAACTACTGATACCTAAGAGCTAATTTTTTTACTGCTATCTCTTATGATGCTATTTCACTTATAAACACCATCAAAAGCTGTACAGTACCTATAGTTTAGTAGAAAAAAGTTTTTGAAAATAATATAAGCTTTTTTCTTAGTAAAAAAAGGGGTATGTTTGCCAATCTATTACCCAATGTTGACAATTAATTACCACTTTCAAATTTTTACCATGTATTTATATGCCTTTTGACAAGATAGTCAAATTTTGGAGTTGGGATGTCTTTTCCTTCAGTGTTTAATTTTTGCTCAAAACCAATGAGTTTTCTTAAAAAAATTTGACTTGTGAAAATTGTAAATTATAACAAATTATTGAAGTAACTACATAATAGGCACTTTGTCAAATTTTCTTACATTAGGTATATGCTAGATTGACTTTCAAGATACTACAGTAATTTGAATTACTTATAAATCTTACTGGAATTATATATGAGCACCTGAATTGCATTACCTAGTTCTTGACCTCCAAATTATGTGCAATCGCTTTAGTGAAAACTAAAAAAAAACAAAAATTCAAACAAATTTATTGAGGTTATAATTTGTAATATGACAAATAATTACTCTATTTGGTTACACTAATGTAACATTAAAGAAAAATATGTAAATAAATCAACTACACAACCAAATCAACATTTAATTTTATAATTTTTTCATAAATTTTCAGCATACGTGAAATAGGTAGACTAACTAAAACCATGAAAAAATATAATAGGATACCAAAAATAAAATATAAAATTAACCTAGATTACTTAACTATGAATTACAAACTAAAGTCAACTGATCTGAGCTATGTGCAAAAAAAATTTGACATATATTTGGATTATGCACTATGACTTGTAGATCCTTAAAAATGTGCTAAAAATAAATTTTGAATGTTTGTAATGTCACTAGGACTCAAAGTGTAATGGTGGGCACCACTTCCTTGTACAGTTGGAGCATTTATCATACAAATCACATCTTGGAATGGTACCCAGCATTCATCTTTTTTCATAGGCCAAGATAAAATATCATTTGTAGATTTAGTCATAAATGTAACTGAAATATCTGAGTGGTCATCTGAACAATCTTTAATATTGCCAACAAACCATTTATTATCATAAACACAGGCTACATATTTCCCCGGCTGATACTCTGGATAATTACTGTGTGTATCAGAGAGATCATCTGCGACTGTGACTATGGTTATGTTTGTACAAATGTTATCAGCAGATATTCTCTTCATTTGAATTTTAATAATTGAAACTGGTATGAAGCAGTGATGGGATCTTATGCCTACTACAGTTTTACAATTTTTAAACCTCTCGGCTAACCTAAATTTTGTTGAATTTTCATTTATTGAATTTTGATCAACATAGAAATACTTTATGACCTTACTGAGGTGCTTGTTGCACCAATTAAACATATCAAATGGAGTTAGGATATGATTGCATTGAAGACTAGCTCGAGCCACTTGTCTTTTAACCGTCTCCCCAATTCCATCACACAGACTTTTCCCATGGCTGGTGGCAAAAAAACTCCACACAGCTGTCAAATTAAAATCATTCTGGTGATTGCAAAGGTTACTAAGATTTTTAAAATTTTTGTATTGGCTAGCAGCACCATCACTGAAGTAAATAATGTTTTTAATATATGGATAATTTTGTTTGACATATGCCAAAATGTAATTTAAAAATGCATGGACTGCTAGGGTGTTGTGCTTCAGGCAATCAGATATAACATAGCCAGATACACATTTGAGTTCCTGGACTCAATATCTCATAAGTAAATTGTGAAAGGGTGCAAAGTTGCCTAGGAATTATCCCAATGATGTCCTTGAACTTCATCCTGCACTATGAAACTGTAATTTTCATCAAAATCCAAAAGAATAATAGCTGAATGATCATCAAGTTGTTGTTTTTGTTGTTCTAAAAATTGATTGGGCCTTGGCAACAAAGTGATGATGCCTGAGATTGTCCAAAGACTCACAAATTAATTCTATACCTTGTATAGTTGTCTCAAAAGACACAAGAGTTGTTCGGTCTGTGTGAGCCCATTGCTTTAGCCCTGTTCAAAAATCAACTTTTTCTTATTTTCATAGGTTTCTGTACTTTTTCCCATGCTTTTTGACCTGAAAAGGCCGAAAATCACAATCATTTTGACCTAGGTTGTTGGGAAGCATTGCCGCATGGAGCTTTAAGTTTTCTGCCTTGAAGTCGGCCAAAAGCACCAGTTCCGGGGTCCCTTGAATCATGTTTTGCACTATAACTTTTTATCTAAACAAGATAGAGCAACAAAATAGGCACCAAATTAGTGTTTTTAATCCTCTTTCTAACTTATACAATTATGATAGTCTTGGAACAAGAAATGGCACATTGGTACATACAAAGATTTCAGAAATATCACAAAATTCATTTTCTCACACTCAAGGCAGACAAGGCGCCTTATTCATGACACAAATTTGAGATTAACATTTTGTCACAAGTCTAATCGATCAAGAAGTGAAAGCATTACATGATGATTAATTTCATAATGACATTTACACAGTCAGTTGTTGAGAGTTTGTTTCTTGAAGCTGTCAAAGCGCTGTCTGTTGAACTCCACAGCTTGAAGGAGATAGTCCCTTTGCTTGGCATCTGTTGTTATGACATTTGCAAAGTCGCTCATCATCTTGACACCACGTTCAGCAATGTCATTCACCACTTTCAGATTCTTAACATAGTCCAACGCTTTTCTGTAGTCCTCATTCTGTGGCCAAGACGTGACAGGTTCCAGAAGCCACTCGGATCCAATGTTCAGTGTGTCCAGCAGGAAATGTGATTCTGGGCCAATGAGATCAACCAGGGTGGTCTTAGCTGTGACACTCTGGAATAGAGGCTTTCCTGTTCTGAAGCTATCTGGCTTCTCAGTGGCATGTAACTGGGCAGCAATGTCGTGCTTCAATGTGTCACTCAATCTACTGCTGAACAGGGCAAATGGCACGACTTCCTGTGTCAGGTACCATTTGTGGTTTTCCATCTTATTAAGTACTGCATCAGCAAGCTCTGGGTCAGTTTTCTTGTACTTCAACATGTCCTGGATTAGACTTAGATCATTTATGGGAGCATCTGCAGCAGACATTGACATCATCCATACAGGAGTGTAGAACAGCGCAAGGAAGGTGTTGAGTCTTTCCAGCTTTGATACAGTGTCTTCGTCGTACTCAAGTTGATCTGCAAACATCAGCATTTTCATGGAGTACAGGTTTCTGGCCATCCATCTGGCCTGATGAATGGCGCCTGGTCGACTCCAGTGAATACCTCGAGGAGGCGTTCCTCCAAGAACAATGACTGTCAGTTCAGCCATTTCCCTGTAGTCAGCTCTTGGAAGCCTTTCTGCTGTTAGAATGTCTTGGAGTATTTCTTCACTGTTCTTCTTCTTTTCCTTCAGCCATTTGCTGTTGATAGCCAGCATCTTTGGGTTTTCCTTGGGCAAGTCCATCCAAACATCCTTCAGATGCTCAAACCAGGGATTATCTGGCCCCTTCAGCTTCTCCCAAACTGCTCCTACTAGGATTTCCAGGATGTGATGTCGACAGGCCAGATAAAACACCTTTTTGTTCAGCATTTTCTCTAGCAGTTTGGCAGCTCCTCTGTGAACTCCACTGTTACTGGATGTAGTGTCAAAAACAAGGGCAGTAACATTATCCATAAGTTCCCATGTCTCCAGTAAATCCATTGAAGCCTCAGCCTGAGCTGTGCCAGAAGAATTGTCGATGACAGGTACTCCCAATAACTTTCCTTCAGTGTATGAAGGTGGACCAGACACTAGCACAGCTAAAGTCTCTGAGGTACTTCCAGGTTCACTGCCCAAGACATCTTTGAGCAACTTTCCATCCCAGTGTAAGGCAGCGTACTGTGGGGGGTTTTCACAAAACTTGGACATGTGACTCTGGCTGATATTATACCTGGACAGCATTCTGTTGCGACGTGTTGTTGAGGTTGAGATGACGAAGTTATCCAGATCAGCCCCTCCAGCTTTCAAGGTGGCAGAAACCATGGCAGTAACTTGATTGTCTGATAAACCAAGACAATCAGCTGTATTGCAGATGACATCACATTCCATGACCTTCCTTGGAAACGTCAAAGTCACACTAGTCACAGTGTCTTGATGGTGAGAACATCCAGGACGAGGTTGATGGTAATCCATGTCCTCTGTGTTAGCGTTGTTGTCAGTTGAGTCACCCCAGGTAATCCACATGAACAACTGCCTCTTGTTCTGCTGCAGCTGTAAAAATAGTACAACATGTTAAGACAGTAATTGTTAAGTACATGCTAAATATCGCAATGGAGTAAAACTTAAAACTTTTTGTGACGTTCAAAGTAATTAGTTTTACCTTGTTCTTGTCTATGCTGCAGTCTTTCATTCCTCGCTGCTTGCTGCAGGGATCTTGTCTCAAAAATCTTGTCATGACCAGACATATGACCTTTCCTCTCAGTCTTTTGGTCTTCGTAGAACCTGATATCCTCATTTTTCTTCTCTCTGGATAACAGTCTGTTGTTCTGTATTTCCTGGATTGCATCTGGAGCTCCTATATCGAGCAGGCTGTCTAATTCCAGCACAAATGCTCCTCTTTTTCCTCCAGGGTTACTTGCTCTTCCTTTGCTTTTCACCAGAGCACGATGTTTCTCATGTAGTTTCATGAAGAGCTTCATTGCGTTGTACTTGGTCATTGTCTTGATCCTAGCCATCTGCCAGAATGGGATGATAGATTCAACTGTTTCATATGCAAGGTCTTGAACCATGGGCCTCCCTGCATTTTCCGGTAAATTCTGAAGATTAAGGAAATACTGGAACGCCTGTCTGTTGGTGGGAAGCTGGGAACCACTGATAAAAGCTGAAGGGTATCCAACCAGGAAAGTTTCAGAGAGAGATCTGGTAGATGGCCCAGTTGACACCTGCCTGTGGACAGTACGTGGAGGTTCTGAGATATCAACTGTGCGCCCACGGAGCTCCCTCAGCTCCTTGCTTAATGCCATTGTGAAGTTGTAACTTGTAGATGGTTTTCTAGATTCTGATTGAGTTTCTGTTGTTTCCTGAAAAATGATAGATAATTATTATTATTATTATTATTATTATTACTAATTTTATGCTCTTTCATTTGATACCTAATTTGTTGCTCTATCTTGTTTTAGATCAAAAGTTAAAGTGCAAAACATAATTCAAGGGACCCCGGAATTGGCGCTTTGGCCGATTTCAAGGCAGAAAATTTAAAGCTCCATGCGGCAATGCTTCCCAACATCCTAGGTCAAAATAGTTGTGATTTTTGGCTTTTTCAGGTCAAAAAGCATGGGAAAACGTACAGAAACCTATGAAAATAAGAAAAAGTTGATTTTTGAACAGGCCTACCATTGCTTATACTGAATATTACTGCATAAGTCAAACTCATCTGTTGACAGCAAATCTGTTAAGTATGTGTGCAATGCTTCTTTACCTGGACAGGAATCACAAGTATGCAACATACAGTCCTGGCTTCGCACATCACAGATGAGTTTGGATAATAAATCTTTATAAATCAAATTTAATTGGAAAAGCAGAAAGAAGTAACTTTGGATTTTGATGGGGCTGGCACACACAGACTGAATGAGTGCCTTTGGAACCTACAGGAATGCACCACTTTGGCCTTAGCTCACAAAATTTAGAAAAACCTATTTTCTCATTAAATTTATCTTTAAACACTACATATAATTTATTTAAATTAACCAAAAGTAAGTGTTTTTGTTTTTGAACTTTTTCTCCATTGATAATTACAGTTACATAGGGTCATTCTCTGTCAGATCAACCAGTGCCTAACACCCTCATCTCTCAGATTTTGCTGAAATTTGGTTTATCGGGAGATTGTGGGCCCTGAATCCATTTCTGAAATTATAAGGTCAATCCGACCAACGGTTCAAGAGATATGACCTCGGGAAATTTGAGGTCACTTGCGAGGTCACTAACATTTGGCGACCCATAACTTGGGTAATAATGGTCACAATTATATAAAAGTATATATATTTAGAATCAGAAAACGACAAGGAATCCAAATATGCAAGTTTTAGAACTCTAGGTTGAAAAATAAAAAAGTTACACTGTAACCAAAATTTGAGGTCACGATTTGACCTCTGGGGTATCAAATGAGAATTTTTTTTTTAAATGTAAAAAATGAAGGCATAGGCATTGGCTATTAGAATCAGCAAAAAAAAGTTTGTTTATGTTAGTATTTTTCATGTAACTAACATATAAGTGAACACCATATTCATAAGTTGTGCGTCAATTCTACCTATTTTTTCACACTTAAGCTCATAATTTGACCTATAGAAATTAAAATTACATTTTTTTATAGATATAAAAACAAAGGCAAAAAATGTAAAATTGTATTTCACTGCTAATCTACACTGGCAATAATAGTTATAATAGTGAAAGGGGAAGACCTACTTAGAGGATTCATGTGCTAGCCTAATACAATTTTTGCATGCTCGATGCTCTCATCAATTTCTTTTTGTGGAAAAATGTATTGAATTCTGCTGCCTCCTCTTAGGGTAGGACAACTCATTACAGTTAATATATGATGTCCTGGCACTGCACATGAATCCTTGTTTGATGGATAATAATATGCACTTGATCCTGATGACCCAGAGGGATGTAGAAAGTTCACAGTGAAATCATCAAACTCTTCACAATATTCCTCCACAATTCCATACCAAACTTGCATGTCATAAATGCAGCCAACATACTCTCCTGGTTTGACACATTTTAGGTTACCAAGCATTGCAGGTTCATTAGTAAAATGACTTTTCCTTATTCTTTTCTTTTCTCCAATGCCACTTGAAATGGGATACACCATCAGTTCTTCCTTGTTTAGGGGAACAAATCTATGATATTTCTGAGTTCCAGGAATAGCCCTACTATCCTTGAATCGATGTTCCAACCATTCTTCTGCATCTTTCAAATCAGCTGTAGTTACAAAGAAAAAATTTATCTTCTTGCTCAAGTTTTCTTCACAAAACTGAAACATGTGTTCTGGTGTAAGAATTTGCCTCTCTGTAGTTCTCTGCAAACTGGCACGAGCAGTAGCTCTTTTCACTGTTCCTCCAATCCCATCACATGCATTTTTGCCATGGGATGTAGCAAAGAAGTGCCATTCACAAGACAGACCAAAATCCTCTTCATGGTAACAGAGATTTGTGAAGTTGTATCTGTTCTTATATTGGCCAGCACATCCATCTGAGAAATAGTGCACCTTCTTCAATTGTGGGCATCTGAATTTAACATATGTCATAAGCTTCAATATGAATGAGTAAACCATTATAGTGTTGTGTTTTAGTGATGCAGATAAGAAACAGACACTAAAATGGCTAAGTTCCTGGTCTGCAGATGATCTATAATAGATGACAAAAGGGTGAACTGTACACTGTGAATTGTCCCAGTGAAACCCTTGGGCAGCATCCTGGACAATGAAAGAATAATTCTCAGAGAAATCACCTACTATAACTACCTCGCTCTGAGGTGGTAGTGTTTCTTTCAACTGCTTGAAGTACTGTGATTGTTGCTGAGCAACAAAGTGATGACGAACCATGCGGGATATTTTCATGCTTAGGGATGATAAGTATTCATGAAGTGGCTCCACCTTATCAACCATTGTACAACGGTCAACAGTCACCCATTGCTTGTAAGATATTTCATTTGGAGCTGATTTCACACTGTCAAGTAACTCAAGAAAATCCAGGACACCCTCTTCTCTTGGGCAATCATTGCAAAGTTGCATCATGCAAGTCTCTCTTTCTGTACTGCAGACACTGTAATCCATAAGATCCTTGTATGAAAGACCTCTTTCTCCCAATGCAGCCAGCTGCAATTTTGGATTTTGATGGTATGTGCAGACACAGACAGAATGAGTCCCACCACTACCGGCAAGCACACAATATGATGGCCGTAATTTTGCAAATGTGGAAAATCCTATTTTGGGATTCTTTTCATCATTTTTATATAGTTCAAACATCTCTCTTAAATTCCCGAGGACCAATCGTTTTTGCACCTTCATTGCACCTTCAGCACTGATAACTTTCACGCAATCCTTTTGGCCAGGACACATACGACTAACCTCTTCTGACTCATAGAATCTTCTAACTATATCTTTGTGTTCTTCAGATATCACTTTTCCTTTGCTCATTAGTGGAATCTTCGGAAGGATTCCATGTTCTGATTTAAGTGAACGGCTTCTTTTCACCATGTATGTTGTAGTTTGAAAGAAACTAGCTGTTTTTTCAATTGTGTATGGTGAGAGTGTCAATATTTGTAGTTTGTGATGGTGACATTTGCTCTCCAGGAATGACTGTTTCAATTCATTCATTAATTTGTCTAGATGTTTTTCAGATTTAGTTTCAGGTTTTGAAGTATCACTTACCTCCTCGGTAATTTGAACACCATAACTGAGTTCTAGCCTCTCCTTCAGGTGTTTCTGAGCAGATGATAGCTTACCACGAGCCTTGCGCTTTTTCTGGCTTAATGACAGCCCTTCTGAAAAGAACAGAAAAAAAGGTTTCACACACCTGAATATTAGTAATTAAATATTAATTATAGTACCTTAAATGCTATATAATTGGCTATATAGTAGATCAAACAGACCTTGTAGTAAAGTATAAGTTATTATATTAATTTATTACTTACTTTTTTTAACTGGTGTTTGGTCCAGAAATGCTAGAACTGGTTCAACTGAAGTTGAAGGATTTTCCTTTATCAAGCAATCACTGTCATTGTCCAGATCTTGAATTGAAGAGATGTTACTCAAGCCACTGATAGTAGATGATTCATTTGAATCCTGCTCAGACTCGTTGTTTTCAGTGGTACTAAGTATAGTGGGGTTTTTCATTATCAGTGTCCAGCAGTTCACACACAACAATGAGTCTTTTTTCACTCTTCCAGCACATTTTTCAACAAGTACATCAGTCACTTTTCTAAGATTGATTGTTATGCGTTTCTTGTGTTTTTGAATAGGGTCCTGGCAGTATTTCAAGTGCCGAACCATTGTATTTTGATCTGTAAAGATATAGGATTTACAATTAGGTAATATATATTTTTTAGAAAATATATAGCTATACACACTTAATATTTTAGGCCTTGATAGTCTCTGAGGCTCATTAAAACACCATACCCACCAGCCACCCACAGTGCTGGCTGGAACTGTACTAACCTGTAGACAAGGAATTTTGCAACTATCTGTGTTGATTCTGCACTTAAACAAGTAGCAACATGTTTCAACAGGTTTGTTTAGGCTACATGTGAGCTTAGTCTTCCCTTTCACTATTATAACTATTATTGCCAGTGTAGATTAGCAGTGAAATACAATTTTTATTAAATTCTTGGAGCTTGAGGTCAAATTGATAGCTAAGATATAAAAATTCCTTGAAATGACAAGCAATTTATAAATATGGTGTTCACTTATAAGTTAAATGCAAAAAACTTCACTTTTTTACGTGAAGGTCAAAATATGAGAATAAAAACCCACTCTAATAGACAGAGTTTATTTCCACGACAGTTTCGACGCCCACTGGCATCCTCCTCGGGTGGATACAGAAACACAAATGAAACAAAACAAGAGGGAAAAACAGTTCAGGGATCGACCGTTAAGAAATTCGCACCTAGGTTGGATTCCATTCTCTCGAGACAGGAGGGGCATTTTCATTAAGTACATTCGCACAAATTTTAAAACTATCTTCCTGTTCTAAACATACAGATTCTATTATTTTTACATAATTATTACATTTATAATTAAATTTATTACATTTAATATTGCATAATTATTAATTACAGAAATTATAAATTTATTATTACATTGGTTATTACATTGTTGTTTATTAGAGTGGGTTTTTATTCTCATACTTATAAGTTAGTTACATGAAAAGTACCAACATAAACAAACTTTTTATGATTGTTTCTATTAGTCAAGAACTCTGACTTTGTTTTTTATATCTATAAAAATGTAATTTTAATTTCTATAGGTCAAATTATGAGCTTGTGTGAAAATAGGTAGAATTGACGCACAACTTATGAATATGGTGTTCACTTATATGTTAGTTACATGAAAAATACTAACATAAACAAACTTTTTTTTGCTGATTCTAATAGCCAATGCCTATGCCTTCATTTTTTACATTTAAAAAAAAAATTCTCATTTGATACCCCAGAGGTCAAATCGTGACCTCAAATTTTGGTTACAGTGTAACTTTTTTATTTTTCAACCTAGAGTTCTAAAACTTACATATTTGGATTCCTTGTCGTTTTCTGATTCTAAATATATATACTTTTATATAATTATGACAATTATTACCCAAGTTATGGCTCGCCAAATGTTAGTAACCTCGCGAGTGACCTCAAATTGCCTGAGGTCATATCTCTTGAACCGTTGGTCGGATTGACCTTATAATTTCAGAAATGGATTCAGGGCTCACAAACTACCTATAAACCAAATTTCAGCAAAATATGAGAGATGAGGGTGTTAATTTCAATTTTTTTTGGTTGATCTGACAGAGAATGACCCCATAGTCTTTTTTACCAGGGCATTCTCGAGAAAATTCATCAGAAGTGTAAAAATTGATTACTTTTTCAGTGGTTGCTTCACTCAAAGGATTACCTAAGTTTTATCAGGCTTGGACAAAATACCTTTTTGTTTTTTTAATTTTCTGGCCTGTTTTACTATATGCTCACTAACACTAAATTTTTAAATGGTCTCCCTAATAGTCCAACTGTCTGGTACAAGAGTGAGAATTTTGATTTTATCTTTTCGAGGAGAAACATTATGTATGATATACAGTCGACCCTCGACTTAGGTAATTAATCCATTCTGAGATGAGTTACTTAACTCGAAAATGACGTAAGTCAAACCCCAAAATACATGTAAATCGGGTAATCCATTCCAGGACCCCAAAAAAGTATTGAAAATAATAAAATAATAAAATTTTTGGATGAAAACAGTGTATATAAACAGAATTATAATGGTAATTAATAATTATTATTAAGAAACACCATCTGTAAAAGAAAATACATATTAAAAATTAATAATAAAAAATTAATTTAGAGAGAGAGTTGAATGGCTTGGAGGGTTAGCAGTGGTGGTAGTGGTGGGTTGAGGAGAGGGGGTTTATTGGTGGGAAGTAGAAGCCCCCAGATATACATCTGAAGGTTGTTCTACTGCACCATCAGCCTCATCTGAAGGCTGCTCCTCCAACCGTGGCCTCTTGCTGGCTCTGGTGAAGAAGCTGTCCAAGGTAACTTGCTTCTTCCTACTGGACTGCAGTTTCTTGAAATACAAAATCACTTTGTCTTCAAACTGGCACTGAAGAAGCTCTGTTTCAGCAATTGCAGGATGCCATTCCGGTTGTGACTTCACTTTCTCCCAGCCATCTAAAATTGCATGAAGACCAGCAGTAGAAATTTCTTTGTCACTCTCCTGTTCTTCTTCACCACTGTCATGTTCTTCAGCTACTTGCATTGCCTGAAGATCTGTAGTGCTTCAAGTTGCCCTGTGTTCTTCAACCAGCTCTGTGATATCTTCACTGTTAATTACAAGGCCCAATGTTTGGCCAAAGTTGAGAATGTCATCTACAACTTGTGCCTCTGGAGGCTCTTCAAAACCTTCAAAGTCGTAAACAACAGAAGGCCACAAGTTTTTCCAAGCTGAATTGCAACATCTAGTTGACAGTTCTTGCCATGAAGTCACAATTAGGTGGACTGCATCAAGAACAGTGAATTTTGTTCTCCAAAATTCCTTTAATGGGATAGCATTCTCACCAGAGGTTGCCTCAAAACACTTGTGAAACATGTTTTGTATAAATCTTTTTAAAGTTTGCTATGACCTGTTGGTCCATAGGATAATGCTTGTTGTGTTGGCCGGTAGAAACTTAATTTTTATGAAGTCAAACTTTGCCTCCAATGCTTGTGCCAGTTGAGGATCATGCCATGGAGCATTATCCAGCAAAAGAAGTGCCCCCCTAGGAAGTTTATTGGCATTCAGATAAGCTTCAATGCTTGGGCAAAAAACATTGTAAACCCACTCGTTGAATATATGGTGGGTTACCCAAGCCTTTTTGTTTGATTTCCAACAAACTCCAAGTTCGCCTTTGACTATTTTTTGTTGTCTGAAAATTCTTGGTGTTTCAGAATGGTACACCAAGAGTGGTTTTACCTTCATGTCTCCTGAGTCATTGGCTGCAAGCAACAAAGTCAGCTGATCTTTCATCGGCTTGTGGCCTGGCAATTTCTCTTCATCTTTGGTGATGTACGTGCGCTTTGGCATCCTTTTCCAAACCAGGCCAGTTTCATCAGTGTTGAAAACCTGCTGAGGAAGATAATTGTTTTCCTCAACGTAAGATGCAAAATCTGTTTTGAAATTTTCAGTAGCTTCCCTGTCTGCACTAGCTGCTTCGCCACTTTGCCACTTCACATAGCACTTATTAATTCAGCGCGTCTTTTGAATTGCTCGAACCAGCCTTTGCTGGCTTTGAAGTCAGTTTGTTTGTGTTCTTCTTCAGGATTCTGTTTCACTAAATCGTCAAAAATTTGCTTTGCTCATTCACAAATAAAAGAACCACTTACAGAGTCACCTCTCATTTGAATATCACGAATACAAACTAACAACAGTTTTTCCACTTCCACAATTATATTTTGTCCTTTTCAAATAATAGTTGAAGCATCACTTACTTTAGCACTCTTTATTTTGTCTTTGTTCTTTAGAATGGTAGCAATAGTTGTGTACACAAAGCCATATTCCTTCGTTAAATCTTTAATAGTAGCACCACCTTCACTTTTTCAAATGATATCTTGCTTTTGTTGAATAGTAATTTCTGTGTGCTTTCTTACTGGCTTAGCAGCAGCAGCCAACTTTGGGGCCATGGTTAATTTTAATTTCTATCACTTATTTTAAAATTGTAAGTAAAATTTTAGCACTGTTTTTATTTATTATTGCACAAAATCATTTAATTAGTGAAGCACTGGTTCTAATTCTTTGCACAATTTATTAAATCACAGAAAAAATTATGGCGTGTTATTTCGTCAATGTTTCAACTTCACACAGGCACTTTTTTATCTTAGATTATTTAATAATCCTTAATAATTTCACATTTATTAATTTGCCAAATTATTAATCACTTCATACATATGTATCACTTTGTTATTTTTACTGTGCATTATATAATGAAATAACGTGATGGTAAGCTTCTCAGTATAATGTCTTTAGAAACCACACAATGATCTTCATGAGAAGAGAATTGGAACTGACATACACTATTTCTATCTTTTCCAGTCATCTTCATACAATTTATTGAATACAATATCTCACTATCTTGAGTCTCTGTAGATTCACTTGATGCCACATAATGACTAACATTCTTTTTACCAGTGTATTTAACTATTGGAAATGTTGCTGGCAGTCTTTCACGCAAGTTTTCAGATATGGGGCATCCTGTGTCAAATCAAACAAAATAAAAAATCTTGTTGCACTTGTATTTTTTATTTCAATTTTGGTCAGTTATTGCACTGGTCATTTCCAGAACCCCTGTGAAATTATGGAGCTGAAAAGTCCCCTATATTTGGTAGCCTGTTACACAATGTGGCCAGAGTGTAAGACCACTTTTTTTCTGCTAAGCAGATTTATTCAAGGCCTTTATGAAATTTTTTATTTGAATAGCCTATTCAAAAGACAATGTTAAAAAATTCCATTTTGTATGACAGTATAATTGGGTCATTCTCTGTCAGATCAACCAAAAAAAATTGAAATTAACACCCTCATCTCTCATATTTTGCTGAAATTTGGTTTATAGGGAGTTTGTGAGCCCTGAATCCATTTCTGAAATTATAAGGTCAATCCGACCAACGGTTCAAGAGATATGACCTCGGGCAATTTGAGGTCACTCGCGAGGTTACTAACATTTGGCGAGCCATAACTTGGGTAATAATTGTCATAATTATATAAAAGTATATATCTTTAGAATCAGAAAACGACAAGGAATCCAAATATGCAAGTTTTAGAACTAGGTTGAAAAATAAAAAAGTTAAACTGTAACCAAAATTTGAGGTCACGATTTGACCTCTGGGGTATCAAATGAGAATTTTTTTTTTAAATGTAAAAAATGAAGGCATAGGCATTGGCTATTAGAATCAGCAAAAAAAAGTTTGTTTATGTTAGTATTTTTCATGTAACTAACATATAAGTGAACACCATATTCATAAGTTGTGCATCAATTCTACCTATTTTTTCACACTTAAGCTCATAATTTGACCTATAGAAATTAAAATTACATTTTTTATAGGTATAAAAAACAAAGTCAGAGTTCTTGACTAATAGAAACAATCATAAAAAGTTTGTTTATGTTGGTACTTTTCATGTAACTAACTTATAAGTGAACACCATATTTATAAATTGCTTGTCATTTCAAGGAATTTTTATATCTTAGCTATCAATTTGACCTCAAGCTCGAAGAATTTAATAAAAATTGTATTTCACTGCTAATCTACACTGGCAATAATAGTTATAATAGTGAAAGGGGAAGACTAAGCTCACATGTAGCCTAAACAAACCTGTTGAAACATGTTGCTACTTGTCTAAGTGCAGAATCAACACAGATAGTTGCAAAATTCCTTGTCTATAGGTTAGTACAGTTCCAGCCAGCACTGTGGGTGGCTGGTGGGTATGGTGTTTTAATGAGCCTCAGAGACTATCAAGGCCTAAAATATTAAGTGTGTATAGCTATATATTTTCTAAAAAATATATATTACCTAATTGTAAATCCTATATCTTTACAGATCAAAATACAATGGTTCGGCACTTGAAATACTGCCAGGACCCTATTCAAAAACACAAGAAACGCATAACAATCAATCTTAGAAAAGTGACTGATGTACTTGTTGAAAAATGTGCTGGAAGAGTGAAAAAAGACTCATTGTTGTGTGTGAACTGCTGGACACTGATAATGAAAAACCCCACTATACTTAGTAGCACTGAAAACAACGAGTCTGAGCAGGATTCAAATGAATCATCTACTATCAGTGGCTTGAGTAACATCTCTTCAATTCAAGATCTGGACAATGACAGTGATTGCTTGATAAAGGAAAATCCTTCAACTTCAGTTGAACCAGTTCTAGCATTTCTGGACCAAACACCAGTTAAAAAAAGTAAGTAATAAATTAATATAATAACTTATACTTTACTACAAGGTCTGTTTGATCTACTATATAGCCAATTATATAGCATTTAAGGTACTATAATTAATATTTAATTACTAATATTCAGGTGTGTGAAACCTTTTTTTCTGTTCTTTTCAGAAGGGCTGTCATTAAGCCAGAAAAAGCGCAAGGCTCGTGGTAAGCTATCATCTGCTCAGAAACACCTGAAGGAGAGGCTAGAACTCAGTTATGGTGTTCAAATTACTGAGGAGGTAAGTGATACTTCAAAACCTGAAACTAAATCTGAAAAACATCTAGACAAATTAATGAATGAATTGAAACAGTCATTCCTGGAGAGCAAATATCACCATCACAAACTACAAATATTGACACACTCACCATACACAATTGAAAAAACAGCTAGTTTCTTTCAAACTACAACATACATGGTGAAAAGAAGCTGTTCACTTAAATCAGAACATGGAATCCTTCCGAAGATTCCACTAATGAGCAAAGGAAAAGTGATATCTGAAGAACACAAAGATATAGTTAGAAGATTCTGAGTCAGAAGAGGTTAGTCGTATGTGTCCTGGCCAAAAGGATTGCGTGAAAGTTATCAGTGCTGAAGGTGCAAAAACGATTGGTCCTCGGGAATTTAAGAGAGATGTTTGAACTATATAAAAATGATGAAAAGAATCCCAAAATAGGATTTTCCACATTTGCAAAATTATGGCCATCATATTGTGTGCTTGCCGGTAGTGGTGGGACTCATTCTGTCTGTGTCTGCACATACCATCAAAATCTAAAATTGCAGCTGGCTGCATTGGGAGAAAGAGGTCTTTCATACAAGGATCTTATGGATTACAGTGTCTGCAGTACAGAAAGAGAGACTTGCATGATGCAACTTTGCAATGATTGCCCAAGAGAAGAGGGTGTCCTGGATTTTCTTGAGTTACTTGACAGTGTGAAATCAGCTCCAAATGAAATATCTTACAAGCAATGGGTGACTGTTGACCGTTGTACAATGGTTGATAAGGTGGAGCCACTTCATGAATACTTATCATCCCTAAGCATGAAAATATCCCGCATGGTTCGTCATCACTTTGTTGCTCAGCAACAATCACAGTACTTCAAGCAGTTGAAAGAAACACTACCACCTCAGAGCGAGGTAGTTATAGTAGGTGATTTCTCTGAGAATTATTCTTTCATTGTCCAGGATGCTGCCCAAGGGTTTCACTGGGACAATTCACAGTGTACAGTTCACCCTTTTGTCATCTATTATAGATCATCTGCAGACCAGGAACTTAGCTATTTTAGTGTCTGTTTCTTATCTGCATCACTAAAACACAACACTATAATGGTTTACTCATTCATATTGAAGCTTATGACATATGTTAAATTCAGATGCCCACAATTGAAGAAGGTGCACTATTTCTCAGATGGATGTGCTGGCCAATATAAGAACAGATACAACTTCACAAATCTCTGTTACCATGAAGAGGATTTTGGTCTGTCTTGTGAATGGCACTTCTTTGCTACATCCCATGGCAAAAATGCATGTGATGGGATTGGAGGAACAGTGAAAAGAGCTACTGCTCGTGCCAGTTTGCAGAGAACTACAGAGAGGCAAATTCTTACACCAGAACACATGTTTCAGTTTTGTGAAGAAAACTTGAGCAAGAAGATAAATTTTTTCTTTGTAACTACAGCTGATTTGAAAGATGCAGAAGAACGGTTGGAACATCGATTCAAGGATAGTAGGGCTATTCCTGGAACTCAGAAATATCATAGATTTGTTCCCCTAAACAAGGAAGAACTGATGGTGTATCCCATTTCAAGTGGCATTGGAGAAAAGAAAAGAATAAGGAAAAGTCATTTTACTAATGAACCTGCAATGCTTGGTAACCTAAAATGTGTCAAACCAGGAGAGTATGTTGGCTGCATTTATGACATGCAAGTTTGGTATGGAATTGTGGAGGAATATTGTGAAGAGTTTGATGATTTCACTGTGAACTTTCTACATCCCTCTGGGTCATCAGGATCAAGTGCAGGATTCATGTGCAGTGCCAGGACATCATATATTAACTGTAATGAGTTGTCCTACCCTAAGAGGAGGCAGCAGAATTCAATACATTTTTCCACAAAAAGAAATTGATGAGAGCATCGAGCATGCAAAAATTGTATTAGGCTAGCACATGAATCCTCTAAGTAGGTCTTCCCCTTTCACTATTATAACTATTATTGCCAGTATAGATTAGCAGTGAAATACAATTTTACATTTTTTGCCTTTGTTTTTATATCTATAAAAAAATGTAATTTTAATTTCTATAGGTCAAATTATGAGCTTAAGTGTGAAAAAATAGGTAGAATTGATGCACAACTTATGAATATGGTGTTCACTTATATGTTAGTTACATGAAAAATACTAACATAAACAAACTTTTTTTTGCTGATTCTAATAGCCAATGCCTATGCCTTCATTTTTTACATTTAAAAAAAAAATTCTCATTTGATACCCTAGAGGTCAAATCGTGACCTCAAATTTTGGTTACAGTGTAACTTTTTTATTTTTCAACCTAGAGTTCTAAAACCTGCATATTTAGATTCCTTGTCGTTTTCTGATTCTAAATATATATACTTTTATATAATTGTGACCATTATTACCCAAGTTATGGGTCGCCAAATGTTAGTGACCTCGCAAGTGACCTCAAATTTCCCGAGGTCATATCTCTTGAACCATTGGTCGGATTGACCTTATAATTTCAGAAATGGATTCAGGGCCCACAAACGCCCTATAAACCAAATTTCAGCAAAATCTGAGAGATGAGGGTGTTAGGCACTGGTTGATCTGACAGAGAATGAATGACCCATTTAGCATTTTTTGCTATTTAACAAAATACATAATATACAAAGTTCAAGGTGTGTATACACTTTACTTTATCAGCTATTGCTATCCTAATGAGACAGTCCTTATGAATAACAATATAAACAATTAGAAATCTTGTGTTTGATCTTGATCACATATAGGTATTCATTTGAACTTGCAATAAATATGTACAGTACCATATATGTAAATGCACTATTGAACTGCAAGCTTATGATGCCAAAAATTCAATATATTTAACAAATACAGTACATGCATGAATCAAATCACACATGTATATTAAGATGTGACCTCAGAAAGAATTATTTTGAAATAAAATCTTGTTTGTATTATTTCAGCATTTCTTCAGTGCTCAGAAATGCTCATATGGTACATGTTTGGACTTAATATAATATGAATTAATTTGAATAAGTATTTCAAACTGGGTGCATTACAAAGGCCTTGTGATCTGTTTTTCAAGTGTGATAAAATTGTATTTTTAACTTCATGGCATATATGGCTGCTGATGACAGGTTATTTTGTGCTATGTACCAAGTCAGAGACCAATAGCATGGGAAATAATAAAGATAAAAACTCTGATGTATTATATCCATAAATCTGCAGCTGTAGTATTGACAAATACAAGGATCACTGGTGTAGTACATTTTCTTGGTGTTGAAATAAATATCTAAAATCACCCAAATGCTCAATTTTGCATGTGAAATACACTACTTTTAGGGACAGTTTGTGAGGACTCTACCATGAGCAAGAGGTAATCTTTTACATGTATGCATATCCATTAGTGTGGACCAAAATAATGAAGGTTTAAAAATCTTTGTTCCACATGAGTAATGTTATTCCTTTTGCTTACCTTAATCAAATTACAAAATTTGAAACCTCTACGTCAAGTTTTAGGGGTCCCGAGAAAATTGCACTTTTCCTTTTAATGCTGAAAAAATTAGTTTTTCCTCATTTTCATAAGTTCTGCTTTATTTTTTGTTGGAAATTCTTTACGATTCTTGAAAACTGTTTTGAGCAGGTATTGTTTGTCCTCTTCTTTAGTTGTCACTGCTTGATTAAATTTTTCAATCAATGCAACACCCCGCTCAGCTGTGTCATTTGTCACTCTAAGGGCACGAACTCTAGCACAGCCTCTTTGGTACTCAGGATCTATTCCCCATGTTGATGCAGAATTTTCAGTGAAGAGAGAATTGAGATGTAGAGCATCAAAAAGAGATTTAGTCCTTGAAGTAACAAAATCAGAAATCCTTTTTTCTTTAAAAGAAGCTAGGGTTACCTTTGCTTCTAAACGTTTCAGTCCCTTATTTCTTGGAGGCATTTTGATATTATTTCGCATTTGCTCCTTTTCTTCAAGGGATATGCTTTTGTCAAAGAAGCTTAATCCAACAAGTGTTTCTGAGAGGTACCACAGATGTTGTTTAATGGCATTTTGGGCTTACTTGATAACACTTGATATCAAAGAATTTTCCTCCATTATTGCAAGATCTTGCAAAAATTTAAGATCAACATTTGGGGCTTCCTCTGGTTGAGAAGCTTTTGCCCAAGATTTTGCGTATACCAATGCAACAAATAAACAAATTTCTGTTATTGCATCAAGTTCTTTTTTAGTCATCTTAAATTGATTTTGGAGAAGAAAAAGCTTAAATGCATAAATTCCTTTTGCCATCCATCTTGCATGATGGTACGCTCCAGGTCTCTTCAAGGGAGTATTAGAAATGCTTTCTTCTCCAAAAAACAAGAGAACAAGTTGAAAAAATTCTTTATAATCATCTCTTGGCTGTTTAGAGTTGAGTGCCTCCTTCATGATTAAGACTGTTTGATTTTTTAAATCTTGAACTCTTTCAATTATTCTGCAGCTTTGGGAATCAACAGCAGTTGTGATTTGAGAATGATCCATAAAATCCCATTGAGTTTTGAATCTTTTGAAGATTGGAATATCAGGTTCAGAGGAATGGCCCATAGAAGTCCGGAAGACTTGAGATAGGACAATCTCATAAATATGGTGTCTGCAGGCTAAATATAAAAGCTCTTTTCCAAGTTCTTGTTCAATTTTAGTGCAAGCTCCAGCATGGATTCCGGTATTGGATGCTGTTGTGTCAAATGACAGCCCAATAATTCTCTGGGTCATATCATGTTCTTGCAGGAGAGAAATGCAAACACGAGCCATCTCCGTACCCGTGCCAGCAGTGACTTTAGGAATTCCCAGCAATTTCTCTTCACCATTCCCACTGACTAACACTGCAATCCTTTCCGTTCTTCCTTCGCCTGCAAGAAAAAGTTAAAATATATAATTTATATATAATTTATATATATTTATTTTTAATATTTTATTTTATATATATTATATATTTAATATTTTATTTTATATTTAATATATTTATATATATTATAATTTATATATATATAATTTTAAATTAAACTTGACTTATTTTAATTTGAAGGTAAAATGGTGTAGATTGTGAAAACTAGCTTCAGACAGTGAAATGTAACCTAATTAAATAGAAATTTAGCTATAAAAAATTAGCTATGCTAAATTAATCAGACAAAAAACTAACCTGATATCTCTGGGAGCATTTTTCCATTCCAATGAAGAACTAAAGGCTCTCCAGGACAAAATGCTTGCTCTTGATATTCTGTTGCTATTTCTTTGCGTAACTTTTGACGAGTTCGAAGCATAGTAGATTTTGACACTGTAATGGTTTCCAAATTATGGCCCAAAGACTGAGCAACAACAGCATAAGACATAGCTGCATCTCAATTGGAAAGATTCATTCTATCATAGGCTGCTACAACATTTTTGTCAATAGGCTTTGACTTTTTAGGAGCCAACATTTTCTTTTTAAATTGCTCTTCAGAGGGACCTTGAAAATTCATTTCAAGGTTGTCGTCATTAGTTCTACAGATCTACAGAAGCTAAGGCTAACAAAGACCCTAAGATCCACTCTAAGGCTAGCCCGAGAGAAAGGAGAGAGTAGGGGGTTAAGAGAAGAGAGGAGAATAAGGGGTTAAGTAAGGAGCAACACCTATCATTCGTGGGTTAACATTCATTCAGAAAAAGAGGGAAAAAGTCTCACCATCATCATCCGCCGGCCACTGCCGACAAGTCAGAAAAATAGTCGGAGAATATAGGAGAGGGGTGAAAGATGAAAAGAAGTAAAATAAGAACGCTTACAAACCATGCAAACAGTCTTAACTCACTGTCATACCATGCAAACTACAAACATGCAAGAAAAGAGTTAGAGACATGCAAAGTAAGGAGGATAAGAAAAAAAAAAAAGTAGGTAAAGTTAAACAAAAAGTGGGTTAGTTTACGCTATGAGCTACATCTACATTCGTGTTAGTCTAATTTTTTTTTTTTTTTTTTTTTTTTTTTTTTTATTGCTGGCATCACGCTGGCATGTCACAAGCTGGCATTCATCGTCAACAGACTCATCCTCGAGCACCACCACCAGAGCTCCTGTTGTTAACTTTCTTTTTTAATTTTAAACAACGTTAATATTTTTAAAATGTCTGTCAAGACGGTTCTTAAACACATTAACGCTGGTAGAATGAACGACTGACGCGGGAAGATTATTCCATTTATCAATTACTTGATGATGATGATGTGAAATCATCTCTATTGGCAGGCAAGAATGATCTTTTAGATCGCTTCTGCTCTTTGAGGGCTCTTTCACACACTAATTCTTCACGATGAAGCCTTCTTTTCTCTCTTTGCAAGAATTTGGTCTACTGTACCCATGCTACTTTGTGTAGGATATTCTTGCTGGCTTAAGTAGAAAAGCTTGTCTTCTTCATTTGACATCATCAAAAGGGCATTAGAGTGACCAATATCAAGAATTTCAGCCGTAATTTCATCTTTAAACATAGCTTCTTCAATACAGCATTTTTCCTCGGGCCTTTTTCTGTTTTTCATCAATTTATCATAACAGCTTATTAAAGAGTCAATCTTTCGGATGGCACTGTCTCTACGCATTGTGGGAATCCTGGCTTTCTCCCAGTAGGTCATCACTTCATCTAAGCAAAGATTAATGGATCTTCTTCATCCCAATTTTTCCTCTTTTTGATGGAAGAAATATGTTTGCAAAACTTGCAGTTTTGTAGGTAAACAGCAACAAAGTATATCTTTATTTAAATGGCCAATGAGCCAAACTTTAGTTTTAGAACGAGTAGCCATTTTTAGTTTAAAAAATTAAATTTCTGAAATAGTAAAATAAACCAGTTAAATTAGGAGATAAAAAGGATAACTAAAAGGTTCAAGCCAATTAGGCAAAGCCTTTAATTTAGAGTTGACCAATTAACACTTACGCTGCTCCCATCCTCATATGATGCTCAGGAAGTTTGTCGGAAGAATGCTCCCAGCATCATATGATGATCGCGTTATTTTTTTTATGTTTTCGCACAAAATCCCAATAAAAATAAATGATTTTGCATTTTAATGCTATTGATGACTCAGATATATTCATAAACCATCCGCAACAAACATACACACATACACACATGCATGCATGTACACATATGCACACATGTACACATATGCACACATGTACACATAAACAAGCAAGTATTATGCTTACATTTGAGTTTTGAAGAATCTATGACTCAGATATATTCATAAACCATCCGCAACACACACACACACACACACACACACACACACACACACACATGCATGTATGCATATGCGCACATGTACACAAACGAGCAAGTATTATACTTACATTTGAGTTTTGAAGAATATACATTTTATTTGTCCTCTTGAAAAATAATTTTTATTCCTTTTCAAAAATAACTCCTTATAAAATAATTGTCCTTTTGGAAAATAATTGTTCATGAAATAAATATTATTTTGATAAATCTACACTTTCCATTATACTTATTTACAACATTGTTTTACACTTTTACTGAATTTAGTATTTAGTAGTGGCACAGGTGTGGTAGAGAACAAAGCACTCAAGGCACAATGCAACTTTGCATTCCGGACACCAAGTAGAAACTTTTCTAACATGTTTTTCTCTTTGTGTTGTATGTGAGCATACATGACATTGTCGTTGACCTACAGGTCGAGATGGTGTTGGTGGAACTTGTTCCAGGTGATGCTTTTCAATGTAATTAGCTGAGAGAAGTCTGTCAGGAGCATTTGGTCTCACACTTTGTCTTCCAGGATGTGGGGATGTTATTTGAGCATACTTCGTGAGTAGTTGAGAGACTAATGTAAGATTGAATTCTCTCATTGAAATCTGCTTTTTCGTAGTTTTTTTTGTAGAGTACAAAGGAATTGTAAAGAGAAATATCCAAAAGATGAAAGAATACCTTCTTATACCACTTCACAGTTTTCCTAACGCATTCTACGCTGCTAATTTGCATATCAGATTTGTCCACCAGATGCATATTTTTGTTATAGTCCACAACAGCATCTGGTTTGAATTTTATTTCGTTTGTTCGACGATCAACCTTTCCTGAGTCAATCATGCTTCCACTGTGAATTGTTGTTAGCATATGCACATCTCTTTTATCAGTCCATTTTAGTGCTAATAAAGGTTTTGATTCCATCAGATGGCACTCTCCTTTTTTACTTGGGTGAAACTTGGGCATGTTTTTTCTATTTACTTTTACAGTTCCACAAGATCCTGTTTTATTTACATGCAGATATTTGCATAGTAATGGGCTCGTATACCAGTTGTCAGTATACAGAATGTGGCCTTTATTCAAATATTTAGCTAAAAGTGTCTTTACAATCGCTCCAGAATGTCCTAGTGGATCATTTGCACGTTTCATTCCCCCAATTTCTCATGCAAGACTGAACATAAACGCTTGAAAACGTGTAAATTTTCATAAAATTCTACTCAACCATATTCCCAAGTTACCCACTAAATTCTGTTTATTTTGTAAGAGAAAATGTTTAGTTTGTAAGAGAAAATCTTTATTTATTAAGGGAAACAAAAATAATTTAACAAAATGGTGCTTGACTTGATTTATTTACGTTAACAAATGGGTAAATTTCCTGATTTTTTTGCGCACAGGTGGAAAGTACACGGTCAGGAATTGCGCATCCGAAGGGTTAAGGATAATATATTTTATCCAAAATTTTTGTTTTCCTTATTAATAATTTTCTCTGAAATAATGATCTAAGATTGTTTTTGTATTCTATTAACACCAAAAATTTCTTAAATAAGAAGAAATTTTTTCAAGAGTTGAGTTGATCATTGATGTTCTAAGCGCGCCTATTCATTGGAAAATTTTTATAAGTCATTAAATCTCGGGACCCCTAAATATTCTCATATTTGACCAAAATTTTGCTGACATGTCTATCTGGTCCAAAGGAACAAGGGCATTAATGTGGAACAAGGATTTCTTCAACTTTATAATTTACCCCCCATTTTGGTCCACACTAATATATTAATATCCATATGTAGTATAGATTATGAATACAAAATTTTGTAGCTCTGCCATTTATACATCTTGAGTTATTTCAAGTAGAGCAAATAATTGACATTGTGTCTAAAACTATATAAACTGCTAAATTTCAGATGGCTGTAACTCAGAAAGTATTCATTCTAGAGCTGTAATAATTTAAATACATATAAATACTTTGAGTTGACAAATTTTGACTGAAATCCGAGATATAATGAGGTGGGATGCTGCAGAAAGGTTGACTGTAGGTTGATCCTGAGCCATCATTCAAACTCTTATAAAGTAACATAAAGTATAAGCACAACAAGCATTCTTTGATTTGAGATGGAATGCCTCATATGTCAGCTACACTAATCTTCAGTTTCCTGAAGAGTTGATTGGGTGAAGGTGTCAGACTGAGTACTTGGAACTACCTGTGCTATTATAATAGAATCATCTGTGGGTTCCAAATCACACTGTCTAAAGGCACTTGTGTCAGCAGTAGTGATATAAGGCTACTTTGTAATGGCCCAAACTTCTGACAGAATGCACTGTTGAATTAAATGAGCAGCCCTACAAGCTTTCCAGATATTTTCAAGTCTGAGTTGCTGCTCTTGTATTTCAGTCATTATAACATAAATTACAGTGGTTTTATCAGTTATACTCTTTGCCATATCATACAGATCCTTGGCTGATGTCACTGTGCAACATCCTTGAAGAACTCTGCGGTAGACATTCAATTTCAGTAGGGCACCTATTCCATCATTCATGATAGCTTTCATGGGAATTCCATTCAGCTGAACAACCATGGAGATCTTGATAAAAAGTAAGGACTGCCATCGAATACCTATCTATTCTTGAAGTGAGCTGCTGCACCATCAGTCCAGAAAGAAATGAGTAGCATTAGTTTTCAAGTGATTAATAATTGCTTTGTTGAACATCTGGGCCTCTAAGCTTGAATGAGATATGGCATTTTACACTACTGCAAATGCTTTGCTATTATGCTCTCCACCTTGAACATACTGTAATGTACAACTGTGGTGTAAATGGTAATAGATTCACCTGTACTAGGTGTCCAATGAGCTGCCATTACTTAATGCTGATACTTAGTAATAAAATTTTTTGGCAGTCTGTCTGTATAATGATAATACCCTCAGCTAGCTCTTCTTTTTGCTGTTTGCATACTCAAATTATATGTGCTTTATATATTTACCCATTTATGAATGAATTTCCTCACACAGCTCTGTCATTGTCATATTATGATAGAACACGACACCACCATTCCATTGTTTAAGTTATTTCTTCTCAGTCATCATCAACAGCTTAAAGAAGCAGTTATTGTTTCTGTTGATATAGGGCATGAATTACATTGTCCTTTCACGCATACAGCATTCTTATGGTTACAAACTAACATAGCTATCAGAAATACTTTATACAGTGATGCTCTTTACTACTTGGCCATTTTACTGCATTACAGACATGAAGTCAATTACTGGGTTTCTATTACTATCACTTTTGATTCCTTCTGTTACTATTACTTTAATTTTCATCTATTACTATTACTTTTGTAGGTGGGGTACTTCACTCATTTAAAAAGGATCTTTGTCTATTTAAATGCACTTAGAAGCAGTGTGTTAACAAACAAACAAACACTTTATTTCAGACTCAACAGGTGCAAACATTGTACAAGAGGACCATAGAAGATTAAGAGAGAGTTGTCTGGAGCACTGACTAAGTAGGCCAGTGAATCATTGTGTGTAGTGAACATACAAATACAATGATCCAACCATGAGGTGGTGTGCCAACTATCACTAACATGAGCAAAGCTATCACAGACTACACATGGATGAAAGGGTCAAGTTATTATCTTCACAGAAGGCTTTGAAGTGGTTGCTAAACAAAGAATTAGCATTAAAGTCACCAATAATATAGGAAAGGCATATAGATACACAGAATTACAAATTTCTTATTGTCTACACAAATTTCTATTCTAGTTAGCTAGTTCAACCCACGTTTTAATTCACTAATATATTTCCCATACCCCAACCTCCATAGAATAACTACCCCACCAGGTGGGTGGCCTACAAGGAGACCATCTTGTTTATCTTTGGTGGCCTCCCCTATCTCATGAAAGTTACTAACAGGCTATTCAAGTCCTTTAAGTCCTATTTCCTGCAGACAGAGAATATCAGCATCCTCTAACAGCTTATCATTTATGATCTGCCTGTGTTTGCTGTTATTGCCTAAGCTTAGGCTTCTATGGTTATAAGAGATTATCTTGAATATTGCAATTAGGAAGATGCAGGAGTTCTGCCAGCCATCTTTACATGTTGAATTTCACTTACAGCAGTTATAGCATTAGACCCAGCTGGATTTTCCTCCACAGTACGATGCATGATGTCTCTATAATTACCCTCTCCAGCACTTGTGAGAGGGGCTGCAGGTGTTTTTCTTTCCTTTTTCTCATAGAACTGCTATACTGCTAGATCCATAAATACCCCTGGATCATCACAGACTGCTGTAACTTTAAAGGAACTGCACGTAGTCCATCCAGAGTCAATTTTCATACATGTAACCTGAAGGTTCACTTTATCTTCTACAAATGCCTGCAGCTCCTCAGCTGTAAGATCAGGTTGGCATCTTGAGATGAAAATGTTTGCAGTCTTTGTTGGTACAGCCATCTTACAATCTGTTTTGGCAGCCCCTATGATGCCCTGCCATTCTCTGCCAGCCTTTGCCACAAGCTAATGCCCTCTAGCCCATGACTCCAGATTTGAAAAAATTTACTGGAGCACAGCTCTGAATTTACTTTTTTTCCCCTTACACCACTAGATAGGTTAATGATAGTAAACTCTTGAATTGACGACATACCAATTACAAATTGTTTTAGCTAAACATAATAATACAATAATGTACAGTTTATAACTCACCTTAAGTTTATTTATTCATTGCAGCAGCAACAGTGGACGATGTTAGACCTTGCATGTAGGCATTTGTTGTGAATTTACCGCCATGTATGCTTGGCCACTGATCAATGGCTTTCTGTGTGATCATTATAGCAGATCTAGTGCCTGGAGCTGGACCCTCCTTCACAATTCTGCATAGCTTAGTCAAATGAGATGGCTTAATGGATCCTTTGTGTTCAACAATGTAACCAAGAATGGAGAATGTCCCTTCAGCTGGTGCTTCACTCCAGGCAGTTGATCCATCTTTATCAAAATGCTTTAATCTCTGTGATTCCTTTCCACAGCTGTTCTATATATTCTGTCAGCCAATTTATCACTGAGTCTTTTGTAAAACTACTTTCAGATCTGGTTCTGGATGGTCTAGCAACTTCAGCAACCTGGTAGTAATCAGAACGTTTCTTGATGTATTTGTAAACTTCATTTAGGATGTAATCCTCAGCTGTTAGTTCCTTTTGCTGCCCTGTGGTATCGTGCTTAAATTCAGAAACTACATCATTTGCATTTCCTCCATTAGCTAATTTGGAAATTGTTTCCATCACTCTTAACATAACAGTTTTCCCTCCTTCTTTATAAAATATATTTTCTACAAATTCTGCACTAACTGTGGTTTTTTGAGCTACTTGCAACATAATCTTTGTTACATAGGAAATCAATACATAGAACTTGGCACTAATTTCTTTCTCTTGTGGATGATAAAAAAAACCACAATTTTCCACAAATCTGTCAAATTGATCAAATTCGTAATTAACCATGCGAGTATCAGATTTGAGTTTTGGTCTCTTAAAACCAATGATATTGTCAAGAACCATATTGGTATAGTCAAGGCCTGATCTCAGATTTGAAGAGTGATTCTGAATAAAGTCTAAAAGCTCACTTAGTTTACAAATTTTCTTCAATGCATCAACGTGGGCTCTGTTCACAAGATGCATTAAGTCCCATCGAAATTTGAAATTTTCTCCAAACAACTTTTTCATTTCGTTTTTAAATGGCTCGTTGTCCTTACAAAAAGCCCCATCTCCAACCATTCCAGATACCTTGGATTTAATTGCTTCTTCAGATAGTTTCAAGTGATTAGGAGACTTCAACACATCAAAAATTTCATTGGCCAAATAAACTCCTGATTTGCTGCGTACTAAATTTATCCCAGCAAGTTTTACAGTCTTATCTTCTTCACTCATAACTAATACAACTAGCATGCTTAATCCCAAAATTGTTCCAATGTTAGCTGTTATTGTTACTGAAGTTTGTTCTAAGAACCACTTTACAGTTTGTTCTTTAAGTTGATTATCTAATAGCTCACAAATTGTCTCGCACGCATGTGTGCTATGATTCAAATTTCCAACCTCACAACCCTGACCTATGTAATACAGCTAGAAGTACTGGATATAGAGCCCATGCAGTGTTTGTTTTCATTATGTAGTATAAGATGTTGCCACATAAGTCTTCTATGCATTTAGTAGTGTTCCGAGAAGATGTTTTCATCACTTCATAAACAGCAACTCTTTGATGATGCTGAAGTTAGTTTAATTAAATGTCTCTTCAGGTGGGTTTTCAGATTTCTAAACCATCTCTCTTGATTTTCTCCTTGTTTGCATACATAGGTTAAATCTTTAACATTGAAGTAACCTTTTATGTTAGAATGTTTGTCTGAAGCACATGCTTTGGGGTCTGTGCAAGCTATGCAATATAATGTAAACATTTTATCATCAGAAGCATCATCAATATCTTCTTGATTATCATCATCTTCATCCTCAACAGCTATATCTACATCAGGCATATTAGTGTCACTATTTGCAATGTTTTCCATTATATCACTTGATACTGAAAATGAATCATCAGCATGCCCTAGATCCTTCTTTTCCACCAATTTGAATGTAGATTTGATCAAATCATTGTTCAGGATTTCTTGTATTGATTTACACTTGCTTAAATGGGCTATGGAAATGTCAAATTTGTTGCTTTTTGCTTTATTAGATTTGGATGCAACACTTGAACTTGAAGGCATATTTTGACTCTTCTTTATTAACCACAACAGCTTGGTGAGTTTCTTTTGTTAGGCGCAAAATTGCATTCAATGTCTTCTGGATTTGGGAATTTTCAAATTCCTCTAAAGCAGTTTTGTTAGTCTGATGCGCAGATTCCTCACTTACCTTTTGTTTCTTAGGTGGAGGAGAAGCACTTTCTTCAGTCTGTGAAACATCTAGTGAAAAAGTTTCATTTTCTAGATTAGCAGTTGATGAAGTTGGTTCATTTTTCTGAGGTCTAGCACTAGCACATTTTGTGAACAAACTAAATGACTGCTTTGCCGTATCTCTTTGCTGCACTTCATCCTGGTATTTCTTTACTGCAATATCTAAGCTGTGGGCCCAAACTCTGGGACCTCTTGTATTGTAACAAATATTTTTTTGGAATTAAAATGTTCCTCCCAGTTTTTCTTCTTTGAATATTTGTTCTTGCATTGACCACAAAAGTAACCCCTTTTAACACCCTCACTTTTCTCTCCAACTTCATCAATATTAGGATCCATTATTGATTATTGACTACCTGAAAAAATACAAAATAAGTAAAAGCTAGTAAATATAGTATGGTAAAAGTGAGTAAAAGTAAGTAAATATAGTACAATGAAAGTAAGTAAAAGTAAGTGCTTTAAACTAAGGAAGAGTAAGTAAAAGTAGGTAAGTTAAAGTAAGTAAAAGTAAGTTTAAACTTAACTAAACTTTTCAATTCTAGAGTCATGGTGGATTACTTAAAACTGCACAAGTAATTATCTGGCCAATTTATGAAACCTGGCCGAGATCAATGGAACATAGTCCAATCCTGATAATTTTATATTAAAAAAATATACGTTTTAATAAAATTTTAATTATCAAAACATTGAAGCTTAACAAAAAATATAAATAATTGTTAAATATGGAATTACCAACTAAACTTAAAATAACTAAATTTGTAATTTAAAAAAATTGGTTTGTACAAGAACGTATACGCAAAAAATTGCATAACGTCTAGTGGATGAACAAAACCCAAACCCAAATTTACTTTTTCTCATGGTCAAATTTACTGGAGCAATGCTCCCAAGATCCCAGGAATCTGGAGTCATGCTCTAGCCAGTGCACGAGTAGGACCAGACCCCCTTGAGGGACCACTACTGCTACTGCAGTGGTTGCAGTTCTTGGAGGGGTTGCTTGCTTCCAGCCCCTCCTTACCACCATTGTCCAAGATGCCTCCTCAACATGACCCCCCAACTGCATTCCCAGCATCCCGATTCACCAAGGCTGGTGATGTAGCAGTGTCTGGATTTAGGGATTCAGTATAAGACTGAGAAGCACAGGGCTCTGCACTCATGGATCCAGGATGAGGCTGACCAGCAGAGGGCTCTGCACTCATGGAGCCAGGATGAGGCTGAGTGGCAGCCAAGTAACAAATATCTGTTTGAACTAAATCATTATAATTTCAGAGACTGTAGGTCTTGATAAATTTTACTTTATTGAAGGAAAAATGTGCCACAATATTAGTTCACATACATGTTTATTTTAGTTTAGAGTAGATTTAGTTCATTTTTCAGTTTTTTGCAGAGGTGGGGAGTCGGGAGTTAGGAGTTAGGAGTCGGAAGTTGGCCCTTTTTTGAGTTTTTTTAGAGGAGTTGGGAGTCGGAGTCGGTAAAAATAAACGACTCCCAACTCTTAAATGATTTGTATATTTTTGTATTTTGTAGAAAAATTGCAATTATTGGTAAAATACTGTTTTTTATTAAAATATTTTCTTATTGGCTATAAATTCAATTAGAACTGAATTTAATTAAGACTGAGATTTATTATTTATTCTGCTAAATCCTTTAGTACCTTAGGGTGTATCTTTAAAGCTAAGTGCAATGCCTCTGTCATAGGGTTGAGGCTTGTGATAGTCTGCTCATCTCACCGACTCTGTTTGAGGGCCTTCTTAGGTCTTACATATACAGATTTGGACCCCTAACCCTCTCCAATGGGAAAAGAGGATTAGGTTAATGCTACAGCTATAATACTGTAGTGTATAGAATTATTGCAGGGAGTCAGGAGTCAGGAGTTAGTTTCAAAAAACTGACTCAAGAGTCGGGAGTCAGGAGTCAGAATTTTTTTGGCCGACTCCCCACCTCTGGTTTTTTGTTCACACAATGCCACTGTAATAGAAAAGTAATAGACTATTATCTATTACTTTGCCTTCTATTACTATTACAACAAAAAAATTGTGATCTATTACTTTTGTATGTGGGGTACTTCGCTCATTTGAAAAGAATCTTTGTCTATTTAAATGTAGCGTATTTCCCGGCGTATAACGCACACTTTTTTTTTCCCCAAAATACTCCAAAAATCACCCTGTGTTAAAATTAACTCGTTAAAATTGTACATGTGAAGTGAGGTAGGAGGTATATTGTTTCCTAAATTTTCTCTTCAAAATTAGGGTGTGTTATATGCCAGGAAATACAGTAATTTGAAACAGTGTTAACATTTGTTTCAACCAAATCATTACAATTTCAGAGACTAGGTCATAATAAATTTTACTTTATTAAAGGAAAAATTTGCCATAATATTAGTTCACATACACGTGTTTATTTTAGTTTAGAGTAGATTTAGTTAATTTTTTTAGTTCTTTGTTCACACAATATGTCCATTGCCACTGTAATAGAAAAGTAATAGACTATTATCTATTACTTTGCCTTCTATTACTATTACAGCCAAAAAATTATGATCTATTACTATTACTTGAAAAATCCTGTAATAGTCTATTACCCCATGTCTGCTGCATTATAAAAGAATTTTGTTTTCACAATATGGGTAACAGCACACTTCCTGAGATTTGTTTGAAACTACTGTAGATACACTTGCTGAGGTCTTAATTCACAGAACTTTGACAAATCTGTTTCAATGTTTTTGTGGTGTTCTTTAAATAGTTTGAATACCTCTCTTAAATTATATATTAAGATGCATTTAGGAAATGTTTCTTTCTGACCAGTCTCTTTATTTCTAATATTTTTCAAAAACAACTTTTTTTACTGGGTAATTGCCTGGATATGTCATGATGTTGGTAAAAATTTTTGGCAGTAGTTGGTTTCATCAGAAATCTGGGGCCTAGATTGTGGCTTGGGGCTTGTGGGAAGAATTGTTAATCCAGCTTCTTCAGCTAATTTCTCCACCACAACCTTTCTTTTTCTTGGACTTTTTGGTAGTGTACCAGATGTCTGTTTGATAGCCTTTCCAAATGCTTGGCATGTTTTGTATGGTGTTTCAGCAGAGGTCAAAAGCATTAGATCATCATCTTCAGGTGTTTGGCCAGCTGCCTTAGCTCTTTCTCTCTCACTTTCTGAAGGGCCGGTACAGTACAGTACTCTTAATCTAGTCAAATTCTTGGTCCTTTTTAGAATTACTGGTTTAAAACTTTTGCAATAGTTTTACTTTCTTAATTTTTCTTTTAATTTGAATTCTTTGACATTTTTCTTTTTCTTATATCTTTTGGCTCTCTCTGCTGGTGTTAATGAACCCATATTTTGCTTCTATGCTAGTATGTTATAAATTGTTTATACTGTATCTGCAAAAAAGAAATAAAACAAATGAAATATAAATAACAAAAGAAATGATAAATGTATACAGGGTGGCCCATAAGTCCCAATTGGTTATAAAGTGAAAATACAAAAAATCAAACGCAGTAAAAAGTTTATAATAAGTTTAGAAATATTTATTGATTATTCAAAGTGGAAAATATAACCATCTTGACAAATATTCTTTCCTTAATAATCTATTATGTTAGTGGGAGCTCTGCTAGGTGGATTTTTGCTTTAATTATAATTGATTGGGACTTGTGGTCACCCTGTAGATAAAGTGATGAATAACTAGCATGATGGGAGTTCGTTCTGTTGGTGTAACTGGTGTCACTAGGCCTAGCAAGAAATGAGGACTTGAAATAAAAAGTAGTTGGCCTGTAAGTTTGCTTATGACATATTTATTTGATATAAATTTATTTTATTCAATTCACAAAATTAGCTTATCCAAGGGGTTGGGAGGAAAGTGATGCCTGTTACATTTTGTGATAGGCGAAGTGAACTTCCTTTCACACGCTGTGTGATTGAAATTGGATAATTATTCATCTGTGAATAATAACTTTGATAGGGCTCTATTATAGTGTATGAAAGTCATTGTGAGTGCACTATAAATACTTTGCGTTTTGATTGAATAAAAATTCCTGATTTTACACATTTGCTTATACCATGCAACAGGGTGTTACATTTTTACAATTATTTTTTTTGGCTGTAGTTATGTCAGTTTTCTTTCTAGATTCTAAAAGTAGAAAGTTAAAGCTTTAATTTGATATAAAATGTCTATGAATTTGACCCATTTTCAGTTTTGACACTTTTGTTGACATTTTCATGAACTGACCCTAAATTATTTTTTTTTAACAAAACAATACTTGTTTATTCATGATATTATCTATTTTGGTACTCTGTATCTCACTTCATATATTTTACTGAAATCACCATAATCTCATTAATTTAACTTTTGAAAATTCAAAACTGAGTAATCCAAATTCATACAAAACAAAATGCCTTCATTTCTATTTTTAAATTATATTAAGTGTACAGTAGCCAGTAGGGTGGATCACTTTTCACTTTTTAAAAAAAATTATAGCTGGTCAAAGTTTTTCCCATGATTTGGTTCAGTGGAAGTACACTGACACCATTTTTACCAAAATTGATCAATATTTAGGGGTCGCGCATTGACCTTGAAAATTTCAATTTTGGAAATTTGGCCAAATTGACAATTTTTTACTGAATAAAGATAAATCATCAAATGACCATATTTTCTGAATCCTCTCAGTGAAAGAAATCCTCTCAGATACTTACCAAGTTGATAGGACAAGTGGTTTAGAAGTTATACTCACCTTGAGATAGCATTAAAATTTAAAATACCGTATTTGTCCCTGTACCTCCATATGCTGTCTGCCATTGTCTGCTTTTTAGGATAAGATAAAACAAATAAGGAAAGATCAAATGTATTTTGTATTAAAATGGTTTACCGATATCACTAAAGGAACTTACTCTGGTGCCCCTAACTAGGCTCAAAAACTGTATGAATCGTGGTTAGAACACATGTCATCTTAAGGCGTGCGCCATGTACTCTCTCTGCTAACTCCCTTTCCTTCTGCGCTACGTCATCTTGGCAAGTGACGACTTCTTGAAGTCACCGAGTTCTTTCTGGCTCTTTTCCACGAGCTGAAGAAGACCCTGCAGCTGTGACTCGTCTTTTGTGACAGTGTTCGTGTAATCTTCTATCAGTTTTATCCCTCTCTCTGCCACGTCGTTGGTAACTTTCAGATGCGAGGTGACATTCTTCAGATCACAGTAGTTATCATCTTGATCCCACTTATTCACCAGCAGAGTGAGCCACTTAGACGCGCACACCTGCAGGCCTGTGAACACGAACCATGATGACTCATTGATAAGGTCCGGAAGGTGCATCGTGTCATCAACTGAGACGTTGTCATACGTGAAGTCCTCAGGCACAGCGAGGTGGCACAGCTTCTTTGCCATCTCGTGCTTCACAGTGTCTTCCACTTTGTCACTGCAGAGGGCGAAAATGACGGTCTGAGGCCTCAGATGCCACAAGTGCCGCCTGATCACTGCCAGTGAAGCCTCTGCAATCTCACGATCCACAGCCCTGTACTGCAGAAGACACTGGTACAACACAAGGTCATTCAGCGGGGCATCAGCTGCGACAGGAGCCGCCAGCCAGGCAGGTGCGTAGAGGAGTGCAGTAAATAGTACCGTACCACTCTGAAGTTTCTGTACCAGCTCGTTGTCGAACTCCAGCTGACTGCTGAACATCAGGAGCTTCGTGTAGTAGATGATCTGAAACGAATATGCACTGTGATGTATAAATACCGATACCACTCCATATAAGTTTGTTTAATGGTAAATTATTTATCTTATTTTTTTATGGTAGGGACTTCAAATGGCTGTTTGCAGAAGGCAATACAATATTTAACTTCTAATTCAAAATACCAACCTTGGCCATCCACCTCGCATGATGGTAAGCTCCTGGGCGCATGAAGTGTGTGCCACAACGTGGCTGGGCCCCGAGTACCAGGAGTGTAATCTCTGCCACTTCTCGGTAGTCTTCTCTGACAAGACCAGAAGCGGTGCCGAGGAACTTGACTGCCTCATCTCGGAGCTCCATCAGCCACGTCACCTCCGCCAAATGCTCGATCTCCAGCTCGCGATAAGTCGAGAGGTCGAGCTTGTCCCACCTGAAAGGGGAGTTATGAAAATATTGCATGAAAACGACTGAAGTTTCCCTTTTCGACTGCTATTAACATCATTAGTAGAAGGACGCTGATATCTCAATTGCTCTGAAGGCAAAAAATCATTGGAGAAAACAAATGCGCCTTAGACTTGAAATTCACCTTCTCCTCAGATACTGGAACAAAGGTTCAGTTGGTGCTGTGGTTCTTCCAAACGCGGTGATGACCACTGCCCCCACGATGAGCTCCATAACGTGATGGCGACAGCCCAGCTGGAAGAGCGGTTTACCAAGCATGTTCTCCAGCCGGACCACCGCACCCTGCACCCTCCCCGTATTGGAGGAAGTTGTGTCGAAGCACAGTCCAATCACGTTGTTCTCGCATCCCCAGTCTTTGAGAGCACGAAAGGTCGCCTGGGCCTGGGACAGACCGGTGCCGTCAGCAACAGTCGGAACGGCCAGCAACTTTCCTTCTGTGCATTGGGGAGCTCCGGAGATGAGAATCGCCTGGCGGTGCTCCAATGATCCAAGAGAGTCCTGAAACGTATGTCATACATGCCAATCCATTATCGTCCACTGGAATATGTCCACTCGGAACATGTTAATTCACTGTCGTCCACGGTGAGGGCAAAACTGACCTTGATTACTTTACCGTCCCAGTGGACGACAGCATGCCTCGGAGATACGAAGGATTTCTGCACAGCTGTCGACACTTCACAACGATGTGCCACTCTTCCACGGCGAGACGTGTCCTTCGAGATACTGAATTTGTCCAGGTCTGCGGGCGGATCTGCCGAACGTAGGACTGCCGCCACGACACTTGCCACCTATGTGCGAAATTGAAAGGAAATTGACAAGGATGCGTATGGTTTTTATGTGACAAAATAATCACTAAATTTTCCGTCGTTACGTCTATTATATCTTTGTCAAGGAAAGATCATTACTGATATATACACACCTGATTATTGGACATCCGGAAGCGATCAGCCACTTCAATAACAGCCGGTGCATTGAGGATGCGGTGAGGAAGGCTGATTGATACAGTTGATTCTCTCGGCTGTCGGTATGGTGGTTCTAGCTGTGATTCGGAGTTGCTCGATGATCTGCTTTCTATAGATTCATCGTCGCTCTCAGCTTCGGTTCCTAATTTCGTTTTTGAGGTGCCTGGCTCATCACGAGATTGTTGTCTTGAGAGTTGCCGTTTTCTCTTGACAACGAACACTTTATCATTCCCACTCATTGTTGCCTGGCGCAGGCCCCGTTGATCCTCATAAAATTTAATATCTTCTTTGTTGTTGTCTGAGAGCAGTCGACTTTTCTGTATCTCTTCAATAGCATCGGGAGCTCCGATGTCCCAGAGCTTGTTCAGATTTTCTGAAAACTTCTCCCTGCCTTTTCCCGCGTCACTGTCTCTCATCTTGCTCTTCTGCAGCGAGCGCCACTCTTCCCACAGTAACTCCAGTTTTCTTTCGCAGTTACGCCTCGTGATCGTCTTTATACGTGCCATGTTCCAAAATGCCAGAACATTGGCCACCGTGTCTTTTACGGCGGCCTTCCTGTCAGTAGTTTCCTGCTTGGCATAGAAGAAGTACTGGAGAACTTGATGGGTGGTTGGCAATTTGGCACCACCGATCGAGGAAGATGGCTGACCAATTAAGAAGACGTCCGTGGCTGACCTTAGAGAAGGTGGTGCTGTTGTTGCTGCTTTCTCTTTTCCAGAATAAGTAACTTTCAGAGTCTTCCCACTCCTGGTTGTTAACAGTTTATCCATTGTACTAAAGTCTAGACTTATCAAACAAGAATCAATTGACACAGTTGATCTGTAAAAAGCAAACTGTGATTAGTAAAAATATTGGTCATAGACATAGCGTGTGTGTGTAATTGGGATTTTAGGATGCGCCAGCTACTGATGCTATGATTACGTCCATAACGGGGGACAAATACGGTATTTTAAATTTTAATGTTATTTCTAGGTGAGTGTAACTTCTAAACCACTTGTCCGATCAACTTGGTAAGTATCTGAGAGGATTTCTTTCACCGAGAGGATTCAGAAAATATGGTCATTTGATGATTTATCTTTATTCAGTAAAAAATTGTCAATTTGGCCAAATTTCCAAAATTGAAATTTTCAAGGTCGATGCACGACCCCTAAATATTGATCGATTTTGGTAAAAATGGTGTCAGTGTACTTCCACTGAACCAAATCATGGGAAAAACTTTGACCAGCTATAATTTAAAAAAAAAGTGAAAAGTGATCCACCCTAGTGTACAGTATCTGATTTTAATAAAATTCTTTCAGTATAAAGTATGTATAGAGTAAAACATTACTTTTCAGTAAAGCCAAAATATAAAATTCACTCCATTGTAATTATCGTACTATATCATCATAGGCCTAGTTACTAGTTTAAATATATATTAAGTAATACGTAATAATTTTAGTGATTTTGTTTTTAATGGTTTTAAAATGATTATTTTGTAGCCCTTCATCAATACCAAATCCATTTTAAGATGTACGAGTAAGTGTTTTGCCTAGACCATTTCAGCCTGGCACAATGCTTTGCCCTTTTTCAAATTTGTAAATGATGATGACGCCCCTTTTTTGCCCTTTTTAAAGATTGTACCCTGTTTGAGGACAAAATGTGCCCTGAAAATTGTCATTTTGACGCATAGTTGCCCTTTTTTTGTCTTGTGCGCTTTGCCCTTATAAAATCCTGGGCAAAACACTGCGAGTATATGATAGAATTTTAGTTTACTACATTGGTTTTGCACCACAGCACACTGATTTTAGTTGTCTGAAGTCTGTGTAGAAATATGGAATTAAAGTAATTGAGGAAATTTTATTTAGGCTTCTGTCATTTCTTATCTAGGGGTGCACTGGATATGAATTTCTCATATCCAGCTGGATACTGGATATGGCCATATCTATCTGGCTGGATATATATTATTGGGTACCATATTATTTTTACTCATATTGCTATGTTTTGTTTAGCATTGAGGGCAAGTGCCCCCCCCAAATATAAAGTAAATAATAATTTAAGTATATTCAGATGTTTAATTGTTTTGTTCTCTTTCAGGTTCTTGTGTTGTATTAAACTATTAAGTATTAATCATTCATGACAAGTTTTGTGTGGTCACTGTATACAATAAATGATCCTAGCAATATCACTGCAAAGTGTAATATTTGCCAAAAGATTATCAAACGTGGGATGGAGAAAGGTGGCCAAAAGTCTTTTAGCACAACACCTCTTCATAATCATTTGAAGATTAATCACCCAAAAGAGTATGCTGAAGCCAAAAATGAAAATGACAAAAAAAGAATGGCTGCAACTGAATCAAAGGAAATAGGCATAGATAGAATATGGTCTAGACCAGTGGTTCCCAACTGGTTTTGGCTTATGGCCCCCTTAGGAACCTTATTTTTTCCTGTGGCCCCCATAAGCATTATTTTCAGTAGGTAATATGCAGATTAACTCTATTTTACAAAAACAAATATATATAAAGGATATTAAAACAACTATTTGTATTCAGGTACAATATTATTTGTCACATAGGACTATAAACATAAAAACTAAACAGTGGCTAACAAAAATTTGCAGTTATTTACTTATATTATGTATTAATTATAAAAAAATATAATCAAAAGAAATACTGTACTTATAGCAATCTATTATAAATTTAAAAAACTAGTAAAATTACTACAACTTCGCAATATTAGGGTAAACAAATAAGAGCTACTTACACACTACAGCGACGATCCACGTGGTAAACAGACTGTAAGGATTTCAACCTGAAGTATTTTTATCAAGTCAACAACGCTGCCAGGCGCATAACGATCAAGCGCACAATGGAGTGCGCCGCACAATAAGCTTGTAAGATGCAAAATATTTGTTTACAGATAAATTCAAATTCTATTATAAAATATCTAAAAAAAAGGAAAATATATGTATTAATAATTTTTTAAAATGTAATTCAACTACATAAATTAAAATTATCTATTGGCCTAACTATAATTTAGGCTTCAATAGGTTGAGTCCTGTGGCCCCCTTCATGGAGTCTGTGGCCCCTCTAAATCTTAACATTTTCCTGTGGCCCCTTCAAATGTGCCATGGGCCCCAGGGGGCCATATGGCCCCCGGTTGGGAAACACTGGCCTAGACCATCAACTTCTACTGGTAGTACTCTGAAAGAAAAGAAAATGGACCAAATGAGTAAGCAGATCTCAATAGAGAAAAGCTTTTCATCTAAAAAATTATGGGACATCAATGACTCCAGGTCTGTGATGATTCACCGTAAAATTGACATGATAATGGCTTTGGACAACCAGCCATTTACTTTAGTTGAAGATGGTTTTATTGATCTAATGGCCTACTTCCAACCCAGATATCTCTTACCGAGCAGAAGGTACTTCTCTGATACTATAATTCCTCATCTTTATGAGGAGTTCAAATCTAAAATTGCTCAGAAGCTGGAAGAAATAAAGCATGTCAGCTTTTCTTAAGATATATGGACATGCACAACCTTTCAATCTTGAAAGTTTTATATCATTATCGGGTCACTGGATAGGTAAAGATATGATGCTGTGATACATGCCTCTCATTTCTCATGGTCACATACTGGCAAGAATATATCTGAAAAGTTTCGCTGTATGTGGGATAGATAGGATCTTGATGAAATAAGAGGAATTTATTGGCGAGGGATGGAGCTAGTAATATGGCTCTTGGTAGTGACCTGGCTGAAATACCTTCAATACACTGCAGCATTCATTTACTCCAACTGGTTATTAGTGACTCAATTATGGTTCAGAGGAGTGTAATTGATATCCTTGCAAAAAGTCACCGCCTTGCAACTCACTTTAATCATTCTCCTTTGGCTTGTAACAATTTCAAACACATTCAATTTCAGCCAAATCTTGAGCCTCCTCTTGGTTCAAGATGTCCCAACATGTTGGAACAATGCATATTTGATGCTAGAAAGATAATATAAATTAAAAATTCCAGTGCAAATGTATTTGGCTGATCATAGTGAATTACCTACCATCACATCCTTTGAGTGGGCACTGATACGAAATCTCCTTAAAATATTAAAACCATTCTTCCAACTAACTCAGGAAATGAGTTCGGAAAAATCAACTTTGTCTTCCGTAATCCCAAGCATTTGTATTTTACAAAGATTTCTTTCAAAGATTGGCCATGCTGACCAAGGTGCTCAAATGACAAAGAGAGAACTCCTGCCTTCTCTTTGAGCGTGTTTCTTGTTGGAGAGTAATGATGGGAAGTCTTTGAACATAATGAAAAACAGGGCTTATGTGACTGTGACTGTGACTGCAATAGATCCACAGTATAAGTTATCTTTCTTTCAACAAGATCAAAAAGAGCAGGCTAAATCCTGGCTGATTGAAGAAGTCATAGGTATTGAAAATGACGAAGGTGGTAATGATTCTAAAAATGAAAGTGAAGGTAATGAAAGTGGAAGCGAAAGAAGCTCAAATTCCAGTTCTCCTATGCAAAAGAGGAAAGACGAAGAGGACATTCTTGAAGCATGTTTTATGGAGATCAGAAAAGGAGAGCAATCTGAGGAAGTAAGTTACAAGAGAAGAAAGTTTGAAAAAAAGACTACTGCTATTCTACTGATTGCAGGGGAGTTAGGCTGATATGCATCTGAACCTCTTGTAGATAGGAAATGCTGTCCAGTTCAAATTTGGAAGCAGGAGGACCGATTTCCTTTCCTTAAAACTATTGTTTCAAAGCTTCTCTGCAGACCTGCATCCTCTGTATTTTCAGAGAGAATGTTTTCTGAATATGGAAACATCTATGAAGCAAGGTGATCCCAAATATTGCCTAAAAGAGGAGAAATGCTCTTGTTTCTGCACCACAATGGAAAAAAGTTCTAAATCACTGTTGTTGTATTTTTTTATTCTGAAGACCTCCAGGCTGAATGGCAGCATCTGACCTACACAATACTGCCCTTCATTCATTGATTTCATTCCAGGCATTTTATATTGTATTCAATGTATTGTTTTACATTTGTCAAGCTTGTAATGTTTTGTATTGTTTTGAAAATAAAGGAGAAAAAAGAATGGAAAGCAAGTGCAGGGGTCTAGCAATATTTTACTCTTTTTAAAAAATTTAACGCCTAGATGTTTTTTGTAAAAAGCTCTGATTATATCAATAGAACTGTAATCGTTAAGGATGGACAGATGTTTTATTTATTCTTGTCATCAGTATTGTGTTGATTTAATATAAAAAGTGTTGCTGGACTGGTTTAGGGGTGGGCCCTGGAGGGCTTTCCATTTTTTTTTTGTATATAAAATATTATTTGTAATGTCATATTATGGTAGATTTTCATGCAGGTGTTAATTTTTTAATGTCTTGGCCTATATCTGGCATATCCTGCCAGATACCGGATATTTTGCAATATCTGGCTGAATATCTGGCTGGATATCATATCTGGTGCACCCCTATTCTTATCTAATTGATGGATGACCTACCTCTTGCATTAGGTTAATATTTGATTTTACTCCCAGTCACAAGCAGTTGAACAAGTACTATATATTGAATTGCCATTAAAAACTGACTAAAAAAAATATATATCTTAGACAACTGGGTCATTCTCTGTCAGATCAACCAAAAAAAATTGAAATTAACACCCTCATCTCTCATATTTTGCTGAAATTTGGTTTATAGGGAGTTTGTGAGCCCTGAATCCATTTCTGAAATTATAAGGTCAATCCGACCAACGGTTCAAGAGATATGACCTCGGGCAATTTGAGGTCACTCGCGAGGTTACTAACATTTGGCGAGCCATAACTTGGGTAATAATTGTCATAATTATATAAAAGTATATATTTTAGAATTGGAAAACGACAAGGAATCCAAATATGCAAGTTTTAGAACTCTAGGTTGAAAAATAAAAAAGTTACACTGTAACCAAATTTGAGGTCACGATTTGACCTCTGGGGTATCAAATTAGAATTTTTTTTTTAAATGTAAAAAATGAAGGCATAGGCATTGGCTATTAGAATCAGCAAAAAAAAGTTTGTTTATGTTAGTATTTTTCATGTAACTAACATATAAGTGAACACCATATTCATAAGTTGTGCGTCAATTCTACCTATTTTTTTCACACTTAAGCTCATAATTTGACCTATAGAAATTAAAATTACATTTTTTATAGATATAAAAAACAAAGTCAGAGTTCTTGACTAATAGAAACAATCATAAAAAGTTTGTTTATGTTGGTACTTTTCATGTAACTAACTTATAAGTGAACACCATATTTATAAATTGCTTGTCATTTCAAGGAATTTTTATATCTTAGCTATCAATTTGACCTCAAGCTCCAAGAATTTAATAAAAATTGTATTTCACTGCTAATCTACACTGGCAATAATAGTTATAATAGTGAAAGGGGAAGACTAAGCTCACATGTAGCCTAAACAAACCTGTTGAAACATGTTGCTACTTGTCTAAGTGCAGAATCAACACAGATAGTTGCAAAATTCCTTGTCTACAGGTTAGTACAGTTCCAGCCAGCACTGTGGGTGGCTGGTGGGTATGGTGTTTTAATGAGCCTCAGAGACTATCAAGGCCTAAAATATTAAGTGTGTATAGCTATATATTTTCTAAAAAATATATTACCTAATTGTAAATCCTATATCTTTACAGATCAAAATACAATGGTTCGGCACTTGAAATACTGCCAGGACCCTATTCAAAAACACAAGAAACGCATAACAATCAATCTTAGAAAAGTGACTGATGTACTTGTTGAAAAATGTGCTGGAAGAGTGAAAAAGATTCATTGTTGTGTGTGAACTGCTGGACACTGATAATGAAAAACCCACTATACTTAGTACCACTGAAAACAACGAGTCTGAGCAGGATTCAAATGAATCATCTACTATCAGTGGCTTGAGTAACATCTCTTCAATTCAAGATCTGGACAATGACAGTGATTGCTTGATAAAGGAAAATCCTTCAACTTCAGTTGAACCAGTTCTAGCATTTCTGGACCAAACACCAGTTAAAAAAAGTAAGTAATAAATTAATATAATAACTTATACTTTACTACAAGGTCTGTTTGATCTACTATATAGCCAATTATATAGCATTTAAGGTACTATAATTAATATTTAATTACTAATATTCAGGTGTGTGAAACCTTTTTTTCTGTTCTTTTCAGAAGGGCTGTCATTAAGCCAGAAAAAGCGCAAGGCTCGTGGTAAGCTATCATCTGCTCAGAAACACCTGAAGGAGACGCTAGAACTCAGTTATGGTGTTCAAATTACTGAGGAGGTAAGTGATACTTCAAAACCTGAAACTAAATCTGAAAAACATCTAGACAAATTAATGAATGAATTGAAACAGTCATTCCTGGAGAGCAAATGTCACCATCACAAACTACAAATATTGACACTCTCACCATACACAATTGAAAAAACAGCTAGTTTCTTTCAAACTACAACATACATGGTGAAAAGAAGCCGTTCACTTAAATCAGAACATGGAATCCTTCCGAAGATTCCACTAATGAGCAAAGGAAAAGTGATATCTGAAGAACACAAAGATATAGTTAGAAGATTCTATGAGTCAGAAGAGGTTAGTCGTATGTGTCCTGGCCAAAAGGATTGCGTGAAAGTTATCAGTGCTGAAGGTGCAATGAAGGTGCAAAAACGATTGGTCCTCGGGAATTTAAGAGAGATGTTTGAACTATATAAAAATGATGAAAAGAATCCCAAAATAGGATTTTCCACATTTGCAAAATTACGGCCATCATATTGTGTGCTTGCCGGTAGTGGTGGGACTCATTCTGTCTGTGTCTGCACATACATACCATCAAAATCTAAAATTGCAGCTGGCTGCATTGGGAGAAAGAGGTCTTTCATACAAGGATCTTATGGATTACAGTGTCTGCAGTACAGAAAGAGAGACTTGCATGATGCAACTTTGCAATGATTGCCCAAGAGAAGAGGGTGTCCTGGATTTTCTTGAGTTACTTGACAGTGTGAAATCAGCTCCAAATGAAATATCTTACAAGCAATGGGTGACTGTTGACCATTGTACAGTGGTTGATAAGGTGGAGCCACTTCATGAATACTTATCATCCCTAAGCATGAAAATATCCCGCATGGTTCATCATCACTTTGTTGCTCAGCAACAATCACAGTACTTCAAGCAGTTGAAAGAAACACTACCACCTCAGAGCGAGGTAGTTATAGTAGGTGATTTCTCTGAGAATTATTCTTTCATTATAGATCATCTGCAGACCAGGAACTTAGCCATTTTAGTGTCTGTTTCTTATCTGCATCACTAAAACACAACACTATAATGGTTTACTCATTCATATTGAAGCTTATGACATATGTTAAATTCAGATGCCCACAATTGAAGAAGGTGCACTATTTCTCAGATGGATGTGCTGGCCAATATAAGAACAGATACAACTTCACAAATCTCTGTTACCATGAAGAGGATTTTGGTCTGTCTTGTGAATGGCACTTCTTTGCTACATCCCATGGCAAAAATGCATGTGATGGGATTGGAGGAACAGTGAAAAGAGCTACTGCTCGTGCCAGTTTGCAGAGAACTACAGAGAGGCAAATTCTTACACCAGAACACATGTTTCAGTTTTGTGAAGAAAACTTGAGCAAGAAGATAAATTTTTTCTTTGTAACTACAGCTGATTTGAAAGATGCAGAAGAACGGTTGGAACATCGATTCAAGGATAGTAGGGCTATTCCTGGAACTCAGAAATATCATAGATTTGTTCCCCTAAACAAGGAAGAACTGATGGTGTATCCCATTTCAAGTGGCATTGGAGAAAAGAAAAGAATAAGGAAAAGTCATTTTACTAATGAACCTGCAATGCTTGGTAACCTAAAATGTGTCAAACCAGGAGAGTATGTTGGCTGCATTTATGACATGCAAGTTTGGTATGGAATTGTGGAGGAATATTGTGAAGAGTTTGATGATTTCACTGTGAACTTTCTACATCCCTCTGGGTCATCAGGATCAAGTGCATATTATTATCCATCAAACAAGGATTCATGTGCAGTGCCAGGACATCATATATTAACTGTAATGAGTTGTCCTACCCTAAGAGGAGGCAGCAGAATTCAATACATTTTTCCACAAAAAGAAATTGATGAGAGCATCGAGCATGCAAAAATTGTATTAGGCTAGCACATGAATCCTCTAAGTAGGTCTTCCCCTTTCACTATTATAACTATTATTGCCAGTGTAGATTAGCAGTGAAATACAATTTTACATTTTTTGCCTTTGTTTTTATATCTAAAAAAAATGTAATTTTAATTTCTATAGGTCAAATTATGAGCTTAAGTGTGAAAAAATAGGTAGAATTGACGCACAACTTATGAATATGGTGTTCACTTATATGTTAGTTACATGAAAAATACTAACATAAACAAACTTTTTTTTGCTGATTCTAATAGCCAATGCCTATGCCTTCATTTTTTACATTTAAAAAAAAAATTCTCATTTGATACCCCAGAGGTCAAATCGTGACCTCAAATTTTGGTTACAGTGTAACTTTTTTATTTTTCAACCTAGAGTTCTAAAACTTGCATATTTGGATTCCTTGTCGTTTTCTGATTCTAAATATATATACTTTTATATAATTGTGACCATTATTACCCAAGTTATGGGTTGCCAAATGTTAGTGACCTCGCAAGTGACCTCAAATTTCCCGAGGTCATATCTCTTGAACCGTTGGTCGGATTGACCTTATAATTTCAGAAATGGATTCAGGGCCCACAAACTCCCTATAAACCAAATTTCAGCAAAATCTGAGAGATGAGGGTGTTAGGCACTGGTTGATCTGACAGAGAATGACCCAACTGGAATGGCCTAATCCCCGAGCTTGTTGGATAACGAAGGTTTTACTGTAGGGTAGTAAATTGGTGTACAAGTGTCAAGTGCAATTTTATGTAGATATTATAAATGTAAACTCGTGCATATAGGTTATCACAACAGTAAATTTAATTATACTATGGGAAATAGCGTGTTAAATGGACCCTCAAAAGAAAAAAATTTAGGTGCCATTATTACAAAGGATTTAAAGTTCTCAAAATGATGTTCACTCATGAACAGTAAAGTTAATAAAGTACAGGAATACTCTGCATAGTATGGTTAATGCGTGCATGGAAAGTACCGTACTATGTGAATCCATACTGAACAGGGAATGTAATCAATACAAAATAAAGTAATTTGTTCTCAGACATCAGTAACCTTATAAAAGTCAGACTTTTGCATTAATTTAAACTAGTTTTAATTGTGAAACAACTGCAAAGGTTAATAAATGCTTTTGCTTTCCTAAGTTTCATTTAAATATGTACATAATAAAGTGCATTGCAAAACATTATTTTTTGAAAAATACTTCAACAGTGATGTTTGAACAATTTTATTTTTCTTCTTATCAGCATACAGTTCTCTGTAGCAGCAAATTGTATTTTCTAAGTCGCTTCACACTTTCATGGTGCGCTTGATGTTAAGGATCTCCATCCATAATTTTTTCTTTAAGATCTTCACACATCCAAAACATTTTTTCAAGTTCATCTATGGAGAACTCCTTTGATGATTTCTGATCTTCATTTTCTTTGCTTTTGTCCTCTTCTTCTTCAAGTGCACGCTGTTCTTCTAAATTGATGAGGTTGTTATTGCTAAGCTCTTCTGAATGTGATTCAAGCAACTCTCAAACATTTGCAGAATCTAAATCTTCACCTATTTACATTTAGTGTGCATGCTTAGAAAAACATTTGTTTACAAAACTGAAAAACCATACTGGAGTGAATCTCAGGACCAGTACTGAACTGGGGTTTGGTGTTAAATTGTAATCCATACTATAGCGAATTCTGTACTGATTGAATCCATACTATGCAGGGTATTCCTGTATTGGGTTTTATTTCTCATACTTTTGAGTGAAAATCTGAAGATATTGTTTTGCCATTACAGTATACAAGTTATTTGTTACGCCTCATTTAGAATATGCTGTACAGTTTTGGTGGCCATATATTAGTATAGATATAGAAAGGGTTGAGTGCTGCACAACAAAACTTGTTCCAACATTATGTAATAAACCATATAAAAACCAAACTCAAAGTTGAATTTGTATAGGCATATATTCAAATTGAGTCATTTAAGAGGTGAATTAATTCAGTTGTTTAAAAGTTTAAGTTGTTCAGACAATATAAATTCTTAATATTTTTATTTAGATGACTGGAACATTGAGAAACAATAACTTCAAAGTAAGGGGTGAAACATTTGAGATGTATTGCAGAAGGCTTTATCACCCATAATATAGTTGAGAGGTGAAATAGCATTCCCATGGGAGTCTTAATGAGTGCTTTGGCACAAGTTATACCTCATTATAAATTTTATGAAGCAGTCACATTATACTTGAGGCATATTGTGTGTAGGTCAGATAAATCAAACTGATATTATCTTGCAGTGGCGACTCGTGGTATAAATGTATGGGGGTGCAATTTCATAAAATTGTACGACAACACGGACTCATAATAGGCTAGCGCGAATCCAACTGCCGCTCACAAGAGTACTTGTATTAACATATGCGGCTATGCCAGATGTACAATTCTAGTTAATTACAAATAGGTAATAATTTCAATAAAATACATATAAATGGCTTATATCATTATTACTGAAGTAACTATTAGTAAAAATAAAGTTATTATAAAAAAAATTCGCGATTGTACTTATATTTTCATTACAACAGTAAAATATAATTTATATTTACTTGAGCGAAAAATCTATCGCTCCATTTGGCTGCAATATTATTTTGTATTCAAACAGCGGTATGCTGTTTGAAGCTATGCTATAAGTTTAGAATATTATGTACTGTATGAAGGCTTACTCAAAATGCCTCATGAATCATGATATGCCACATGAATTTTTAAAATATATTTCAAGAATATTTATTTTAATATCTTAAAATTAGTATATTTTTTATCTGTTAAATTAATATTTATCGTTTCAAGCAAGCGGGAGCGACTGCTCCATCACTCCTATATGCCAGTCGCCACTGTTATCTTGTCATATCTTTAAATTTGGATGATGAGCATACTTGCTTTTTTAATTTTTTTCTGGTAATTTCTGGTAAATTTAACTTTAATTTCAAGAATATAGTTTTTAATTCTTAAGCACATTATGTACGAGGTCCAGTCAGTAAATTCATGGAATTGTTTCATTAAAAACAGTAATGGTGATCCGTGAATTTACTGACTGGACCTCGTATATTATTTGACATTTGTAGCTCTTCACTTAACCATTATTAGGCTCCAGTAATAAGTTTTGTTTGCAACTCGCTTTCTAGTCAAAATGTGGGTCTGTATGGAGATTAATAATAATCCGAGAGTTAGTGCATTAGTTGGCTTGAGCACTGTCCCAGTTTCTGACCCTCCTGACTAATTATGCAAGCCTGTGAATGAGAACTTTGTAAGAGTTGTTTTCTTACTAATAACTGATTTTATAGAATTCAACTACGCTGATTTTGAATAAGGTGTCCATTTTTTCTATCATATAAGGATTTTCTGCAAACTGGAAGGGGGGGAAAAAAAAACAAAAAATATTTATTTCAATTTACATTAGGTACCTATGTCAATTACCGTACATATTAATCTTTATTTGTCCTGAGTTTTCTTGTGAGATCTATACCTTTTAGTCTCAAATGTATGTGCTGTTCCTTTTCTTTTATGTAATAATTCTGGAGTATCCTGTTTCAACATCCACCAGTAATCCACCATCATGCTGATGTCCCACTTTCCCTGATATCTCTTCTCCATTTCTTTGATGTCTTGGTGAAACTATTCTCCTTGTTCTTCGCTGAGTGCTCTGAGATTCTCAGGGAAGTAATCCAAGTGTGAATGTAAGAAATGTAATTTTAAACTCGTATTACAACCCAATTCTTTGAACTTGTTTAGCATGTTGTTCACGATGTTTTGGTAATTTGGGTCCTTGTTGTTCCCCAAAAATTTGCTGATAACAGCCTTAAAAGCAATCCACGCTTTTTTTTCAAGATTGTTCATTGTTCTTTCAAAGCATTCATCCAAAGGCAGTTTTCTAATCTGGGGACAAATGGAAATTCCTTCTTTAAATTTTGCTTCTGAAAGAGTTGGGAATTTACCATACTGATACTTAAAACCAGGGTTGTGGAGTCGGAGTCGTGGAGTCGCACGTTTCAGGGTGGAGTCGGAGTCAAATTTTTACAATGTGTGGAGTCGGAGTTGGAGTCGGGAAATTTTGGACCGACTCCACAACCCTGGTTATAGCTACTAGGTTAAGAAGGGTTATTCAATTTTAAGTAGGACTACTACTGGTTAGACCTTAATTATGTTTAAGAGAATCTTTTCATTTATATTATATATATATATATATATATATATATATATATATTATTGGAAAAAATAAAAATCCCTTAATATGATAATATCTACAAGTCAATATCCTTCTTAATATTTGAATGTTCCCTTATCCTAGAAAGTAACCTGACGATTCATGTGGTGGTGATGAAATGTCTTATTATTATGATAATTATAGAGTGAAACACTAGAGGAGTCGGTCGTATATTTAAAATGTGAGGAGTCGGAGTTGGATTTTTAGATTTTTTACAATGTGCGGAGTCGGAGTTGAATTTTTACAATGTGTGGAGTCGGAGTCGGAAAATTTTGGACCGACTCCACAACCCTGCTTAAAACAATCTCCATCTTCATCCAAGGCCTTGACAAATTGCTTCATCAAGCCCAATTTTGTGTGAAGTGGAGGTAAAAGGACTTTTTGTGTCAACCAAACTTTCACATTGAATGTTTTTAGAACCAGGTGTCAGGTTGACTGCATGGCCATTCCTTTTTATCCAGTGCTGAGTTCTTGCTCGGCTATCCCATTCACACAAAAAAACATGGAAACTTCGTATTACCTGGTTGTTGACCTAACAACATACAAATCACTTTTAAGTCTCCACAAAGTAGCCAACCATGTTGTTTGTGTTTAACCTTAGCCAGAAGAAGCTCAAGATTTTCGTATGTTTCCTTCAAGTGAACCGAATGAGCCACAGGAACAGATGCATACAAGTTACCATTGTGAAGGAGGATTCCTTTTAGACTTCTTTTGGAGTAATCAATGAAAAGTCTCCACTCATTTGGGTCATAAACTGCAGCACCTAGCTTAAGTATTAGTTCTGAAACATTGTTGCGATATACCAGTGAATTTTCTTGAGAAAAACATTGGATAAATTCTTTTTCTCAATTTCTGTACCAGTAAAATGATGTCCTGGGAGAAAGCAAGTTCTTTGCACGAAGTCTGGATCCCAAAATCTCTGAAGAATCCTTCAGGAGACACGCATCTCTTACCAAATCATTAAGTTCACTTTGTGTAAAAATTGGGGTTCACCAGATGTTTCGGTTTGAAAACAATCAATATCATCATTTCCATCATCATCAGACACCGAATCAGATGAAGTTATATCAAGAGTATTTGGTTTAGTACTTAAGGTATACCAGGTTCATGAGCAGCAGGTCTTATAGCAGACTGAAAGTTAATTTCCTTTTTATTTTTAGTATTGTAGCCTTGCACATGAACAAAAATAGCAGTCATTACTGTAATTTCTTTGCTCATGCCAGATCATTGCAATCCCAAAAGGTAAAGAATCCTTTTTACCTTTACTCCACAGTCTAAGTTGTTCAACACAAAACTGCAAACTTTATGTGGAGCCATGATTTGTCTTGATCCTCAAGTTTCATCTGAAGTACGCATAGTATGCTTTCTCGACGAAGTCTGTAATATCTCGCCTTTGTTTTTTCACAGAAAATTTTCCAGACTGACTCATCTCGTGGCTTGTTAATCACTTATATACTAGTGGTGCGTTTCTAGAATGTTCAAGACGACGCTATGACATCACTTCTGATCTAGAAACATTTATAGGCAGTAGTTTTTAATCAAAATTTAATTGAGTCAATTTTAATGGAAATTACTTACATATGTATATGACATTTTGTGAAAAATCTGTACGTGATGGCGAAAAATGAATATTATTTTCGGAATCAGCGTGCAAAAATTACTATATATGTTATAAAATATTTTGAACAACAAAACCATCACAGGGCTGTCGCTTTTTATCCCAGACATTTGAAAGATTTGAAAGACGTTATCGTAGGCCCTTTAGCGAAGATTTTTAATCAGTCACTCGAAACGGGGATTATTCCTGAAGACTTCAAATTAGCTAACGTCACGCCTATTTTTAAAAAAGGCGATCGCGCGGTAGCTAACAATTATAGGCCCATTAGCTTAACGTCAATTGTCGGTAAACTTTTGGAATCCGTAGTTAGGGATCGTATTATCGATCACTTAGAAAGTAGGGGTTTGATTAATAGTAGTCAGCACGGGTTTCGACGCCATAGGTCTTGTTTAACTAATTTGTTAGAATTTTATAACGAAATAGTGCGCGAATACGATAGGCATAGGGCAGCTGACGTTATTTATTTAGATTTTAAAAAGGCGTTCGATACAGTTCCGCATAGGAGACTAATTGCGAAGGTTAAAGCGCACGGTATACGCGGTCAGTAGCTAACTGGTTAGAAGAATGGCTTCGTGCTAGGAGACAGAGGGTCGTAGTTAATGGTAGTGAATCGGGGTGGTTAGAGGTAGGTAGCGGTGTCCCACAGGGTTCAGTGTTAGGCCCATTGTTATTCGTAATTTACATTAACGACATAGATGTAGGATTGACTAGTAACGTGTCAAAATTCGCGGACGATACTAAAATAGGCGGTAAGGTTGTTAACGAGGACGATAGAAATAGGATCCAAGACGATGTAGATAGGATTATGGAGTGGACGGATAAGTGGCAGATGCAATTTAACGTAGATAAATGTAAAGTTTTGCATATAGGTTCTCGCAACAATAATTACGCGTACACGATGGATGATAGGGAGTTAGCGAGCGTTGACGAGGAAGTAGATTTAGGCGTACGCGTAACTAAAGATTTAAAGGTTAGGAACCAGTGCCTGGAGTCTTGCGCAAAAGCTAATAGGATGTTAGGCTTCATAGCGCGTAATTTCGAATTTAAATCGAAGGATATTATATTGCCCCTTTACAAGTCCCTAGTCAGGCCTCATTTAGAATATGCCATTCAGTTTTGGTGCCCGTACTTGCGTGAGGATATTGATAGGTTAGAAAGGGTTCAGCGTCGTGCCACGAAACTTATTCCGTCATTGCGCAATAAGCCTTATGAAGATAGGATTAAAGAGTTAGACTTGTATTCACTCGCTACTAGAAGATTAAGGGGGGAGCTTATTGAAGTTTTCAAAATCGTTAATAACATCGATAACGTAAATTTTGACAAATTGTTCACTTTCGATAATAGTAATACTCGCAATAACGGATTTAAGTTGCGTGGCAGACGTTTCATTACTAATATCGCTAAAAACTTCTTTACGTTTAAAGTAATTGATAAATGGAATAATCTTCCCGCGTCAGTCGTTCATTCTACCAGCGTTAATATGTTTAAGAACCGTCTTGACAGACATTTTAAAAGTATTAACGTTGTTTAAAATTAAAAAAGAAAGTTAACAACAGGAGCTCTGGTGGTGGTGCTCGAGGAGGAGTCTGTTGACGATGAATGCCAGCTTGTGACATGCCAGCGTGTGATGCCAGCAATAAAAAAAAAAAAAAAAAAAAAAAAAAAAAAATTAGACTAACACGAACGTAGATGTAGCTCGTAGCGTAAACTAACCCACTTTTTGTTTAACTGTACCTACTTTTTTTTTTTTTTTTTTTTATCCTCTCTTTGCATGTCTGTAACTCTTCACTTGCATGTTTGTAGTTTGCATGGTATGACAGTGAGTTAAGACTGTTTGCATGGTTTGTAAGCGTTCTTATTTTACTTCTTTTCATCATTCACCCCTCTCCTATTTTCTCCGACTATTTTTCTGACTTGTCGGCAGTGGCCGGCGGATGATGATGGTGAGACTTTTTTCCTCTTTTTCTGAATGAATGTTAACCCACGAATGATAGGTGTTGCTCCTTACTTAACCCCTTATTCTCTTCTCTTCTCTTAACCCCCTACTCTTTCCTTTTTCTCGGGCTAGCCTTAGAGTGGATCTTAGGGTCTTTGTTAGCCTTAGCTTCTGTAGATCTGTAGATCATCATCATCATAATCATAATCATCATTCGTCAGCCAGACTGTACTGAACGGCCGCATTTCCTGAGCTCTCTGATTTTGCATCTACTTTTATATATTGCTGAGAATTTTACTTTTGGATACTTTTGAACTTTATATACTTGCGTTTAAAATTACGTTGTTATAGTTAAGTAATTGAATATTAGTGGTTTTTAGCGATTTAGAAGTTTTCATAGCGTGCCGGCTTAATTTAATTTATACCTGTGACGGTTTAAACTAATTTTTAACTGCGCGATGCCGTCGCAGAAAGCGTCGTGTGTTAGGTGTCGGGTTAACCAGTGGTATTCGGAATTTAAGGATTATAACGGCGGTCCAATGGCGATTACCGATAGATCAGTTTGTTTTTTGCGAGTTCATGGAGGAATTAGTTGGTATAAAACGCAGTGTACGTGAGGTAGCGGATAGACTTGCAACGCTTGATGAGGGCAGGGTTAGGGCTACGGTTGACGGAAGCCGAACCAATACTAACGTTGAAGACGTTAGTAATTTGAAGGGTGAGGTGCGTAACTTAGTTCCGAGTTTAGGTAGCTTGTCGGGAAGGTTAGATAGAGTTGAGGAAGGGGTTAAGGTTAGTCCGAGAGTAGTAGATAGCGAGGGATTTAGAGAGGTTAAGGGTGGAGCTAGGCCGCGTACGTTAAGTGATAGGAATCCCCCCCCCCTATCGAGGTTTCGAACCCTTTCGCCCATTTGGAAAGGGACGTGAATGAGGGGGAAACTATTTTAATTGGGGACTCTTTAGTGCGCCACATGGACAAAGAGTTCGTTAAACGGAATCCAACCAAGAGGAGGAGGGTCTGTCTCCCAGGGGCCAGGGTTGACAGAGTTAGAGACGAAGTGGATAGGGTTGACGTTGCTTCCCGTCACTCAATGTTGGTGACGATGGTAGGAGGCAACGACTCGTATAGGCCCGATACGAGAGTGCCTGACCTTTTGGAGAGATATAGGGGGTTAATTAGGTCCCTGAAGGCGAGGTCAGATAGGTCTTTAGTTCTAGGTATTACCCCTAGGCACGGGTTGGGTCTTAGAATTACGTCAAAAACAATATTTTTGAATAACAAATTAGAAGAGATTTGTGCTGAGGAAAATGTACCCTTCGTAAAGCTGTGGTCCGAATTCAGTGATCCTAGCCTTTTTATAAAAGATGGGGGTGCATTTTAATGAAATAGGTAATGCTAGGCTAAGTAGGTTAATAGACGAAAACGTGCGAAAGCTGTATAGGTCGAAGCCGCCTTTAAACGTTGTGGGTCCGGGAAACGCGGGCCCGACGTGATAAATAGTTTAAAACGCGGGCCCGTGGTAAAAAATAACTTAAACGTCTTTTATTGCAACGCGCGTAGTATTAGAAATAAATTAAATGAATTTAAGGCGGTAATTTATTCTGGCAACTATGATATAGTTGCTATCGCTGAAACTTGGTTAAATACCGTGACTCGGGACTTGTTGGGGGAACTTGATATACCGGGTTTTAAACTCTTTACTAATGATAGGTTACATAGATTTGGAGGCGGCGTTTTGCTGTACATTCGTAATTCCCTTAGGGCTATCGAGGTTAAGTTAGATTTTCCGGCAGCAATTAATGCGATCTGTGTTGAAGTTAGGGCCCGTAGTATTAGTTTTAATTTTGTTGTTGTTTATAGACCTCCCGTTCAACCCCTCGATATAGATACTAGATTTTACTCACTTCTTGGTAATTTTATTGACAATCGGAATAGTATAATTGTCGGAGACTTTAACTGCCCTAATGTTAATTACGAGAATTTTATGGGTAATGAAGAGGGTTTGAGACTGGTTGAGTTTATGGACGATAACTTTTTACGACAGATAGTTACCGAACCAACGCGTGGTGATAATATCTTAGATTTGGTGATGACGGACGGCGAGAATATAGTCGAAGGTTTAGAAGTAGGCGAGAGTTTAGGATGTAGCGATCATCAAATTCTTAGGTTTAAGTTATTGATAGAAAACACCCAGGATAGTAACGTAATAGAAGTCCCTGATTTCCGTAGGGCTAATTTTGATAGTTTTGCTGATAGGATGAGAGTAGTGGACTGGGATAACTTATTTATGGGTAATGACTAGTGTTGCAAAAAAAACTTTTTTAAATCGTGTTTTTTTTTTTTTTTACAAAAAAACGTGTTTTTTGTTTTTTTTTTGTTTTTTTTTATAAAATTGGTATATAGATATTATCTCTTCTTTATTTTGAAACAAAAGTACACGTATGTTGTTCTCATTGTAACATTGATTTCAAGGAGTAACGAAAACAAAAAAGGTTTAAATCCATTTTTCATTATTTTTCCTTTTAATAAAGGTTGACACTGCCCCTAAAAAGACTCCAGAGTCCAGACACAAGCCCAATTATAAAATCCATTGTAAATTTATATTAATTAACTAAAAAAAATACACTTTCAACATTTTTTTCATCATCATTCATCATTTGAGGAGTCATAGAGAGTCATTCATCATACATTGAGTTTTCAGACTCTGCTTCAGACTCTGAATAGAACATTTCATTCCCTTCATGATCATACTCTCTGCTTGATGATGGCCATTCTTGTGCTTGGAGAGTTGTCTGGGACATGTTTTGCTTCTGCTGAGCACCTGCTTCAGATTCATGGTCTTGTGGTTCATTGTGATCACCCAAAGCATGGTTATGAGCGATGAAAACTAGCTTAGATGCTCTATCAGTTGTCAGTCGGTTCCGTTTGACTGAGTGGATCCATGAGTGGCGACTGAAAGAGCGTTCCACAGCTGCACTAGTTGGGGGCAGGTTGAGAATATTTGCTGCAACCTTGGAGAGCTGGGTCGAACCACAAATTCCATTCCACCAGCTTGTTGGATTCGCCTGTGCAGCTGCCTTCCAGACAAAAGGCTTTGCAAAGATATTCTCTTTTGATCGGTAGTCAGCTAACTCTCCCAATGTCTTGCTATCATCCACAGATGGAACAGCTACAGATATCTCTTGTATGACTTCCATTGCATCCACCTGAAATACAATTTGTAACACATTACTGTAAATATAAAATAATATCAAATAATAGATAATGAATGTCTGCAAAATAAGAACATAAATCAATATTCGGTGCTAGTTGTAAAATCAACAACTTACTATTTCTTCTCCAGAGATGTGGCATCCTTTGTAGCAAGGATCAAGAAGATTTGCTGCCAGGTGGATACTTCTAAGAAGAAACTTTCTCCGTTTAAGAATAATTCCCTTAAAACAATCTTCTTCGCTCTTCAGAATTGGGCTCGAGGAGAGATTCTTCTCGAAGGATTGTTGAAGGTCATTAAATATCTTTGGTACAATAGAGAGGTATTTGTTGTCCCCTTCTACTGCAGTGATAGCATCAGAAACCGGCTTCAACAACTTCAAAGATCCATCCAGTTTATCCCAGAAGACTTCAGTATATATACACAACAGAATTAGCTAATATAAAAAAAATAAAAAAAGCGTTGTTTTTTTTTGTTGGTGTTTTTTTTGGGTTGCAACACTAGTAATGACACAAATTTGCGTTGGGTGGCGTTTAAAGAAAGTTTTAGGAATATTGAAAGGGAGTTTATTCCTCGTAGGCCTAAGCGCGTTAGAAATCGTGGTAGGCCGAAGTGGTGGACTAGGGAAGTAGGCGAGTTCATAAACGAGCGTAATAGAGCGTATAGACTTAATAAGCGCAATGGCCAGGTAGCTAACTTTAATAGATATATCGAGCTTAGACGTCAGGTTAAAAGATCAGTTAGGAATGCTAAGCGTAATTTAGAGATACTTATAGCTGCGGATAGTAAACATAATCCAAAAAAGTTTTTTGAATACGTTAATAATCGTAAGCCGGTAAAAAATAACATAGGCCCTCTAGTGATGTTAATGGCGCTTTGGCTTCTGACGCTCAGGCGATGGCGGGTATTTTCAATAACTTTTTTGCGACAGTTTTTACCGTAGAAGACGTAAATAATGTCCCCGACGTGAACGATATCGTTCCATTTAGTAGCGAGACTATTTTGGATGAAATAACTGTTTACGAGGCTGAGATTGCGCATTATATCGATAGGCTAAAAGTTAGCAAGGCTCCAGGCCTGACGCTTTTTATCCCAGACATTTGAAAGAAGTTATCGTAGGCCCCTTAACGAAGATTTTTAATCAGTCACTCGAAGCGGGGATTATTCCTGAAGACTTCAAATTAGCAAACGTCACGCCTATTTTTAAAAAAGGCGACCGCGCGGTAGCTAGCAATTATAGGCCCATTAGCTTAACGTCAATTGTCGGTAAACTTTTGGAATCCGTAGTTAGGGATCGTATTATCGATCACTTAGAAAGTAGAGATTTGATTAATAGTAGTCAGCATGGGTTTCGACGCCATAGGTCTTGTTTAACTAATTTGTTAGAATTTTATAACGAAGTAGTTCGCGAATACGATAGGCATAGAGCAGCTGACGTTATTTATTTAGCTTTTAAAAAGGCGTTCGATACAGTTCCGCATAGGAGACTAATTGCGAAGGTTAAAGCGCACGGTATACGCGGTCAGGTAGCTAATTGGTTAGAAGAATGGCTTCGTGCTAGGAGACAGAGGGTCGTAGTTAATGGTAGTGAATCGGGGTGGTTAGATGTAGGTAGCGGTGTCCCACAGGGTTCAGTGTTAGGCCCATTGCTATTCGTAATTTACATTAACGACATAGATGTAGGATTGACTAGTAATGTGTCAAAATTCGCGGACGATACTAAAATAGGCGGTAAGGTTGTTAACGAGGACGATAAATAGGATTCAAGACGATGTAAATAGGATTATGGAGTGGACAGATAAGTGGCAGATGCAATTTAACGTAGACAAATGTAAAGTTTTGCATATAGGTTCTCGCAACAATAATTACACGTACACGATGGATGATAGGGAGTTAGCGAGCGTTGACGAGGAAGTAGATTTAGGCGTACGCGTAACTAAAGATTTAAAGGTTAGGAACCAGTGCCTGGAGTCTTGCGCAAAAGCTAATAGGATGTTAGGCTTCATAGCGCGTAATTTCGAATTTAAATCGAAGGATATTATATTGCCCCTTTACAAGTCCCTAGTCAGGCCTCATTTAGAATATGCCATTCAGTTTTGGTGCCCGTACTTGCGTGAGGATATCGATAGGTTAGAAAGGGTTCAGCGTCGTGCCACGAAACTTATTCCGTCATTGTGCAATAAGCCTTATGAAGATAGGATTAAAGAGTTAGACCTGTATTCACTCGAAACTAGGAGATTAAGGGGGGAGCTTATTGAAGTTTTCAAAATCGTTAATAACATCGATAACGTAAATTTTGACAAATTGTTCACTTTCGATAATAGTAATACTCGCAATAACGGATTTAAGTTGCGTGGCAGACGTTTCATTACTAATATCGCTAAAAACTTCTTTACGTTTAAAGTAATTGATAAATGGAATAATCTTCCCGCGTCAGTTGTTCATTCTACCAGCGTTAATATGTTTAAGAACCGTCTTGACAGACATTTTAAAAGTATTAACGTTGCTTAATTTTTAAAAACAAAGTTAGCAACGGGAGCTCTGGTGGTGGTGCTCGAGGAGGAGTCTGTTGACAATGAATGCCAGCGTGTGATGCCAGCAATAAAATTATTAAAAAAAAAAAAAAAAAAAAATTAGACTAACACGAACGTAGATGTAGCTCGTACAGTAAACTAACCCACTTTTTGTTTAACTTTACCTACTTTTTTTTTTTTTCTTATCTCCTTACTTTGCATGTCTGTAACTCTCTCTACTTGCATGTTTGTAGTTTGCATGGTATGACAGTGAGTTAAGACTGTGTTTGCATGGTTTGTAAGCGTTCTTATTTTACTTCTTTTCATCTTTCACCCCTCTCCTATTTTCTCCGACTATTTTTCTGACTTGTCGGCAGTGGCCGGCGGATGATGATGGTGAATCTTTTTTCTCTTTTTCTGAATGAATGTTAACCCACGAGTGATAGGTGTTGCTCTTTACTTAACCCCTTATCCTCTTCTCTTCTCTTAACCCCCTATTCTTTCCTTTCTCTCGGGCTAACCTTAGAGTGGGTCTTAGGGTCTTTGTTAGCCTTAGCTTCTGTAGATCCGTAGATCATCATAATCATCATCCCCTTTCCATGCGAGCTTTTTTATTCCTTCTCCATAGCTTTCTGAGCCCATGCACTTAATAGGTACCTTTAATTGACATTCTGATACAATTGTCATGCAGTTAACCAAATAAATAAAGAAAAAAAATATATATATATACACATGAGCTACGTCGTGGTCGATGTCGTAACACCGCTTCCCGAAGATCAGCGAAGTTAAGCGACATTGGGTCTGGGTAGTAGTTGGATGGGGGACCGTCCTCTGCGCCTAGATTATGTAGCGACCCGTGATCCCACGTAAAGCTGTAGATCCCCTCCGTCATATGACCTTAGATGTTGCGAAGGAGGTTAAACAACTCCAATTGAAATAAATATATATATATATATTAGGGTGATGCACAAATCATGACCATCGTGGATTTTTAGGGATACCCCCTCATTTGTTCCAATTTGTCACAAAAACACCCTGTGAGAAATTCCAGGTCAAACAAATAACATTCAGAGGTCGCGCCCGCCAATTGAAAATTTGAAAATTACAAAAAATTAGAGTAAAATCAAATTTTTTGAATTTGTTCTTATTTTTGTTGCAGGTTGCAGGTTTTGTGCAGGTTTGCTGCAGGCAGAGTGGTAGGTGATGCGTATATGAGCAAATAGCGTTCAAGGAAATCGGTATCGCAGTGTGCTTGTGGCAGTGTCCAGGAGAGGTGCTATATCAGTGAGTCTCTCCGCCTCAATTTCTCTTCTATTTCCTCTATCTTAATTGTGACAAAAATGAGATCAAGAAGCTCAACAGATATCTGGCTGATCGGTCAACAAATAGATAAATTGAATCAAAGTAAGCTTCCATCAAAGAAAGAAGTAATTTCCTTATTCATGAATTATAAACATATCAAGAATGAAACTGTCAGAGAAGCATTAACTTCAACCGTTAATGATGTATTGGAAGTGTGGCAGAGAGCAGGAATACCAACAACCCAGAAATGTAATGTAATGTGAAGAAATTAAATAAACTGTATGATGAGTGGCAAGGGCTGAAGAGAGCAAAGGAAAAAAATCGAAGTTTTCAATAGAGAAAGAGAATACACGGAAAGAAAAATTGGATGGACTCTCTGATATTGCGCATGCAAATGCTAACGAGTTAATAACTATTGAGGAAGATAGAGAGTTTCTACGGCTACAAAGGGAAGGTCGAAAGGGTAAAATGATGGCAGTTGATAAGGATGAAGAAAACGTCGAAAGGAAGCTGCGAAGAGACATGAAAAAATGGATAAGAAAAGGTTACATGAATCAAGTGCATTTGATGAAACAGTTGTTCTTGCGAGCAGCAGCAGTTCCTGCAGTGATTCACCTGCATCTACGGAAGAAGAAGTAGATCTGGAAGTGCCCTCAACATCCAAAAGAGGCCTTCCAAGAAAAAAATTCAAGATTATGAATGAAAATCTGCTTTCCTCATTGGATGTTGCTAAGATCAGCGACCGATCAGCCTCTTTAATAATTATTCCAACGATCGCAAATGTTGGAAAAGATCCAGAGAATTACAATGTTAGCTACTCATCGATTCGCAGGGCAAGACAGAAATCAAGAAGAAGTTCAGTGAAAACTTGAAAGAAGAATTTCAAGCTGACAAACCCTTGATTGTTCATTGGGATGGCAAACTCCTCGAAGACATTACCGGGAATGAGGTTGTTGATCGGTTGCCAGTCCTAATCTCTGGCAGTGGAGAAGATCAACTGCTTGGAGTGCCAAATATAGATCATGGCACAGGAAAGGATACTGCAAATGCAGTACATCAGGCGATCATTGATTGGAATCTAATAGATAAGGTAAAAGGCATGTGTTTCGATACAACTGCATCGAACACAGGTCGTAAAAACGGAGCTTGTGTCCTAATTGAACAGAAAATGGAGAAAGATTTGTTGTGGTGTCCTTGTCGACACCATATCCTTGAAATCATGTTGGAAGCAGTGGTATCCCCTGCATTACAGGCTTCATCAGGCCCTGACATTCAGTTATTCAAAAGATTCAAAACAAACTGGAATAAGATTAATCTAACTTCATACGATAAATTAGAAAATTATCCACAAAAGGAAAAAGAGGAAATCATCAACTTTGCAGCAAGAAAAATCAATGAAGATCAACCTCGCGACGATTACAGAGAGTTATTGGAACTGACAATCATCTTGCTTGGCGGTACTCCAACGACTGGAATAAAATTCAGGAAGCCTGGGGCTTATCATAGAGCCCGTTGGATGGCGAAAGTCATTTATTCAATGAAAATCTTTATGTTCAAAAGTCAGTTCAAATAACAGCAATAGAAGAAAGAAATCTAAAAGAAATTTGTTGGTTTTCTGTTTCAATTTATATTAAGCATTGGTTTTCAGCACCCTGCGCAGCAAGTGCTCCACGAAATGATCTGAGTCTTCTCAAGAATCTTCACAGCTACAAAAGCACAAATGAACAACTAGCAAATGCTGCTTTAGAAAAATTCAAGAATCATTTGTGGTATCTCTCAGAAGAGTTGATCGCATTGGCTTTCTTTGATGATAAAATCAGCTTTGACACCAAGAAAAATGAAGGAGGCTCTTACAAAATCTTCGGAGCCAGATCCTCCAAAGAAGACACAAATAGACATCAAAACTATTGACAATAAGCAGCTTGAAGATTTTGTAACTGCTAACACAAAGTCCTTCTTCAGTATACTCGGATTGTCTTCAACGTTCTTGAGCAAACCAGTAGAAGATTGGCTTCTCGATGAGAGTTATTGGGTTGCAAAGAACGTAGTGAATCACATGAAAGTTGTTAATGATATTGCTGAAAGAGGAGTGAAATTGATTGAAGATTATAACAAATTAATTACCAATGATGAACAACAGAAGCAATATCTACTGCAAGTTGTATCAAATTATCGGAAGAAGCTACCGGACAAAACTAAGAAAACTCTCGTATCTTTGACGCAACAGTAAAATTTACGAGTATATCCATTCTATGTATCTATTATAAATATCTATTGTATTGTATCTGTTTTATGAACAAATGGAAAAGAGGAAGGTGGTATGATAGGCCTCGTGGGGAACTTCCACTCAAAAAAAAAGTAACGTGACGCTTGCTGTACCTCCTGGGTGTCATGGAAATCAGCAAATTTTCAAATGGCGGGCGCGACCTCCAAATATTCGAATTTTGACCCGAAATTTCCCAGGATCATTTTTCCACCAAATTAAACCAAATGAGAGGGTATCTCAAAAATTTGAAACAAAAAAATTTTACTCCCCACTTTTGCATCACCCTAATAAATATATATATATATATATATATATATACATAGAAAGGTGGGCACCCGGGCCTCAAACTGGGCCGACGGTCCCGGTCACAGTCCTTTCTGAAGATAGGACCTAGGAACGACTCGGTCCTCGGTCCTTATATATAATATAAGTGAAAAATTTGATTAAAATGAAAAATGAAATTGAAGACACCGGAAATCTTTAATTTTATTAACGTAAATTATAATTAATACAATACATAAATGATGAAAAAAAGTTAAGTTAAATGCTTGAGTTTCCCTTCAAGAAGACTAGCATTTCAAAATGGCTGTCACTGAGCCCTGACCTTTTCGGCTTGAGGACGTCCTTCCCCAAAGAGAAGAGCCTCTCCACGGCGGCACTGGATGGGATAGGCGTGTTAAACTTGATGAACAAGGCCTTCAACGCCGGGCTGCTCACCCTTGGGGCCCAGGTATTCAAAGTATTTGTCCAGGTACGGCCAGGGATTGCCGGGTTCAGTTCTTCCGCTAGGAGCTCCAGTTGCTTGACTTGAAGTTGAAGCACTAACATCAGTCTCTTTCTGAGTCTTCTGGAGGAAACGATCCATCTTCTTTAAAACTTCAAATAATCACTAACACACTAAAATCACTAAAAAAGACCGTCTGGAATTGCTTAAAAATGGACCGTCGCTCCTCATTTCGGTCCTCACTGAGAAAAGGACCGACTTTCCCGCTCCACGGTCCTTAAAAGGACCGAGTTCCTGGAGTTCGGTCCTTTTGGAACTCGGTCCTGCCCACATTTATATATATAATATATATATATATGATGAATAAAACCACGAAGGAAAGGAAACACAAAATGGTGCTCAAGCGCTTTCGTCTAATGACATCCTCAGGAACACTGAGGATGTCATTAGACGAAAGCGCTTGAGCACCATTTTGTGTTTCCTTTCCTTCGTGGTTTTATTCATCATAAATATTTTTCACGTGTTACTTTCGTGAAATAATTTTCATATAGATATATATATATATATATATGCAAATTAATTTTAATTTTCTATCCGTTAGATTACCCGTTATCGCTGTTGTTGACTTTCCAAAACTAATTTGTATTAAATACTTTACCTCCCACTTTAGTTTTTGGTATTCCTTAGGCTTAGAGGATTATTTTAATGCATACGACAACCTACAATGCAAAATGTTTGGAAAATCAATGATTTTTTTTTTTTTTTTTCAGTCGTAAAGTATGATAGGAATTTTAAAACATGTACTGTATTCTAATTTTTGCCCATAATGGAAATCTCACTGATCAATGTAAAACTCGTGCCAAAATTCTTATTAGAAATCGAAGGTGACGTTATTTTTTATATTTAAGTGTTTTTGCCTCGATTACGCTTCATCCGTGAAATTGCTCAATTCGTGAACTGATTTACGATGCATCGATTAAGATAAATTTTTAGATTTTAAGTTTTCTACATATTGCGCAACGGTGTGTACGTAGGAAACTTAAAAACTCGTACATAAACGACACTTTCACATTTTAATCATAAATTACGGGTGTTCAGCACAATTTGTTCATTAATAAATTGTCGAAATATGCATACATACGTACATACATGGGGTTGACTTACTTCCTTCATAATAGCAAATATCGTGTAACGGGGGGGGGGACGTATAGCTTTATTTGAAACCTGAACTACGAGTTACTCATCATCTGGACACGGAAGACCGTCATCCACCAAATTGCTGCTGATCAGGCCCACCGTCGCTTAACTTAACTAATCTCGCAGTAAGCGGTGGTGCAATGTGGCCAAAACGTAGCCCCCCCCCCCCCACCCCCACCTTTCCCCAATAAAAAGTGTATATAATTAAAGTATAATTTAATAAGATTGTAAAATAAAGTAAGGAATAAGCCAAGTACGGAAACTTTTTTTTCTGGGAAAAACATTTATTTTTTTATTTTTTTTTTACTGAAGAATGCATTAAAAAGGTTTGATTGCGTAGGTGTTGCTCTTCTGATTTTGAGTCTAGCCCAGGGGCGGGGAGCCTTTTTAGGACTGCGGGTCACATTGGAATTTCAAAACAGGCCGTTGGGTGGCGGACAAAAGTGATCAAAAGAGTATCTGCTTATAAACCGTCATTTTTAATTCCAAAGAAACATTTGTTGTTGAAGAGTTTTACATTCGAACGTTCGTGATTTCTTAATTAGAATATTTGTCACTCGCGGAAGGAATGGAGAAACAACTTCAAACAATTAAATGACGATAAACGTAGTCATTGCGTTAGTCACGCCCTTGCAAACAAAATAAGTCGCATACTCTGAGCGAATTCGCATTCCAATTCAGAATGGAGAACGCAACCGGACTGTTTTGCCGTTTCTGCCTTGAAGTTTGTCGCTTCCTTCCTTCCTTCCTTCTGTAATACTCTGTTCTTCACTCACTCGCGCTTTCTAAAAATAAAACGTTGAAAACCCCTCCAGATACGGGTCCTTAGTAATCACGTCGCCACTCCGCTTCCAGCTAAATTAACGAGGTTAATCGACCTTGAGTCTGTTTAGTATATCTGATGGGTGACAGTCTTCCGAGTGCGGATGATGCGCGAACTCGTGATTCGGATTTGAATTGAATTGAATAACCTTTCTTAATAATAAAATAAATACATTGGTTTTACAACTTACAATGACGTAAATAATTGTGAAGCTAGACTATTTTATTTTATTTGGCCCCTAAGCGTTAGGCTTTACTGCGCTCTTATTAATAATAAAAGATAGTTATTGAATAAATAAATAAATATCATTAATAGGTAAAGTATGTATTAATCTTTTGAATTATCATTATCGATATGACAAATTCAAGGTCATTATTGAAGGTATTATACCAATACCATACAAAGAAATCAATATTATACGAGAGAGAGATAAGAACTGAATAATCACCAGTAATGCGTCTTTTTAATCCTAGATTACGCGCGAGGAATTAATAAACAACCGTAATATACATTAATCCTGGATTTTATTAGTATGCCATTATTAATCGGGATTTCAACTTGGTTTTAAACGAATTTCTATTCACAACATTTTTCGTATCGGCATTTAAATCGTTCCATAGTTTCAATTCGATGAAAATGGGTAGTTTTTGAGATGACAATCGAATTTGAGGTATAACTAGGGTGACCAGATTTTTGCGATCCCAATGCGGGACGGATCCATTGGTACACTAATATACTCGTATGATATCTCGATAACACTCCACAGGTCAACCAATACCTTTTAAAAACATTTTGCAGCACTCTATAGCCATTTTACTTTATCTTTCAAAGATATATAACGGACAAATAATTGTACTACCAAAAAGTAATTTTATATAGTTTACTTACCTAATTTATTGAAAAACATTTTATTTAATTGTACTTGGCACTGGAATGTATTTTCTTAAGGAGAGGTATTTCTTTGTTCAGATATTCACAAAATTCAAGGCAACTCATCTCGTAATTACATATCGTTAACAACGCTGCTTTTACCGACTTTTTTCTTCTGTCCAAAAGTTATTCATTATGGAAAATACCATCTCTGTTGGACCATTTCATTTGATCCAGGTAAACTCGGAATTCTATTACCTTGGAAATGTTTTCAAAGGGAATTTTCTGACTCTTGAAATGTGTAAATATTTCTACCCACCTACTGTCAACACCATTATAATTAAAAATTTTAACTGACGAGCGTCGGCCGTCGAGGTCTGTCGTACTGGAGGTTTCAAAAACGTTTTAAAACGTTTATGAGGGGATGCGCGGATTCCAGATCTACGATAATGAATACAAATTACATTTCATTTGTACGAGAATTGCATAAATACAAGAACGCGGGACATTGCATTGTCCCGCATTGGTCACTGGTTTTTGCGGGACAGAAACTCTAAATGCGAGACAGTCCTGCAAAATGCAGGACGTCTGGTCACCCTCGGTATAACATGCTTTGATCTATTTCTGGCCTGATACGAGTGGATTTCTTGATGAGTTACAAAATATCTATTTACCTATTGCGAGTTAATGATTTTGTTCTTACATTTATAAATAAAAATAAAATGTGCCAGTTTGATTACATCATTGAGCTTTAGTAGTTTTAGCTCTTTAAATAATGCACTGGAGGAAATCGGTACTAGATAATAATAACCTTATTGCTCTTTTTTGGATGACAAAAATACCGTTTAATGCGTTGTTAGCGGAGTTTCCCAAACAAGGGTGCAGTATGTTATGTAAGGAAGAACGAGAGTATGATAGTCAATAAAACCTGTTTAGGGACTACATTTCTAAGTTTCAACATTATAGCAACGCTCCTTGAAATCTTTTTCGCGATATAATTTACATGATAATTCCATTGCAAATTCTTATCTAGCATTGCACCAAGAAATTTTGTTACGGTACACTCCTTTACACCAATTTCATCAACATTAAATTCATCAAGTTCATTTCTGTTATTAGTAAATATCCTGAAATTTGTTTTACTGGTATTTAGGAAGAGTTTATTGGTGGTCAACCATTTCATTACACTGCTAAATTCTGAATTAAATATATTCTAAACTGAATTAACATCTTTGCGAGAAAAAAACAAAGTTACATCATCTGCAAACATTATGAAGTTCAGTAATATCAGATGAACGTGAAAGGAGTCCACTTTTTAGGCTTTATTTTCGATTTCCAGTTGATAGAGAAGTTGGTGGTTTTTTCGCTTCTGCGTTCGTTCACGTCCTCATCCGTAACATTATAATTATATTTATTTAAGGTAGTTACTTTAACTTCAGACAAAATTATTTCCGACTTCAATGACAAATGTTGAATTCTTTTCATCTATATATAAAACACCTTGGTTAACTTGGTTTCGCTTCCGCCCGAATTGTTCATTCTGACGAAGGTCAAGCTTGTCACTCCACCTTAGACCGACAGTTTAACGTGGAATTCGAACCACGCCCCAGTAGCAGCCCAGCGTCTTAACCACAAGGCAACCCAGGGTACCCATTTATCTATCAATCAATTTCTTTGTGTGGAATAATGAACAGCTGAGTTTTGCTGCGCGCCGTCTGCCGTCACCGCGTCTCGATCCCAGGTCCGATGGATTCGTAGTCAGCGATGCTAACCAGTACACCACCGAGGCGTATCATATATATGTGTGTGTGTGTGTACTCGTATATATGGTACCCATAAGTTATCTTCATAAATTCAATTCAATTCAATTTCAATGGAATTTGCAAAGGTACCGGTAATTTATAGACACAATTTCGTTACATCGCGACCCAATTCTTTTTGAAAGGATGTTTTTTCTTCACTGTACAGTATGCACGTATAATATGAATAGCTATAGTCCAGCCTGTATACTGTATATGAAAGTGGAAAAAAAAAATATATATACATATATATATATATATATATATATATAGTGAGTGAGTGAGTGATACCAAAAATGTACTGATTTACAATGCATCAATTAAAATCGCAAATTTCTTCATAGATTAGGAAACATTTTTTGCTTCGCAGAAGTGCTCCGTGATGCTTGTCAGTGAATAATGATAATTCATGGCTCGTGCGCTACAGGATTCTTGAAACAACCTGCCAGTCATGCATTCATTCGTATAGCTGGAATAGCTGATTCCTTGACCCCCAAAGACTCTTTTGGGTCTCATTTGAATAATCGTCAATAGTAGTTTTTCTGGTTAATGACACACACACACACATATATATATATATATATATATATATATATATATATATATATATATATATATATTTTTTTTTCTTTTAATTGGGGTTGTTTAAGCTCCTTCGCAACATCTAAGGTCATATGACGGAGGGGACTTACAGCTTTACGTGGGATCCGAACTACGGGTCGCTACATAATCTGGGTGCAGAGGACGGTCTCCCATCCAACTACTACCCAGACCCTAGTATATGTTAAACACAGACCGTGCATGGAACAAGGAACTCTTCTGGGAAAATTAAATCCACTATAGTCCGAATAAGTAATGGTAAATGACAAATACCATAGTTTTTCTTTTTCATGATGTTAGCCCGACGTGGGCAACGGGTCTCTCGCAAAGAGATCCCATAAATATAGCTTCCCTCACCAGCGAGAGACCCGTTGCCCACGTCGGGCTAACATCATGAAAAAGAAAAACTATGGTATTTGTCATTTACCATTACTTATTCGGACTATAGTGGATTTAATTTTCCCAGAAGAGTTCCTTGTTCCATGCACGGTCTGTGTTTAACATATAATTTTCTCAGGGAACCATTCTGAGTTTGTGTATATATATATGTGTGTGTATACATATATGTGCGCGCGCGCGCGCGCGCCTCTGTGGTATAATGGTTAGCATCGCTGACTATGAATCCATCGGCCCCGGGATCGAAACCCGGTGACGGAAGGCGGCGAGCAGCAAAATCCAGTTGTTCATCCTTCCACACAATAAAGTGGTTGGTAGATAAATGGGTACCCTAGGTAGCCTTGTGGTTAAGACGCTGGTGGGGCGTGGTTCGGATTTCACGTTAAACTGTAGGTCTAAGGTGGAGCGAAAAGCTTGACCTTCGTCAGAATTGACCTTCCGCCCGAATTGTTCAGGCGGAAGCAAACCAAAGGTTATATATATATGGACTACAAAGACCTAATGTGCATAGAACAAAGAACTCTTCTGGGATAATTAAGTCCACTATAGTTTGAATAAGTAATAGTAAATGGCAAATAATAAAGTTTTTTCATGATTGAAGCCCAACGTGGACAATATGGAATACACATATCTAATTTGCATATATATATATATATATATATAAAAATATTTATTTATGGTATGTTTATGCGTAGGTTGGTCTTCACGAATTACTTACATACTGGTGGTCGAATTTTTAATACTGTATTAGAAAGCAGTATAAAAAATGAATTTCACAGAAAAAAATAATTGCATTTCAGTTGCTCAAAAATTTTGTGGATGGGTCGCCGTTTCGTTTGAACGCAGCTGTTCTTTTGTGACGTCATGATCTGATGACGTCACCTGGCTGACGTACCGTATTTCGTTTTAAGCTCCCCAAACTGGAGCAATGTTCAGTTTGGAAAAATTGATATTGGTTCTTGTTTAATGCTGATAAATGAGCGTGTTTTTACAACTTTTGTGAACAGATTAAGGTTATAACTTATAAATGACGTAATTTAAAGAGCCCCCCCCCCCCCCCCCCCCACACACAAAAAAACCTTCGGATTTCCAAAATATAATTGTTTTTGTAATTGAAATAGAAAGCGAGTTTTTGATATCGCGATGTATTTTATGTATAACCTTTTGCGTGAATTTATTTTTAGACATGTAGAAACCTTAATCGATATGCGATAAACGTCGTACGCGCCTAACTGTTCCTCCAACGATAACGAGTGTGTTTTAATGAAATGTTTGCATCTTTGCTCGGGATTAAGATTTGAATGGGTTAATAATGTTCATTCGCTGCATGACATAAAGGTCCAGAATTTCTTCCTAAAGACGCCCCCCCATCCATGGAGCCCATCGGCCTTCCGCTCTTCTCTCCTACGCATGCCTGGATGGGCGCAGGCAGACAAGGATAGCGCTCTCTCCGCCACAGTAGATTTTGAGCTGTCGTGTCGCTGAGAAACGCCTCTGTTCCATCGTCGTCGCTTTCGATATTTGTTTGTTTGTTAACGTTTCTGTTTTGTGATAAAGCGCGAAACCTTTGTTAATTTTGGATTAAATTTGTGTCGTATGAATTTATAATTTGGTGTTTAGTATGTGTATTTGGTGGTTTTTTTTTTTTTTTTTTTTTTTTTAATATAGGCCTAGTAGGGCGTACTTCATTGGTGTGGCAGTAGGGCCAAAATCGTTCCAAATGTTTCAAAAGGTTCACCTATAATTCTATTTTATTTGAACTGAATTAGAGTAAATTAAACAAAGTGGCCTATTATTATTATTATTATTATTTATAGAGACAAATTAGTAAATATTGTTTGTGGTATTCAGCCTTGAATTAAAAGTTAGTTTGTTCCTCGATGGAAATCAAGGTTGGTAAATTTGATCACGAAAATCGATTGAATTCATTTGAGAATTGATGCGTTTCGGTTTAAGTTTAAACTCTCCTTGAGGGAACCGCGGGCGCCGCCTTTCAACCACACCAACCACACCAACCACCGCAGTCACATTCGCGAAGAGGAATGTTTAACCGCAAACTCCATCTGATCGACCTTACTACAATCGCCCCCCTCTTTCTTCCGCTGTTTTATGTCGCAGGGGGCAGTTTCTACCATGTAGTCAGGTGAGAGTTTTCCATTTTAAGGGGTAGACGGACATTCCCAAAGATTTTGTTCACTGGAAATGGGTTAGTGCCCTCTCGTATGGGCGGAGGGAACAGCTCGCAGAGCCGGAATTGGCAGAAGTGATTGAGATTGGTTATTTAATACCGTTGTGGTCGTTCGATAGGTCTCGCTTTAACCTCAACGAGCGTGTTTAGGATATAATAAAGATTTAATAGTTATCTCGAGTTTCAATTAATAATTTTTATAAAAAAATTTCTACGTTTTATGCCTTTGGCTTTAGTAGGAGGAGGTTAAGTAAAATTTTTCGAGGTAACGCGTAAAATCCCGATGTAAATAGGGAATGTTTATTCTCATTATTCAATTTAACTGTTCCTTCAAAATTAAATTTTGCGTCTATATTCTCTCTCTGTCTGTCTGTCTGTCTGTTCTAACATCAGATTCATTTCCTACTTCTATTTCCTGAATACATTTTCGCATATAAAATTGGGCCGAGTTGTATTTATTTATTTAAAGTGATTAGGACTGCGCAATACCGAGGAAAAACGTATTTTCCCTTCCTATTTGTAAAACCAGTAAGGGGCGTATGGGGTTCTTATTCTTATTGGGTCTCTGGGAGTGTGTACGTGCTTTGGTCTTCGTTTCCATATTTTTTTATGATGATAAAAAATGAAGAGCAAGACGACGACGACGACGACGACGACGACGACGACGAAGAGAAAATGAGAGTGTCAGAAATGGAATTTCACCTCTCCCAAAATAGGACGCACTACGCTCGTTTGGAGTTGCTTCATTATAGGAAATTGTCGCAAATTGCGGTTTCTTCCGAAGCCAAAGGCAAAGTTTCGCGTGTCTGCGTCTATCGCATAATCGTGGCAATCGGAATTTACTACATCATTACTGCGTGGCATGACTTAATAGTCATGTCTGGTTTCGAATTGTAACTATATGCGACTAAATTTATCGTGTTGTGGTACATACACGAGCTGATGGATTAGGTGTCTGCTAGAGAGCTTGGCATAGCCAGCCACTGCAAGACGGGTGGGGCTGCAGCCCGTATGATAAAGGGGGGGGGGGGGAGGTCAAACCTTCACCGAGTGCTGTCCGCATTATTACACCCTATCAGCTCATAATCTTTAATATATATATATATATATATATTATATATATATATATATATATATAAAATATGCACCTAGGTGGTGTGGTGGTTAGCATCGCTGACTACGAATCCACCACCAGCCACGGGTTCGATAACCGATGGCGGCAGTCGGCGCGCAGCAAACCCAGCTGTTCATCCTTCCAGACCTGGGTAGCCAAGTGGTTAAGACGCTGGGCTGCTGATCGGGAGGTCGAGATCGAGTCCGGGCGAGGACTTTGTAATTTCTGACCACTTGTGATGGGTCGTGATTCGGATTCCACCGTCACAATGAACAGTTTGGGAGGAAGCAAAACAAAGGTTAATATATATGGTGTGTGTATATATATATATATGTGTGTAAATAAAAAATATATATATATATATATATTATTTTTTTTTTTTTATAGAAAAAAAAAAAGGACTTTCGTGGTTAAATTTGAGACGAAAAGAGTGGATTTTTTTATATCCTCGTTCCAGTGTTCCAGAACTCGAAAACCTCTCCCTGTTCAATAAAAAATAAGCCCATTTTGTTGTTTTTAATAATTGTGAACCACTGGAAGTCTAAAATTATTTGGTGTAATATGGAACAAAAGACAAGACCTTGTTGGTTGTATCTTAAAAAAAAGTTAATGCTTCGAAACCGCTTCAAATGAAGTATTTCTGGTCCACTGTCCAAGATTACGTGAAAACACGTTGTAGGTGTCTCTGCATCATCGCCACATTGGCCGAATAAAGCTGTCGCTCTTTGCATTGGTTGAATATCGGTCTAAAATATACTGAATGTCGTTGGTTTAAACTTACAATTACGAAATTAAAAAAAAAAAAAAAAAAAAATCCAAAACTCGCAAACGAAGTTTTGGGAAAGCTTTCAAAGATTTTTCGGCGAATTTATTTCCGCAACTTTGCGTAACATTTTGTAATTTATTTGGATCACCCGAAGATCCCTCACCCCAGCCTTTTTTAGTTAGCTTTATAAGGCTAACTAACGAAAATATCACGACCTAACCTAACCAATCATTAGGTCAACCTTGACGATTGGTTAGGTTAGGTCGTGATATTTTCGTTAGTTAGCCTTATAAAGCTCGCTAAAAAAGGCTGGGGTGACGGATCTTCGGGTGATAAATTTATTTGAATTAAGGAATGTTGTCTGTTTGATGAAGACTCGAGTGATTCATAACGTAGATGGAGGAAGTGTATTTGCGCGCGTGCTAACTGTTAAATCATCGTTTTTCGACCTAGAATAGTTCAACTTAAATCAAAAAATTCGAGGTAAAACCATAATTCGTTCCCAACGCGTATTACATCCATCTTCCATCGCACACGCGTAGTCTCGCGTATCCCCATCTCTGTTGTTGCATAGTGCGTATCACCTTTCACCCTATCACTTATATCTGTGACTAAAATTGTCGAGACGCGTTAAAATGTTTTAGAATTATATGATGTATTAACAGAAATTACTGGTAACATCATTTATGTATGTACTATTTTAAATACTGATAATGAATTTAGTAACAATTGTCAAAATTTGCGTGAACTTTCTAGGGAAAAAATTGTCGTAATTATCATTTGCCGTCTTTGGTTTAATGTTATATTTTTTCATATTTTGCCGTTTCTTGGTAGGAATATTTAAACTACAAAGTGGTACGAAATTCACATCATTACTCAAAACAAAACAAAAAATCTTTATTCAGAAAAGAATATGAGCGAGTTTTACAATATTTTTCAATATTTTTCTGTACAGTTTTGATATTTGATATGGCAATATTATTATATTCACAGTATTCTAATCTGAATATGCCATTGGAAGCATGGAAGCTTTTTAGCAAAATTAATAAAAAAAAATTGTTGCGTAAGAGAAGTGATGGTGGCAAGTAATAGTATCAACAATTAATAATAATAATGATGATAATAATAGAGATAAAAATTTAGATAATTTTAAATAAAATGATCACTCGCGTATATTTAGTAGAAAAATAAATGATGCTTAATAAAAAAAAGGATAAATTATAAAATTAAAAGTGCTTAATGAAATTTGCATATTTTAGATAGTTAATTATAAAATGGGAGCTTAATTACTATGGTGAAAATGGCGGTAGTGAACTTCTAACAGTAGGAGCTAATGAAGTACTTAATAATTTGCGAAATACATTTAGTGATGAAGCCCGCCTGATATTTATGGAAATTGCATTCCATACATCTCATTTGAAAGAGAGTGCATTTCCTGCAGTTTCCATTGTGTAGTTTGGTTTGTGTATAAAATCACTGAGCACGCTAGTCTTATAATGATAGATTTGATAGTGGGGCGGGTGTTTGCTCTTTGAATGAGTAATGTATGTTGATTTTTATCGATAACTTTGAACATATTGAGTTTGTATTCAAAAGCAGTATCTGGGTTTCGCGTAACTTTATCAGCCAAGCTTAAAATGTTCTAGAATGATGCGTAACTTTTGACCAAAGCTGTATATGCCGCAATTAGTTTTCCCTGATGCTTTATTTTGAAGTCTGTGCGAAGAAATAAAAGAAAGAGCCTTACAGATGTACATTTAATGTCATTTAAACCTCTCTCACAGTGACGTGAGTAAAGGCGCAAAAAAAAAAAAGCTAAATAGATTCTAAGGTGTTTTAATTCTTTTGGCCATAGCTGTGGATGCGGCGAAAACGCGGCTTCATTTCTGCAGTTTCGAGTTTTCATCGATGATGACGTTTGAGGCAATTTGGGAGCTATTATATATTTATAAAACTTTGCTCTCTCCATGTCAATCGACTCCTTTCTCGTTTGTCGTGGCTCCTAAGATTCCTTTCCTGGAGTCTTGCAACGTTATAGTTTCAACACCTCCTCGAATAACTGCAAAACACGTCATGCGTGCATTAAAAAAACAAAAAAAAACGAGTATATTGCGTAACTCCCCGAAGCACGCACGCACCCTTATTCGCGCACATGCCCTTCGAGGGATCACATGTTTAATCCATCGAAAATGTTTTCTTCACATTCGTGACAGCCGAAGGCGCCGAACATTTTTTTGACGAGCACTTCGATCGCTTCCCCATCTTTCTGTAGTCGCCTTTTCGCCTTAAGGAAATACTTTGTCAGTGTTTGTTGTCGTTAAAGAATTTGTTTAATTTGTATCAGATGGTGTTTGAATCGAAGTAATCAGAATAGCCTCTCTCAGACTTGCGTAGTGCTTGTTTATATGATTTAATTAATGTATACGCTTGCATGCATGCATTAATAAAGCGTCTAAATGAACGTAGTACCATCACACACACACACACACACACACACACACACACACTTGCTATAAGGAGTGAGGAGTTATATTTAAGATGTAGATAATACATGTAGGTCTTTATAGGCCATATTTGTGTAATCGTGAGGATTAAATACAAGCAGTTTTAAGCTTCGTCCTTATATATATATATATATATATATATATATATATGTGGCGACGGAGGGGGTCATGCAGGTCAGGCTGAGCCCGTTATTTCTCCTGCTAGGGACTTAAAAAAACTAACAATACACAATTCCCCCTTCTCAAGTTGTCAGGCTGAAAATTTCCATCCATCCATCCATCCATCATCTAAACCCCATTTCCCCAGTGAGGGGTGGGGGGAGAGACACGGGAAGATAGGAAAGATGTGTGGGTAAAAATTTTGAGTCGGATATCTTAATAAAACATGTTATAATGACCATGTTAGGATTTATAAATAAGGTTATATAGCTATTTGCATATACAGTGTGACTGTACATAAAGTTAATTATTAATACTGTATTATTATGCATCTTCTCAAATAATAAAGCCTTACAAATCTCATAAAAATGCACAATTCCACGTCTGGTCAGGCAAATAATTTTAAGCCTGACGTCTCTCTGAAACATATGATGTAAATCTTATGATTTATTTATAATGTTATAAAGTAATTTCGATATTCACTATACGTAAAGTTAATTAATATTTTAATTGATTTATTACTTTGTATCCACCGAATAACCAAATTTTTAATGTTCGAAGTCAGGCAAATTGTATTTGCCTGATGACTTGCTGCTGTGCCAAATATATGTTATCTTGAATTACTAAACATTTAAAAGCAATATTTGCATATCATACTGGCAGTTGGGTATTTCTATACATTTTACTTTTGCATAGTACAGTAAATTTTAGGAAATGTAATACACAACATATGGAAAGTGTTCATTTTATAAAATCTGTCACATCTGCGTCGAAACAGAGCTATTGGTATGACGTCACATGGTGATTGTCAACGCATTGCATAAGAGGTGGTACGACATTTTGAATGATGAAATCTCGTGGGATGAAGATAGTTTAAACTAGGCTGAAAACCTTTACGCAAAACTAGATGACTGTTTATTTATGTTTTATATTTGCTGCTTTCAAGAATTATTTAGCAATGCTGAAAAACTATTTGACGTTTTACGGTGCAGGATAGTGGACATGGAATTTGCAAAAAAGAAAATTAATGATTTTATTAGTGTTCTGGAAGGAAAAATCAATGACAAAAGTTATAATGAAATTCTTAAAAAGACACTTGACATAGTAAGTTGTCCGACCATTCCTTCCGCTACTGAGAGACTCAGAGGAAAAGTGACGGACTTTAAAGAAATTTACTTTAGCATTCTGAATACCTCTGGAACAGCCTTGAAGGAACGATTTGAACGCATTCAGGAATTCTCAGTTTTTGAGCTGTTGAATTCATTAATGTTTGCAGTATATAAAGAAAATTTCCCTAAAAACTTAATAGGAGCACTTGAATATAAGTACAGTAATCGATTTGACGTAAAAGCTTTAACGTCAGAATCAAAATACATTTATCAGGACTCCGATTTTTGTCAGTGCAAACATGCAAAAGGAATTTTAAAGCTTTGTCTTGACCTTGGACTTAAACAGCCTTACCTGAAACGATCAAATTAATTCGGCTCCTTTTGACAGTCCCTGTAACCAGTGTGTCTCAACGGAAAGAAGTTTTTCAACGCTTAACAATAAAGACGTACCTACGGAATACTATGTCAGAGGAAAGGTCTAGTTTAGGAAGAATTGCCGTAGAGAAAGAAATTGTAATATAGCTAGAGAAGAATAAAATGTTGCACAACAAAGTAATTGAAGAATTTGCATTAAAACCAAGAAGATTGGAGTTCATGTATAAATAAATAAGGTAAGGCGATGTTTTATTTCCTAAATTACAGGTACAGTGCTGCCCCGACTCCTGTTCATTATCATGCTAACTGACATAGCCAGTGGAGTTAACAGCAACAGTAGAGTAACATCGTTTGCGGACGATACAAAGATCAGCAGAAAAACCAGCGAGGCAAATGAAGTGGAGGCCTTGCAGAGGGACAAACAAAATATACAAATGGTCAGAAGACAACAATATGACATTTAACACCGAGAAATTTCAGCTCTTGAGATATGGTAGCAATGAGGAAATTGAACAGATTGCATATTATGTTCCAGATAGACAGGAAATTCAGAGAAGCACGAAAGCGGTCGACTTGGGGGTAATAATGATTGATGATGCCAAATTCGAGACACAAAATCAGATAGCAATAAGCAAATCAAAAAGAGTCGCGGGACAGGTACTAAGAACGTTCAAAAGGAGGAATAAGACAGTAATGATTCCCCTGCTGAGAACAGTGATCATACCAAAACTTGAATACTGCTCAGTTTTGACGTCCCATATAAAAAGGAAGACATTAATAAACTAGAAGAAACGCGCGCACATTTCACAGCCAAGATTGATGGCTGCAAAGAACTCAACTACTGAGAAAGACTACGTAAACTAAATCTGTACTCCCTGGAAAGAAGAGAGAGGTATACCATAATCTACATATGGAAAAATGATAAAAAAAGCTGGTACCAAACCTCAAACTAAACCCAATTACCATTCAAACAACGCTGGACAATAGGAAAAGCAGAATGTGTAGTGTTCCCAAATTAAAGGCCTGACAAGGGACCTCCTCAATACTGAGGCAAAATAGCTTGGTTGTCAGGGGGCCAAGACTTTTTAACCAGCTTCCAAAGGACCTCAGAAACGTCACAGGTCAAAGTTGAAGTCTTCAAGAGAAGACTAGATGCCTGACTCAAGACGGAACCAGATGAGCCGGGTGTACCTGGCTATGTGCGGTGGAGAGCGCAAGAGAGCAACTCGCTCCTCCTCCAAGCGAGGCCTAGAGGCGGGGCCACCAGCTTGACCTTCGTGTGAAGAGAGACCAAAGCACGAAACCGCAACGAGGTTCGTGTGTGTGTGTATGCTTGAAAGGTTTGAGCCTGAGTATCCACAAAAGCCTGGCGTCGCCCCTGATACACACACACGCACACACCGTGTTTCAGGTTGACCCCAGAAATATGTAAATTGGCGGATTTTAAAAAGAAACACTTCATATTAGTTACGGAATTATTATGACAAACTTCAAATACAAACTACAAATTCCGCCAATTTCCATATTTCTAGGGTCGACCTGAAACACCATATATATATATATAATATATATATATATATATATAACGTAAAGAACGACGCTTGTATAGAAGAACGTTCCGCGCAAGATGAGGAGGGAGAACGAACAAATGAAAAAGTGAGGTAACCACCCGGGAATCGAACCCGGGATCTCCCGATTGCCGGTCAGATATGATAACCACTACACCAAGGGCCTCACTCAATCAGAAGTCGTAATTCTCCTACATACGCGCAGAAACCAATGCCCTGAGGGGGCACCTCCCGCATGCCGCACATGGTGTAGTGGTTATCATATCTGACCGGCAATCGGAAGATCCCGGGTGGTTACCTCATTTTTTCATTTGTTCGTTCTCCCTCCTCATCTTGCGCGGAACGTTCTTCTATACAAGCGTCGTTCTTTACGTTAATTATACTGTGTTGTTTGCAGTTGAAATATATATACAGGGTGGGCCGTAAGTTTCCATACATAGGAAAAATAATTTTTTTTTTATGGACAACCATTTTTATTTATATAATATGCTCTACATGGTTGCCATTGTTTTGAAAACACATTTCAATACGTGTTCCCCACTGTTGATGAACACGCATTAGCACAGTTGACGTTATGCTTGTGTAGTGAATACTCTTATTTTAGTTTCAAGTTAAATGTTAATTTTACCGTCTTGAATTTCGGAATAGTATAAATTCATTTTAAATTAGTTACCCCATTATAATTCAATTGTGAACCACATTAATACTAATTTTATGTATACTATATTATTTTATTGTATGTAAACATAATTAATTATATATCACAATTGTCAGTTAATTATTTATATTCAAATATTTATTTTAATCTAATGCCATGTCCATTTTACAAATAAATAATAGAAAACCAAAGGTTATATTTTCCACCTTTGGTACTGTCGTAGTTTCGCCTAACGGACTCAATACGGCTAGTGAGATAATCACTGGTTGGCACTTAACTAGCGGCAGTGCTTATGGCTACATCATCCAGGTTAACCTATACCGGATAGATGCGCTACGGTCCCAAGCCGTAGCTTGCCTAGGCCAACGACGACGACGACGTAAACCAACAATTGGTGACCCCGGAGCTGGATTACCCCTTCCACCCGAACGACTAGGATTAGACTGTAATGTCGTTCGTGCCCATCACCCCCTTCACCCGAACGACTAGGACTAGACTGTAATGTCGTTCGTGCCCATCACCCCCTTCACCCGAGCGACTAGGACCAGACTGTAACGTCGCTCGTGCCCTCTGCCCATCACCCCCTTCACCCGAGCGACTAGGACCAGACTGTAATGTCGCTCGTGCCCTCTGCCCCTCACCCCTGCCCGTGCGCTCTGTGCCTGCGCTCGTCTCAACCTCCACTCCTTCGTTGGGAACTTGTCGTCTTGCTTGTACGTCAGCAAGCATAGGAGAAGATGCCTGACGACGCTGGTGCCATCTCCCACTTGAGCGTAAAGCTCCCCGTCTTCTGGCCGGGTGATCCATTTATTTGGTTCCACCAAGTGGAATCACAATTCAACTTGGGAAGGATCACCACTAGCAGGACGAAATACGATCATGTTTTGTCCTCTCTACCAGCGAGCATCATCTCTGAAGTCCGTGACGTCATCGTATCTCCTTCCCGAGTGAGGACCCGTACAACGATCTGAAGTCTGCCATCCTGCGCCGCACCACTGTCTCCGAGCGTGAGAAACTACATCAGTTAATCTCAAAGAGAAGAACTTGGAGACCGTAAGCCCACTCAAATGCTGAGGGCTATGCAGTGCGCTCTAGGCGAACGCGCACAAACCTTCGATAAGGACATCTTTAGACAGTTGTTCTTGCAGAAACTTCCTCCATCAGCTCAGCGTGTCTTGGCCACTATGGATCCTGCTACTCCAGTTGATAAACTAGCAGAAACTGCCGACAAAGTAGTGGAGATTGACACAGCTCCGGTCAACAACGTGAACACACAATCGGAACTGGAGTTGAAAGTGAAAGAGTTAAGTCAACAACTCAACCACGTTTGTTCTCTGCTACAAAATCAACGGCAAAGAAGCCATTCTCGGTCAAGATTTACGAAGAGGTATCGTTCGAGTTCCGGGAAGATCTGCTTCTACCACTCGAAATTTGGAAAGAAGGCTAGGAAGTGCATCTCCCCTTGCAATTTTTCGTCGGAAAACCCCAGCAGCGAGTCCTAATGGCGTCTAGTACTCGCACTGCCAACCTGTTATTCATAAAGGACAGGAACTCTGGTGTCAATTTCTTGGTTGATACCGGAGCGTCAGTCAGTGTATTCCCTCAAAAATCTGGTTATACGCACTCGGAATCTCCGCCTCTATACGCTGCTAACGGTTCACGCATACCCACGTACGGTACTCAGTCGCGTGAACTAAACTTGGGCCTTCACCGATCCTTCAAGTGGATTTTTCATCTGTGCTCAAGTGCGGCATCCCATAATCGGCGCTGACTTCCTCCAGCATTTCAAACTCCTGGTGGATCTTGACAAGCGACGCTTATGCGACCAGGCCACACTGCTTTCTGTTCTTGCCAAACAGGTTGCCCTTCCGGACGCCTCGAACTCTGCACTTTCCCTCGTTCCCCTAATTCCATGTACCAGTGCCTTTTCCAGCGATATCCAGGAATTCTTCAACCAATGCAGATGGGTGATACCATTAAGCACACCATTACCCATCACATTACAACAAAAGGTCCCCTGTGTTTGCAAAACCCAGACGTCTTGCCCGGACAAACTGACAGCTGCCAAATCGGAATTCCAGCTTATGATAGATCTTGGGATAATAAGACCTTCCAAAAGCAGTTGGTCCTCTCCCCTACACCTGGTCCAGAAGAAGTCAGGAGACTGGAGACCATGTGGGGATTACCGGTTTTTGAATTCGACAACCATCCCGGACCGATATCCGGTACCAAATGTCCAAGACTTTACTTCTCTTCTCCACGGCAAATCTATCTTCAGTAAAATAGATCTCGTTAAGGCTTTCCACCACATTCCCGTAGAGCCTTCGGATATTCCCAAGACTGCAGTTTGTACACCATTTGGGTTATTCGAATTTGTGAAGATGCCGTTCGGGCTACGGAATGCTGCGCAAACCTTTCAGAGGTTTATAGATGAGGTCACCAGAGGCTTAGACTTTGTTTATGCCTACATCGATGATTTGCTTGTGGCCAGCTCAACGGAAGAGGAACATAAGGAACATCTTTCACTCCTTTTTCAACGCTTAGAACAATACGGTGTTACTATTAATGCATCTAAGTGTGTGTTTGCACAGCCAACCTTGGAATTTCTTGGTCACACGATTTCGCAGCACGGAATTACCCCCCTTCAGGACAATGTGAAGTGATAAAAATTACCCTATGCCAAGTAATCAGCGTGAGTTACGTCGGTTTCTAGGTTTGGTAAATTAATTACCACAAGTTCATTAAAAACTGTGCTAGTGTTCTTGCTCCTCTACACGCTATGATCACACACAAACGCAAGGTAACGAATTGTTATGGTGTAGCGGATAGTTTACAGGCGTTCGACAATGCCAAAAATGCTATCAATAGTGCATTGTCTCTGTCATTTCCTATCAGTGATGCCCCCCTAACTCTGACGGTCGATGCATCAGATGTTGCGATCGGTGGAGTGTTGGAACAAACCATTAACGGTCAACAAGCACCCATCGCGTTTTACTCGAAAAGCTGCAGCCAGCCCAAACGCGTTATAGTGCTTTCGGACGTGAACTTCTTGCTATTTACTTAAACGTGAAGCATTTTCAACATTTCCTTGAAGGCCGAGAGTTTTGTGTTTTTACCGACCACAAACCTTTGGTCACTGTCTTCAATAAAAACAGCTGTAACCACTCTCCCAGAGTCATCAGGCAACTCGATTATCTCGCAATTTACCACAGATATCCGCCACATCAAAGGTGTCTTGAACACTCCAGCGGATGCACTTTCAAGAATAGAGATTACTTCTGTTACCCTCAGCTCTACACTGTGGAAGCTATTGCACAGGATCAAGATAAGGATACGAACTACAAGAACTGCTCAGAGAAGACTCCACTCACTCACTTTCCCTCAAGAAAATGAGTATGCCAGGATTGTCTGTGCCCCTCTATTGCGACGTATCAACAGCTGCTATTCGCCCTTATGTCCCTCCATGTCACAGAAAAGCAGTCTTCACGGATCTTCATAAGCCCTCCCATCCTGGTATCCGTGCTTCGCAACACTTGGTTACCTCTCGCTTTGTTTGGCCCTCGATGCGGAAGGATGTCAAACATTGGACCAAAACGTGCCTTGCCTGCCAGCGTGCCAAAGTCCAAAGGCACACCAGGTCCCCCTTTGACGCATTTCCGCCCCCCATCCCAGCGATTTGAGGTAATTCATGTAGACATTGTTGGCCCTCTTCCAGTGATTCAAGGCCAACGTTATCTGCTCACCTGTCTCGACCGCTTTTCCAGATGGCCTGAAGCCATCCCACTTCCTGATATCCAAGCGGACACTGTTGCAAGAGCCTTTCTTCATGGATGGGTATCAAGATTTGGATTGCCGACAAAGGTCATCACTGACCAAGGTCGCCAATTTGAGTCTTCGCTTTGGAAGAAGTTTACAGCTTGTTGGGTACAGTACATGCGCATACCTGTGCGTATCATCCGCAAGCTAACGGCCTCGTCGAACGCTTCCATCGCCAGCTGAAGTCATCCCTTATGTGTCACGAAGACTCCCATTGGATGGATAAGCTCCACTCGTGTTGCTTGGTATTCGCTCTGCATTTAAGAGTGATCTGAAGACTACAGCGGCTGAACTAGTCTATGGAACAACACTGCGGCTACCAGGTGGCTACTTCACTGCAGGGGATAAGTCATGCGATCCTACGGAATTCGCTCAAACACTTTCCTCTCACATGCAGTCCCTTCAGCCTGTTCCCCCTCGATTGACTAGCCAACAGAACATCTTTGTTTCCCCAGCCCTCCAATCTTGCACCCACGTTTTCGTTCGTGTACCTGTCCCAAAACGGCCTCTCCAATGTCCATATGACGGACCCTATGAAGTTCTCCGACGTACGCGCAAATCATTTCTCATCCAGCGCGGTTCCAAGGTCGACAGGTTTCTGTCGATCGTCTTAAGCCTGCGTTTTTGGAATCAACCTTAAGTGAGGTACAAGTAGCTACCAAAAAGGTTCAGCGGAAATCTGTGTCGTTCGGAACTCTTGAACTTCCTCTCTGGTGGGGGAGTGTGTAGTGAATACTCTTATTTAGTTTCAAGTTAAATGTTAATTTTACCGTCTTGAATTTCGGAATAGTATAAATTCATTTTAAATTAGTTACCCCATTATAATTCAATTGTGAACCACATTAATACTAATTTTATGTATACTATATTATTTTATTGTATGTAAACATAATTAATTATATATCACAATTGTCAGTTAATTATTTATATTCAAATATTTATTTTAATCTAATGCCATGTCCATTTACAAATAAATAATAGAAAACCAAAGGTTATATTTTCCACCTTTGGTACTGTCGTAGTTTCGCCTAACGGACTCAATACGGCTAGTGAGATAATCACTGGTTGGCACTTAACTAGCGGCAGTGCTTATGGCTACATCATCCAGGTTAACCTATACCGGATAGATGCGCTACGGTCCCAAGCCGTAGCTTGCCTAGGCCAACGACGACGACGACGTAAACCAACACTTGTAATGGCGTTGGTGATACGTTCCTTTAGATGAGTTATGTCTCGTATCTTTTCCTGATACACCATGGCCTTCAAGTGCCCCCAAAGATAGAAATCAAGGGGGGTGAGATCTGGGGATCTGGGAGGCCACTCCACAGGACCACGCCGACCAATCCAAGCATCCGGAAACTGCTGATCCAAATACCGACGCACGTGAAGACCATAATGAGGTGGAGCTCCATCTTGCTGGAAGTAAACTGGGAAGTTACCTTCCTCGTTTAGCAGGGATGGGAAAATCTCTTCTTGCAACATGTTAAGATACCTTTCGGCATTAAGATTTCCACTGACAAAAATTGGTCCAATAATTCTGTCACCCCATATCCCGGCCCACACCATCACTTTACCGGCACCTTGCATCTTCGTCGGACTCAGCCAGTTAGGGTTAGCATTACTCCAATAACGTATGTTTTGCCGATTAACCTCTCCATTGACGTAAAAATTTGCTTCATCAGTAAACAAGATCTTAGTTGAAAGTTTGCATCCTCGGTTCACTTTCGTTAATGCCCATTCACAGAATTCCATCCGTCTATCCGGGTCGTCTTCACTCAAATGCTGTGCCATATGCAATTTGTATGGATGCCATTTGTTTGCTTTCAAAATGCGCCTGATACTCGATCTGCTGACACACTTTCTGCAGACAACCGTCGTGTACTTTTTCTGGGACTCCGTGTAAGCGCTGTAAGTATCGTAGCTGTTGTGTCTTCATCGGTGGCTGTACGTCTTGGACCACTTCGCGGTTGATCTGCAACATTTCCAGTTTTCTGAAACTTGTTAATAAGTTTTGCCACAGTGTCGTGTGTGATGTTCGTTCCATGTTGTCTGTTAAGTTCATTGCAACCATGCGACTGCTTCCCGACCCAGCCATCAGTATGATTTCAATTCGTTGCTCTTTCGTCAAACGCATATTCTTAGGGTATCTGAAACATAAAAACAAACGTTAATTTTTCCTATGTATGGAAACTTACGGCCCACCCTGTATATATATGTATGTATATATATATATATATATATATATATATAATATAAAATGAGGAATAAGAGGACAAAGAGATGGTACATGTTTATTTACAAACGTTTCGGAAATTTTCATTTTCCATCATCAGTGCTAAAATTATAAAAGCAGATACAAAATTAATAAATATAATGAACGGAAACTTATACAATATATTAAATAAACGTGATATTAATGGTGTTTAGGTAATTAAAAATAAAATAAACCTAAAAACTAAACGCCATTAATATGATGTTTATTTAAATATAATGTATAAGTTTCCGTTCTTTATATTTATTAATTTTGTATCTGCTTTTATAATTTTAGCACTGATGATGGAAAATGAAAATTTCTGAAACGTTTGTAAATAAACATGTACCATCTCTTCGTCCTTTTATTCCTCGTTAAGCTATGTTTCCCTAAGAACAAACCCTTCAATCAAGTTATATATATATATATATATATATATATATACACACACACACACAGTGGTGTAGTGCTAAATAAAGAAGTGAGGGAACGCATTTTGAAGTGTTACTCAGATGCGGGGGGCGACAATGCGAGCCCATACAGCTGGGGTCCGGGGGCACTGTAAGCCCCCCGGGAAATCTTTGAAATCTGACCAATTTCAGGGATATTTTGAGGTCCTATGCACTGATATTAGGATATATTCCAAGGTTGAAGATGCAGTATTTCCAGTGTCATTAGATATATGACATCCAGTACGATCAAAAAATAGCTAACAACTGGAATGATTAACTAACAAAAAGTTAACAACTGGTACGCAGTGGTGACTGTTTTCATCAGATCTTATAGGCTAGCATTGCCTCAGTCGAAGCCAAAAGAAATGAAGTAATGATCTTTCTCATATTTCTTCTAGGGGTGGGAATTAAAATTTCATGACGTTAGAGATTTGTAAGTTCGAATTTATTTGAAATAGTGAGGAACGCCGTTTCCGTCTACAAAAAAAGTAAGGACGCCGTTCCACGCGTTCCCCACGCGTTCCCACAGCACTACAACACTGTACGGAGTGTCAGGAAATGATTGCCCCCCCCCTGTAGAGCAAAAACTAGAAGAGAGATAAAAACCGGCGAGACCACTTGAAAGAGCGTTAAAATCTGAATAAAAACCATTATATTCTATTCCTGTGATTTTAATTCTTAACATTTTTTTCCCCACAGAAACCATGACATCATCTCTTTTGAACGATTCAGAGAAAAAGCGAGTTCTTGACCGCATTCGAGCTGTCACATTCGTGAAGCAAAGGAAGCTGGTGCAACTTTCATAACTCGACACGGTGGCTGAGAGATTAAAAAGATCAGAAGACTTTTGTCAAAAGGAATTGGAATAAGAATCCTGAAGATTGTGAAACAGAATTTCGAGGAGGAAGACCGGAGAAATTATCTCAAGAATCGAAAGACATTGTGCTTGCTGCATCACGGCGCCGAAGAAGAGCTGCTCTGAGGTAGCGAAAGAGATACTTATCCGTCGTGGTAAGATAGTCAATCGGCAACTTGTGCATCAATTTCGAGTCGCCAAGGCTTGAGTGCTTGGCATGAAATAGCTAAGCCACGGAAGAGTGATCTTATTTGAAGATCGGCTATGGTTTTGTGATTATCTGAGGAATGGACGGAAGACGATTTCCTTCACTTGGTTTCAGCGATGAATTCTTCGTTTATGTCTCCAGAAAACCAAATTTCAGAATGATCGGGTTTGGGCAACAACTCCTGATGAAGTCCCAGACGACCAGAAGTATCGAGAAATAGTAAAAAATCCAGCATGTGTGGGTGTTTTCATTATGTTCTCTATTCGGAAGCTCATCTGGGTTATCAAACCAAGAGGAACCAGTTGGGATGGGCCTTATTTTCGAAATGTAATTTTAGCCCAACATGTAATTCCGTTTTGAAGACCCCGAGTGTGTTTTGGATGTTGACAGGCAACCTTTCTTCACGACAAAGCCCCCTGTAGAAAGCACTTGCGACTCAACAACTTGCTTAAGGACAATAACTGATTTTTTCGGAAATAATGAATGGCCTGGCAATTCTCCCGATCTTAATGTCTGTGAACATGTCGGATCCATCATGAAGGATCGGGTAGAGTCCTTAATGCTGGAACAACCCATTCAGAATCGGTATTCAACAGAAATTATGACTGCAAAGATCACGAAAGTCCTTGAAGAAATGAGTCATGATACCGATCTCTTTTGAGACACTTCTGGGATCATACCCCCGTCGATTAATGGCCGTCAGAGCTGCAATGGGGCCAACACCCGATATTAAAACAAGTGTTTTTTTATTCAAAATTAAACGCTCTTTCGCGTGGTTTTGTATGTTTTTTTCTATTCCTTTCAGTTTCTCTGTACAGGGGGGATCATTTCCTGACACCCTTTATATATATATATATATATATATAATATATATGCGTAGTTATGTCGTAATTAGTAAATTATTAAAATTTTACTTCCGAATAAAAAAGTCGTTTGCTTTATCGAGCCCTGAATGCTGCGGCTCTTGAAAACAAACTTTGAGTCACGTTTCCTTTGAATAATTAGCGTTAACTTTATAATTACGAGGACTGTACCATTTCCTCGAAAAAATCCCCTCTTTTTAATTGTTACTTTAAACTAACGATAAACCATTTTAGTAACTTTAAGAGCGAAACCCACGTTAGTGATGCGTTGAAACTTTAATGATATTCCGTTACCCTCGGAATCTTTTGTTCCAATTCCCTTTCAGCTGCCGTTCTTTCATTCAACGTCATCAATCGTGATCCGTGAAAAGATAAAATTATTTGTAGCGAGTTAACGGTTCCGGCCTTCGACCCGTTTCTTAGTTCTTCCGCATCTTACGCCACCCGTTAATGCGGCCGACTGCGTTGTAAAACTGCCGACTAATCGGGAAGGAAGAAGGCGCGAGTGCGCTGAATGCCGTTTCGGTGTATTCCCTGTGGCATTGTCCTTCCCGATGTGCCGTATACGAGATCAGTATGAAAGGGCGTTTTCGCGAATTACGATTAAGCTTAAAATGTTTTTGAATTTGGGCGCACCAGCATAATACCTTTTATGCGTACCATATTAGAAATTAGGCCCTGAACGCTATAATTTCGTCCGGAGAAAAACTTCCTCTCGTATAACCGTTTTGGTTCTTCTCGTACGTGATTACCGTATGGACTGACTTCTATAGTCGGTAAGGCTTTTATAAAGGAAAATAATGGTGCCAAAACTAGATCAGATTTCATTGATTTTCTTGGTGTGAAGTGTGGTATTGTTATACTGTATATGAGGCGCTCCGGACCACAAGCTGCCAAACGCCAAAATAAAAAATGTAGAAAAATGCAGTTAAAATTTGTCAAATTGCAAAATGTCATAACTTTTGAACCAATAACGATATTTGATTGAGTTCGACCATACGTACAGGTCCACAATCTGCTCCCTCATTCACTCACGAGATAGGGGAAGGATGGGGAAATAGTATATAGTGGTATAAATAACTAAATTCTGGCCCTACTGGCGCTTGGCAGGTTGTGGTCCGGAGCGACTCCTATTCTTGAAGTTAATGCTGTTAGGGATTAGTAATCATCGCTGTGCAGTGTGTACAGTACAGCAGTTGTTGACTAGAATGTATTATTAGACATAGATTAAAAATACATCTGATAATTACTTAAAGTACTTAGTGATAAAATACCACGTTACTCTACACACACACACACACACACACATATATATATATATATATATATATATATATATATATATATATATATATATATATATATTATTATCGGCCTTCATTCGGTATTTGACATTTATAAACTGGGCACAGCCTAAGGAAAATTCATGGTGAATGAGCTGGCACAAGGTATTCTATTCATTTTCAAATTTTTGCACGTTCTCGTATGCTGATGATATAAACGGAAGCGAAAACTGTGTTCATTCGAACGGGGAATAAACCACCGCCCGTAATCCTTCTCTCCCTTCTGGTTGTGGTGGTGGGAACGTCTTAAAGGAGAAGTGGCCTTTTCCACGCTTCTGTTCGAATTTTCTGTCTGTCTGTCTGTCTGTCTGTCTGTCTGTCTGTCTACATGATGGATTTACTTTATCAGTTTTAGATTTCGCGAAAAAGGCGTTTTTTGTTTATTTGAAAAGTGTTACCTTAAAAGCAAAATCCTTGACGGTTTCTGATTATTCATTTCAATTGTTTTAATGCATTTGTTTTGTAAAAATGTCTTCCTGATGTTTAGTTCATTAAGATAGGATTTGTGTGTGTGTGTGTGTGTGTGTGTGTGTGTGTGTGTAAAATTCTTTGCATACGAAAACATATTTAAAGGAAGGACTCTGTTTTACCCCTAAAAAGAAAAGTAAAAGTTATCCTTAAGGATAACTTTAACTTTTACTTTTTAAATTAAGATAAATTGAGATGAAATTAGTCCTGACACGCATTTCAATTCCATTCGTCAACTGATCAAGCGTGATTCGTTGTTTTTTTACGATTAAGCTCGTAAGACAAACGTGTGCTTCCGCGATGTAGCGGTATTGTAGGGCCTCCTCCACTAATGGAGCGTCGTGCCGTGACCACTTAACTTCCACTAATTTTTATCGATGGGATCTGAAGATGTTTGAAGGCAATTTATGCCATTAAATTGCCGAGGGGGTCACGAAGGGAAAGGATTAAATTGCCAAGTCGCGAGAGGCGAGGATCGAGTGGGTTCAATAACCTTGAACTTGAAGGAAAGGGAGAGAGAAAGTCCTTTCGAACGGACCGCCGCTCCACAAACATGCTTCCGCACGCCCATTTTAGACTTCGAACGGGTGTTATGACGTCACTGTAACTTCGTTTCCTAGTTTGTCATAAAACATTTTTTAGTGACAGTAACACCCGTCAACTTGCAGACATGGTGGGGAAAGATGTGGTGGTAGACGTTAAGTACCTCGTAGATGTATACGAAATTATGAATGTTCACACTGTATTTTAATAACAACATATATATATACAGGGTGGGCCGAAAGTCTGGATCCATAGGAAAATATTTATTTTTATACATAAATTACAACAAATGGTAAATACTTAAAATGAATATCAACTTTAACTCGTAAATGCGTATCCGTGATACTGTACAGTAGTTCGTACTTCAGTATAAATACTCAAATACTTTTTTTATTTCAGCCCAGAAATGGCTTCGAATCTAACAGAAGACCGGGTAGAACTTGTGCTCATGTACGCAAGACAGGGCGCTACACACAGAGAAGTTGCTACCGAATTCAATAGAAATCATCCTGATAAGCATCCAGTAACACATGCGACTGTTGGCAAGTTGTTTAAACGTTTCAAAGAAACAGGAAGTGTACATGATCGACGGCGTTCTGGTCGTCCAAAAACTGCAACTGATGAAAACACCTCTGCAATGGTATGTGAAACTTTAACGAATAGTCCAGTAAAGTCAACAAGAAGATTATCAAATGAAACACGCATCTCGAGAACGTCAATTCGAAGAATTATTAAAAATCATAAATTCCATCCCTAAGTGTCTCGATGTCAGAGGCCGTCAATTTGAGCATTTGTTATAATTTGTTGTTTATACTGGAGTACGAACCACTGTACAGTATCACGGATACGCATTTACGAGTTAAAGTTGATATTCATTTTAAGTACTTACCATTTGTTGTAATTTATGTATTAAAATAAATATTTTCCTATGGATCCAGACTTTCGGCCCACCCTGTATATATATATATATATATATATATATACAGGGTGTCCCGTAAGTCTGGACATAGGGAAAAAATAAAAATTACAAAATAGTCCAAAAATTTATTACATAATCTGTTCAAAGTGTCCGCCGTTGTGTCGCACACATAGTTTGAAGACGCAATCTCCACTGCGACAGCACTTTCTGAATCACAGTCGCAGAAATTTCTTGACACGCCTCCACAATGCGTGCTTTAAGTGGAAAATGTTCTGAAGTTTGACCTCGTACACTTTGGCTTTCAAGTGGCCCCACAAATAAAAATCATAAAAAAATAATAAAAATAATAATATAATAAAAAATAATAATAACATAATAAAAAAAATATATTATAAATCCCTATGGGTCCAGACTTACGGGACACCCTGTATATATATATATCGTTCTAAATATTTCCATTTTTCGATCCCCTATATATATATATATATATATATATATACAGGGTGGGCGGAAAGTAGCTCCCTATTTTGGATTGGTAAAAAATACGTATATTATCCATTTATTTCAGAAGAAATAATATGAAAAAGGTAGGCATACATGGTAGGTTTTCTCTAAAATTCAATGTGGGCTCCAACTCTTTCCACCAGCTTCTGGAGCCGCCCAGGAATGGCGTCCACTGATTTTAGCAGGAACTCCGGCGGGATGGAGGACATGACTTCCCGAATTCGGTCCTCCAGTTCTTCCAATGTCCTCGGTTTGGTGCGGTAGACTTCTTCCTTTACCCACCCCCAAAGAAAGAAGTCGCACGGTGTCAAGTCGGGGCTCCTGGCTGGCCATTGATGTGGACCACGACGACCCATCCAACGCCCAGGGAAGTGGGCATCCAGCCACTCACGGACAACAAGAGCGAAGTGCGGAGGGCGCCATCTTGCATAAATATCAGATCGTCGATGTTCTCCCATGTGCTGACAACCGGCCAGACCTCGTTTCGCAACATAGCAAGGTACCGCTCAGCATTCATGGTGTTGCGCAGAAGGAACGGGCCCACAACCTGATCTGAGGTCATACCACACCACACCGTTACACTGAACCGATTCTGCCGTTTTTCAGCGGTAACCATGGGATCCTCTCCTGCCCAGTAGTGGCAATTGTGGCGGTTGACAAAGCCTCCGACGTGGAACACCGCCTCGTCGCTCCAGAGGATGTGCGGAAGAGATGGGGCCAGTCTTCATGCCAAGCCAGCATGATTTCCCCGAACTCCATGCGAATGTCGCAGTCCTCGTCCGAGAGAGATTGCAGTAATGCGGCTTCCACGCACGCCAGTTCAGCTCCTTCTTCAGCACAGTTCGCACTGAGTAGCGGGAGAGTCCACTTTCCCGAGCTGCCTGGCGAGTTGACTTTCGTGGACTCCGTGCGAACATTTCCTGAACTGCCTGCACCGTCTCCTGGGCCCTGGATGTCGAAGGGCGACCACATCTTCGAACATCTGCCACAGACCCCGTGGTCATGAGCTTCGAGTGGCAGTTCTTGATTGTTTTCGGGTCCACTTGGGCACGTGGTCCGTGAATGGCCCGCCACCATCTTTGAACTCGAACGACAGATTGCCAAACTTCGTACCGTGCCGCCAACTGGGCACGCTCCTGCAGTGTTAACGCTCAGCCATGTTACCCTTCAATCTGAAATGAAAAAAAAAATGAACGTTACAATTGTACCACTTTAGAGAACACAAAGAGAACACTTTAGAGAAAAAAGATTACCGTTACAATTGTACCACTTTAGAGAACACACCATAAATATAACAATACAATCACAATTTATACATAATTTATATGTAATTTAAATTAGGGAGCTACTTTCCGCCCACCCTGTATATATATATATATATATATATATATATATATATCGTTCTAAATATTTCCATTTTTCGATACCCGCCCCACCTCACCCTCTCCCTAGTATGTTGGTTTATTCATCACTTGTTCTCTATAACGGAGCAGTGAGACGTGTCAGACATCCCTTATCTTAATTGAGCCCCATTTACGGAAGCCCTTTTTTGACAGCTGCACCACCGAAATTATCCATATAGTGTGGAGATTTATTGAAAAATTCAAACGTCGTTCCTTTCGTTCTTTATTTTTAACGAAGTTTAATTTCTTCTTTTCTTCTACGTCCATTTTTTGATTTGTTAAAAGTGGAAAAGAAAGAGTTTGGCAACATTTCGTTTTTACACTTCAGTATCTCATAAAAATATCGTGTTCATCTTGAAATTCTAGATTTGTCACACCTCCGCTGCTCACCAATAAAAGCGCTCTTAACCAAGTACGGCAGACGGAGGATTTGTACGACATTTCATGCGTATATTATAGTTTTAGAGAGGGTTTCAAGCTGTAATTTTGAATCAGCTTTCAGGGCGTTTAAAAGGAATGAGAAATTTGTATTTAAACTTTAGTAACTGATTTTATTATTATTATTATTATTAATTATAAATGTCGGACCTACTATTGATATGCTGTAACTAGCAATTTTACTGCGAAATATCTCCTTCATACCAAAATTTATGAACTCTCAAGAAAATTATTTTTGTAGTAAAAAATAAGTAAATGAAATGCTTGATGTAAATATCTCGGGTTTTTAAACTCGGAAGGAGCCTCGAGTTGAAAGTAGCCCAAAATTTGACTAAATTGATGTTTTTAAATGAAAATACTCTAATTTGTACTTGTAATACATTAATATAACGAAAATGGAAATGTAACTGCGAGTTTGAGTATTCACTGGAAGTTATGTAAAATATCTTTAGAGGAGAAATGATAGTTGATATTTTTCGTCCCTAGTCACTATACTTGAGGCTGAGTTCACTTTTCAGTCTTTTGTAATTTCTGGAAAACGTTAATTCTTTATTTAGTGTTTTCGAAAAAACAATGGAGGTCTAACATGATTTTTAAGCATTGTGTAATAATAGTTATTCTCAATTTTCCCCATCTAAAATGATTCGTTCACTGTTCGTGTCACTAATTACCAACAACCAAATTTAAATTAAAAAAACAAAATTTGCTATTGCATGACTCGTATCAGCTGATGACATCGTGAGTGGCTGACACCTTCGTTAAATCAATACTGGAGGAGACTTCATTGCCCCCCCCCCCCCCCGCCTCTCTCTCTCTCTCTCTCCTCTCTCTCTCTCTCCTCTCTCTCTCTCTCCTCTCCTCTCTCTCTCTCTCTCTCTCTCTCTCTCTCTCTCTCTCTCTCTCTCTCTCCTCTTCTCTCTCTCTCCTAACGCGTAATGGCCTGATCAGCCCCCTGCGACCGTTCTTTGATGACCAATTGATGGTGCTTGGCTGTATTGCTCTTAGATGAGAGAGCTTTACTGCCCAGCTGGCTGCCAGGCCAGCGTAAACTCTCGGGCGTAGCCTCTGGGTCTGGTGGGATATCCCTCGAACACTGGATTCTAAGAGTCTGGCCGCTTGTAAGTGACTAGTAAGACTTAGTAAGGGGCTGCATCTCGCTGTCGCTCCTGGCGGGAAATCCGTGACGCCTGCGTCGCGAGTGTTTAACGCCACTTGCAAATAGGGGGATGCGTCTACGCGCGGGAAGAATTCACCCCCCCCCCCTTTTTTTATGTACTGGTCAGAACGTTTTTGATAGTTTTCATTCCTAGAACGCTTTATCTTATTCAGAGTTCGAAAAAAAAAAAAGTTACAATGACTGGACCGCAGAAACTGAAGGCTGAATGTGCGAGGTGTGAAGTAAACCAGTGGGTGACGAACTTCAAAGAAGCCTGCTTCGAGAAGATCAACCACTCCAGCATGTGCCGCTTTTGCGAACTAATGCGGTTTTACGAGAAGCTAGAGGAGAGGGTCCGGCGGCTCGAGTCGTCCAGACCGGCTGTTGGAGGTGCGGCGGTCACTGACGCGGCTGCGCCCTCCACCCCGGAGCTCATTGATGGGATAGCTGCTATGGAAAGGCGGTCCAGCGATGGACTGGACAGGGCTCGGGACCGCGAAGAAAGGGTAGAGGTGCAACCGGGGGCCAGGGTACAAAATCAGTGTCAGGAATCCCAGCGACCCACGTGGAATGCACGGAACCGTGGCTCAAGGTGGAGGGCGTAAAGAAGGGGCCGATAAAGAAAAGGTTTTGAAGGAGCCGATAAAGAGAAAGGGTGGGAAGGGGCCTACTGATGGCCCAAAGAAACCGAAGGATGTAGCTGCCGGTCGGGGTGGGTCGGGTGGTGTAACTGCGTGTATGGGTGGCGACGGGTTTCGAAAAGTCTCGGGCAAGAAGGCTGCGAAGCCGAAGCCTGAAACCCCAGTTGCCCCTGTCAGGACCTCCAACCGCTTTAGTCTCCTGTGTTCAAAGGAGGAAGACACCGTTTTGATTGGGGACTCGCAGATCAGGGGCCAGGAGGAGTACTTTGCTTCTGCAAACTGGGACGGGAGGAAGGTAAGGTGCTTACCTGGGCGGGGAACGGCGCACTTAAGGAAGGAGGTAGAGAAGCTGCGCTTGGCTAGTCGGAGGACTGCGATCGTTGTCCACGCTGGTGGCAACGACCTGTTCCTCAAAGGCGGTAGGGTAGGTCTTACAGAAGGGATCATCACCGAGATCAATTCTCTTGCGGATGATCTAAAACTGAAGACAGACGGGGGAATGTTGATGGGTATTTTACTGCGGATGAATGCCAGTGACCACGCGCTCAGTAAGGTCATTAGCATCAACGAGAGGGTGCAAGACTTGTGCGTCCCGCTGGGCTTAAGGTTTATTGACCCCTTCGGCTCATTTTCGGGTAGGTTGGACCTTTATCAGAGGGATGGTGTCCACCTCAATGATACAGGTGCACCGGATATGATATTTGGCCGGATATTGCAAAATATCCGGTATCCGGCAGGATATGCCGGATAGAGGCCAAGACATTAGAAAATTAACACCTGTATGAAAATCTGCCACAATATGATAACACATTACAAATAATATTTTATATAAAAAAAAATGGAAAGCCCTCCAGGTCCCACCCCTAAACCAGTCCAGCAACACTTTTTATATTAAATCAACACAATACTGATGACAAGAATAAGTAAAACATCTGTCCATCCTTAACGATTACAGTTCTATTAATATAATCAGAGCTTTTTATAAAAACGTCTAGGGGTTAAATTTTTTAAAAAGAGTAAAATATTGCTAGACCCCTGCACTTGCTTTCCATTCTTTTTTTTCTTTCTTTTTTCCTTTTTTTTTTCCTTTTTTCCTTTTTTCCTTTTTTTCCTTTTTTCCTTTTCCTTTTTTTCCTTTTTTTTCCTTTTTTTGAAAACAATACAAAACATTACAAGCTTGACAAATGTAAAACAATATATTGAATACAATATAAAATGCCTGGAATGAAATCAATGAATGGAGGGCAGCATTGTGTAGGTCAGATGCCGCCATTCAGCCTGGAGGTCTTCAGAATAAAAAAAACTCAACAACAGTGATTTAGAACTTTTTTCTGTTGTGGTGTAGAAACAAGAGCGTTTCTCCTCTTTTAGGCAATATTCGGGATCGCCTTGCTTCATAGATGTTTCCATATTCAGAAAACATTCTCTCTGAAAATACAGAAGATGCGGCTGTGTGCAGAGAAGCTTTGAAACAATAGTTTTGAAGGAGAGGAAATCGGTCCTCCTGCTTCCAAATTTGAACTGGACAGCGTTTCCTAACTACAAGAGGTTCAGATGCATATCGGTCTAACTGTCCTGCAATCAGTAGAACAGGAGCAGTTTTTTTTTTAACCTTTCTTCTCTTGTAACTTACTTCCCCAGATTGCTCTCCTTTTGTGATCTCCATAAAACACGCTTCAAGAATGTCCTCTTCGTCTTTCCTCTTTCGCATAGGAGAACTGGAATTTGAGCTTCTTTCGCTTCCACTTTCATTACCTTCTTTCATTTTCATTAGAATCATTACCACCTTCGTCATTTTCAATACCTATGACTTCTTCAATCAGCCGGGATTTAGCCTGCTCTTTTTGATCTTGTTGAAAGAACGATAACTTATGCCGCGGATCTATTGCAGTCGCAGTCACATAAGCCCTGTTTTTCATTATGTTCAAAGACTTCTCATCATTACTCTCCGACAAGAAACGCGCTCGAAGAGAAGTCAGGAGTTCTCTCTTTGTCGTTTGAACACCTTGGTCAGCATGGCCAATCTTAAAGAAATCTTTGTAAAATACAAATGCTTGGGATTACGGAAGACAGTTCATTTTTCCGAATTCATTTCTTGAGTTAGTTGGAAGAATGGTTTTAATATTTTAAGGAGATTTCGTATCAGTGTCCACTCGAAGGATGCGATGGTAGGTAATTCACTACGATCAGCCAAATACAGTTGCATTGGAATTTTTAATTTATATAATCTTTCCAGCATCAAATATGCACTGTTCCAACGTGTTGGGACATCTTGAACCAATCGGAGAGGCTCAAGATTTTGCTGCACTTGAATGTTTGAAATTGTTACAGGCCTAAGGAGAATGATTAAAGTGAGTTGCAAGGCAGCGACTTCTTGCAAGGATATCAATTACACTCCTCTGAACCATAATTGAGTCACTAATAACCAGTTGGAGTAAATGAATGCTGCAGTGTATTGAAGGTATTTCAGCCAGGTCACTACCAAGAGCCATATTACTAGCTCCATCCCTCACCAATAAATTCCTCTTATTTGCATCAGGATACCAACTATCCCACATAGAGCGAAACTTTCCAGATATATTCTTGCCAGTATGCGACCCTGAGAAATGAGAGGCATGTAGCACAGCATCGTATCTTTCAAAATCTTTATCTATCCAGTGACCCGATAATGATATAAAACTTTCTTGAGGTTGTGCATGTCCATATAACTGAAGAAAAGCTGACATGCTTTACTTCTTCCAGCTTCTGAGCAATTTTAGACTTGAACTCATTATAAAGACAAGGAATTATAGTATCAGAGAAGTACCTTCTGCTCGGTAAGAGATATCTGGGTTGGAGGTAGGCCATTAGATCAATAAAACCATCATCTTCAACTAAAGTAAATGGCTGGTTGTCCAAAGCCATCATCATGCCAATTTTACGGTGAATCATCACAGACCTGGAGTCATTGATGTCCCATATTTTTTTTTAGATGAAAAGCTTTCCTTTATTGAGATCTGTTTACTCATTTGGTCCATTTTCTTTTCTTTCAGAGTACTACCAGTAGAAGTTGATTGTCTAGCCCGTATTCTATCTATGCCTATTTCCTTTGATTCAGTCGCAGCTATTCTTTTTTTGTCATTTTCGTTTTTGGCTTCAGCATACTCTTTTGGGTGATTAATCTTCAAATGATTATGAAGAGGTGTTGTGCTAAAAGACTTTTGGCCACCTTTCTCCGTCCCACGTTTGATAATCTTTTGGCAAATATTACACTTTGCAGTGATATCTCTAGGATCATTTATTGTATACAGTAACCACACAAAACTTGTCATGATTAATACTAGTGATGGGACGATACCAAAATTTTTAACGATTCCGATTACGATTCCGATTCTCAATATTTTTAAATATAATTCTATACTTGTTTTTCTGGAAATTGTCATATTTTACTCTGGTAAGATTAACTATTTACATTATGAGTATGGTAATATAAATTATAATAGATTGGTTTAAAAATAAAAATCAACTGTAAGTTGTAACAATTCATTTTAATCTTCTTGATTACACATCATGGATATACATGTTTTAATGTATAGCTACAATACAATAAAAATAAAATTTGTTATCCTCTTTCATTTAAATTTTAAAGTTTACATTGCAAAACTGGTTCAATTAAAAGTTAAAGAATCGTTTTAAGAATCGGAAATCATGGTACAATTCTCTCGATTCCGATTCCGATTCCTGAAAAATGCTCGATTCTTCCGATTCTCGATTCCGATTCCGATTATTCGTCCCATCACTAATTAATACTTAATAGTTTAATACAACACAAGAACCTGAAAGAACCAAACAATTAAACATCTGAATATACTTAAATTATTATTTATCTTTTATTTGGGGGGGCGCTTGCCCCCAATGCAAAACAAAACCTAGCAATATGAGTGTAAAAATAATACGGTACCTAATATATATCCGGCCGGATAGATATGGGCATATCCGGTATCCGGCCGTATATGAAAAAATCATATCCGGTGCACCCCTACTCAATGACAAGGGTAAGGTTGTGCTAGGCTCGCTGCTCGACCGGCACCTATACAGAATGGTGAGGTCGAGCCCGGGGAGAGATGACGGGCCCCCACCGGGGAGAGATGATGAGCCGGTGGCGGACGTACCTTCAACTGAAGGGTGCGTCCAGGTACAGGTGGGTGACCCTCCTTCCCCGTTGGAGGGTGCTCAGGCTCCTGCGGAAGTTGCCCCCTCGTTGGTGAGGGGCTCTTCAACTCCCGACAGCCCTGGCTGTTCGGGAAACGGGTCGTGCTAGGGGGCGGTCAGAATAGGGAAGGCTCCCTCCGTGCAATGCTTTTTAATGCTAGTTCGATTAGGAATAAGTTTTGCGAGCTATGGGCGCTCTTAGCATCAAACTACCAGGATATCGTTGCTATCACCGAGTCATGGATTCATACTGATCGTAGGGACTACGTTGAGGAGTTCGAAATTCCAGGGTATGGAATGTTTCGCAAAGACCGCACCCGTCGGAAGGGGTACTAATATACGTCAGGGACACGTTGAGTCCGATCGACTGCCAGTTCCGGTCGGAACGGGAGCTGCTTGGCGTCGATCTGAACGTGGGAGGGACGAACTAGAGGTTAATCTTGGTGTACAGACCTCCACATCTCCTCCTCGAGGAGGATACAGCCCTGTACAGTGTACCCCGAACTCCGTAGCCTGCTAGGGGATAGGGTGTGTGTAGTTTTAGGAGACCAACTGTCGCGGCATAAAGGCGGAAGACAGGACTGCTGATGCTGAAGGGAGGAGGCTAGTTGACTTTGCTGATGAGAACTTCCTCACTCAGTGGGTCAATGAGCCTACACGAGGCGAAAGCGTTCTAGACTTAGTATTCACGACCGAAGACAACCTCGTCACTGGCCTCACCGTTGACGAATCGTTGGGCGGGAGTGATCACGGTCTGATAAGGTTCCGTGTCTGCGTCCCTCGGGTGAAGCGTAGTAACTCGAGAGGCAGTAAGCTCGATCTCCGGCGAGCGGACTTTGTTAGTCTCCGGGATAGCGTAGGTGAGATGGGGTTAGAGGTTGGCGGCGATGTTGAGGGAGTGTGGAGTGCATTCCGGAACGAGTTTATGATGATGCAGTCCGCTGCCATACCCTCAAAACCGGTCACCTCTGCTACAACGCAGCCTAAATGGTTCAGTCGTGACATCGCTTCGGCTATTCGAAATAGGAAAGTAGCGTATAGGAGGGCGAAGGCCAATCGTTCCCACAAGAACACAAGCATATGTCGTCCTGTGTAGGGAAGTGAAGGCGAAGGTTAGGTTAACGAAACAACGAAGAACTACCGCTGGCAAGCCTCTGCAAGGGGAACCCTAAGGAGTTCTTCAGTGATGTTAATAGTAGAAAGCCCATTAGAAGCGGCGTTCTGCGGACCTCCGACGCGGACATTGCTAATGTGCTTAATGAGTACTCTGCTGGAGTGTTCACCAAGGAGGACACGCGCGTCATCCCCGAGCCAGGCGTCAGGCAAGGTGCTGACCTAGATAGTGTTCGATGTACCCCGACAGTCGTTGCCGATAGAATAGACAAACGGCGCGTTTAAGTCTCCTGGGCCAGACCAGTTTCTCCCCAGTGTTGCGTGAGGTGCGCGACCAGGTGGCTTCCCACCTGACTACAGTCTTCAACAAATCGTTGGAGACGGGCCAGGTGCCTGGTGACTGGAGGGAAGCCAACGTGACCCCTATCTTTAAGAAAGGGGATCACGAAAGTCCAGGGAACTATCGTCCCATTAGTCTCACTTCAGTTGTAGGTAAATTATTAGAGGGGATAATAGCGGATAGGATCGTTGACCTTGGGGATTCCAAACATGGGTTTAGACGGCATAGGTCGTGTCTCATCAACTTGCTCGAGTTTTTCCACGTCATGTTGAGTGAGTACGATAAGAGTAGGGCGATTGATATACTTTATCTCAACTTTGAGAAAGCCTTTGATAAGGTACCTCACCACCGGCTAATAGCCAAAGTGCGCGCGCTGGGAATCGGTGGTGAAGTAGGTAGGTGGATTCAAAACTGGCTGAAAAATAGGAGGCAGAGGGTTGTAATTAAAGGGGTTAGTTCGGGTTGGGCCTCGGTCACTGGTGGGGTTTTTTAGGGTTCCGTTTTGGGGCCACTGTTGTTTATCATTTACATAAATGATATAGACGGTGGCATCTTCAGTCGGATCGCCAAATTCGCTGATGACACCAAGCTTGGGGCCAATGTTGGGACGCCCGAAGCGATGGAGCAACTGCGTGCGGACCTAGGTAGGATAGGAGAGTGGTCCGAAAAATGGCAAATGCCGTTTAACTTGGGTAAATGCAAAGTGATGCACTTTGGCTACGCCAATCCAAAGTCGGACTACTCGATGTTGGGGAGTAAATCGAGGCGACTGATTTGGAAAAGGACTTGGGTGTGCTAATTAGCAGCGACCTTAAGTTTAAGAAACAGTGTGTAGAGGTGGAAAAGAAAGCCCAGAAGCTGTTGGGTTATATCAGGAGGCAATTTCAGTTTCGGAACAAGGAGATTGTGCTCTCTGTACAATTCCCTTGTTCGGCCGCACCTGGAGTATGCTGTGCAGTTCTGGTCGCCCACCCTCAGGAAAGATATTGAGAGGCTGGAGCGAGTGCAGGCGAGGGCCACAAAGTTAATCCCTTCCGTTAGGCATATGGGCTACAATCGACGGTTACGCGCCCTGAATTTGTTTTCGCTAGAAACTCGGAGGCTGCGCGGTCAACTGATCGAGGTTTTCAAGCTCTTACGCGGGTTCAACGATGTCGATTTTAGAAGCATGTTTAGTTTAAATGATAACCCAACTCGCAACAATGGTTGGAAGTTGGATTTGAAACGGTTTAGGATTAGTTTGTGTGGGAATTACTTTACGTATAAGATCTGTGACACGTGGAACAGGTTACCTTCAGAAGTTGTAAACGGGTCCTCTGTGGATCACTTCAAGAAAAGGTTAGACCAAATCTTGCACACTATTTGAAGGTGTAGAAAATTTTCCGTGGCACCCGTTGCCATTGGTACCACCTCGGTATGGGCCGCAAGGCCTTTTGAGGCACTTTTTTCCTATCTATCTATCTATCTATCTATCTCGCTCTCGAAAGTAATTCGGTTCTCGTATGTGACGTAAAGGAATTAAAGATCACTGCTATTTCGAGCCAGAATTTCGGAACTAATCAGGACTGCCGAACACACTGAAATTAGCACGTTTGCTTTAGGAGAAATTAAGTGGTCGAGTTTGTATATCAGTATGTTTGAGCGGAGGATTTTAGTAAGTGGCTCATAGAGTGGTTGTAGAATAAAATATCGCTTCGTGTGTTTTCTCTCGAAGGTTTCTTCTCTAAGTGTTCTGTCACTTACTACAGAATTTTTATTCAAAGTTTTTTGCTTCTATTTCACCGAGTCCATTTTTCTTTGTGCTGAATACCCAGTATATGAAGTACTGTATTTGACGGCTTACAAGACGCTGCGCCGTGAAAGACGCACCTTAATTTTGGAAAGGTAAATTCAAGAAAAATGTTTTTGATGCACTTTATTGTTAATACAATGGATATGTAAAATTCAATAAAAAGAAAACCCAAAAGCCAATAAAGAAAGATAATATGATTATTACTCTTATTATTTGTTATTAATCAACTTCAGATTCATTACTGACATTATCATCATTATCCCCATCCCCATCATCATAATCATCATCATCTTCACTTGTATCACCGTCACTCTCATACAATAAATGATCTTCAGTGCCATCCATTCCATTACTTATACCACATTTTTTAAAGGACTTGACCACAATTTCAGTCTTAACATCATGCCATGACTTCAGCACCCATTCACACACTTGTGCTATTGATGGACGTTTCATCCTTCCTTTCGGCTTCTAAGACGCAGGGCGATTTTTTAAGGGATTTATAAGGAAAAAAGTGCGTTTATAAGCCGACAAATATGGTATATAAGGCCTAGTAGGCGTTTCTTGGCTTATTTTCTTCGAGTGAAATGAGCCTCTTGTCACGTTTGTATCGCGCGGGCTTTATCTACCTCAATATTTCTAGGGGTGATCACTAGAGACTCGGGAAATTTTTGATGGTCCCAGTCAATCGGTTGTTGCAGGAAGCGTCGAGTCCGTAATTTGCACATATAGTTAACTTTCTTATGTGTATAGTCCAGGATGGAGCAAAACACCGGGAATTTTTTAATATTTACTCAAATTAAGTCCATTGAAGTGATGAATACAAAGCAACAGATTAATTGCAATTAAGTGGAAAAGTTTTCACAGTTAAAATGACTTAAAATGGAACGGCTTGGTGATATGAAGTGGGCGTTATTTTTCACTCTTTCTTTTGGTATACGAAGAACAGTTATAGGATATTCATTATAAAAATTAGAGAATGCGGAGTGAAGCACATTCAGTAACATTAATAGGAGTTAACTTACAATCATTTCTTGATGTAATTTCACAAGTAGGCACATTGTAGCTATTTCCGCTAAAAGTAATTTAGAAAAAATATTTATCCGGACGAGGTAGTGTCACTCGAGTTTCACAAAGTTTCACGGGCGGTTGCCCAAGGGGTAGCTTTGGCAGAGGGCTGACGGATTAGCAAGAACAGGGGCCACCTGTGCCAGGGTGACCATGTTCGAATGGCACAGAATCGCAACAACAGATCAAGGCGCCCGAATGGCGATCTCGGCCCGAGGCCCACGGGATTGGCAAGAACCTCGAAAAAGCCTTTGCTCGAGGCTAATTAATTTAACCTTGGTAGGCAGAGATTTTAGAGTTCAAGAACAACCTTTTTGAGCGGTTTTTTCCGTTATATGCCTATAAAATAACAGTTCGCCGAATAGGGTGGGGCGATATAGCAAAATCTGAACTTTTAAACTGGTAAAAACCTACAAGAAAATTAACCAATTGAAGCGCAAGTCGAGTCAGATTTGAGGCAGAACTATGGACCTTTACCCTAGAATTTGACGTTTGAAAAGAACCAGATGGTCGGACAGGAATCTCGAGAAAAATATAAACGGAGAACCCGTCCATAAAAATTAATGAGGAATAGACACTTGGTCGAACGAAGTGACAATTGATGTAAAATATGAGTTTGTTTTCAACTGTAAGGTTTACTATGTCAGCTATAAATTAGGGAGGGAAGATTTATTTGATATGTAGTCCCATGAAATCGGCATCGTTATGACGAACTCATTAGTAATCAAATAAGTACAATCCCCCTGTACATATCCCTTGAAGTTGGGTACCCTTTAAATTAGCGTTTTTTTCATAATAAAAGCAACATCGCATCTCTTATCATAATATTTTATCAAAATAATTTGTTAAAACACTCGGTTTTTGCTGATAATTATATATAATTAGCATTTGATCAATATTCAGAATGTGTTTTCGACCTTAAAATTAGGAAATAAGGCAAATAAAACATGTATGAACATAAAATAACAGTGTATTACATTTGCACGCAATATATTTCTAGTGATCTAAGATAACATGATATAATGGCATTGTTGAAGTCTTTGAAGGTTGCATTTGCCTTTGAGGAAACATTCAAAAGATAAGTAAGATTCACGGCATATGGGGTGGCTGGAAGCTTATTGTGATTTCTCATAAGCCTGAAGATGTCACTGCCTTTGGGTACAGGGAGGGATGTATCACGCGCATACCGGATTTCCAATTACATTCTTTTGTTCCGTTGTTTTGCCATCTGCATCACTTTCCATGTACTCATCAACCTCCCTTGAAGAGGTGAAAGCTCCTCCCATACCCTTGAAAGCGACAAGGTCCTTGTTTCGCCGCTTGTCTACAGCAAGGTTGGCAATCGTCTTGTCTTGTAGTCCCTGCATTTGTAGCTCTTGCTACTTGGCTTTTCACACAATCATTATACCTGGGATTCTGCCATCCTTCCTGATTAGAGAACCATAGGCTCTAAAAGCCCCTGATTACCTCTTCTCTATCAGATCCATGGACTTGAACTTCACCTGTGATGATGAAGCAGCAGCTAACTGTGAGGCACCTCTCCTCGACAGTTCGTTCATAATTTATAAAGCCAATGCTTCTTTCCGCATCTAGATTGTGTATAGGAACATTATCCAGCTTGTCACTTGGTATCTTAGAGAGGGTGTGTGTATGGTGTATCTTCATCATACTCCCCGAATCTGAAGATATCCTCCTCCTGTTTCTGGAAACCATCAGCAAGCGCTGGGACGAGCATGCGTGGTAATTTGATTACTTGTGGCTTGAAAAGGTGACAAATTTCAGATATAACACTGCAGTCGAGACCACCATAACCGAGACCGGAGCACCCGAAACAGAGACCATATGCAATTTTTGCATGTATTCAATATTGTGTAGTGCCTAATTCCTAAGCTCTGTATTTTACATTCATGAATAAAAATTCTGAAGAGGTTATCAAGTGACAATTGCAAAATTTATTCATTTATTCACAAATTCATAGTTTGCGACATTTTTCAGCAGTTAACTGCCTACTTAACCCTTTCTGTCCGAGCAATTCCATATGGCATCATCATCAAAAAGTACGCGTAATTTCCTCAGATTAGCTTCAGTGGTGCCTTATGGTATTTGAATATAACGATTAATTGTATAGCAATATCTGACAGTTTTGGGGACATTGACCCGAGCATTTAGAACCCCAAAAGAGATGCAGAAACTGTATGAAGGGCTACTCTCGTATAAAATGCAGAAAGTGTGATGTACCATTATGTTTAACAGGACAAAAACTGTTTTAATGCATTCCATTCGAAGGTATGGTCTAGCGTTGTGTTTAGCAAAGAACAAATTATTGCTTTTATTTGTTTCATTCAAAGTACTGAAGTTATGTTAGTTTCTCTTATTACTTGATAGCGTAAATGGAATCTCATAATTTCTAGTCTAATTAACTAAAGAAATTTCTAAAAGTTTCGTTTTTTCCATACTTATTTTTAACATTTTTAAGTGTTATTTTTTTTCCTTTAGCTCGAAACAATAATTTGGGACAGAAAGGGTTAAAACAAGATAAGTGTCCGTTGCACTTGAGGAACATCACAGTGATGTATTCGAGACCGGTCTCGAGTCCTACATCACTGTAACACTGCAGATACCTTCGTCATACTTCGTGTTGCTGAACCTCTCAACTGACAAAATCAAAAGCTGGCCGACTGTGGTCAGATCCACATACAGCTGTTGGAATGCGGGTATGAGCTTAGAATAGTTAGTGCTAGCTGAGGTTGTCATGGACAAGAATGGCTCTACATACAAGATGTAGACCAATTAAAGCTGCAACGCAGTACTTTACTTTGAGAAAATGTAGCTGCAGGCAAGCTGATTGGAAACATTCTCATACTTGCGGAGAAAGCTAGAAATATGATCTCGATGATAGAGTGACACAGCAAACGTTAAGAGTCAGTCTATTGAAGCTCTCATCTTTGAGACTGACTGATTTATTGTTTGTAGGTACTATACGAGCGTCAAACTCGGCTGCTTTGTTCCACGGCTTGTGGTCAAAATCATGATTTATCAGGCGGGTCATACAGTCCAGTGCTCGATGCGTTGGTCGTAGTATTGACTAAGAAATTGGAGTAAATCTTGGTCTAGACCAGGGGTGGCCAACCTTTTACATTTCATTCGCCAATTTTTTCACGCATGAGTTCAGATGCGCCATACAAGTCTTGTACCCCCATTCAATTCTTGTATAAAATATGTTAATATAGATATATTTAGCATTTTTACATGATATAATGATTTAATATAAAAACAATGTAAACATTACTTACCTTAATGAGACTTTTGAGTCTGTTTTGATTTCACCAAGCTTTTAATGTTTGGAGTTAAATTAGTTACTGAGAGCAGCAATGCACCACTCTAATCATCCAATGCGCCATAGGTTGACCACCCCTGGTCTAGACTGTGGTCTTACCCAGCGCTTGAGCCATGCTCATGACTAGTTAATTACCTGAAACAGGAATGATTTACCACCACCAAAGTTTTATGTACTGCACTAATGTCCTGAGAAGAAATATTCTATTATATAAATAAGAATAATACTAATGCCATAATGACAAAGCTAATAAAACATCACCTATCAATTTCTACGATATAAATCTATCTAAATCTCTACTTATTGCATCATTACACTAGTCATGTATCGAATGTCAGATTTCAGATATCCGCGGATGCAGATGCCAAACTTTGACGTCCGTGCGGATGTTCATGCATAAATTTGTTAGCTTGATAATATGATAGTTTAAATTCATACTTAATTTATTAATTGACTTTAGAATTTTGGTTAGTTATAAATAATAGAGATTAATTTTTTTTTTTTTTTTTGGACGAGTTTTCGTCACACAACTGTGTGTTACCAGGATGCGGGACGGGGACCGAACTCGTCTTGCATCCCACCACCACTTTCCCTAACCATCACCCTTTGGAAAGTAGTGTGCTTATGACATGTATTGTAGCTTGAACAATTAATTATACAAATACGCAACAGACATTGCCAGTTACATTGAAGGTCAAATGAAGGCTGCACAAGTTTCTGTATTTGAACTGAATGAGAGGAAAATTGTGCTTCAAAAATAGCAATTTAGTAAATAGTACATATCCGCATCCGCAGGCGGATGCGGATGTTGAATTTTATGCGGATGCGACTTGCATCACTATTACACTGTTAGATATTTCCTAATTCTAATCCTCCTTTACATACTAAAAGAAAAATAATATATCTGTATAAAACATAACCGCCTCAAACACAAACCAACTCTCCGAGAAACATTAGTGGTTTCTTATTGTAATAGGCCCATATCTGGGTTCCATTTGCCTCATGGGTTCATAGTATCTTCCAAGTATAATAATTGTATGTACAATACATGAGATAAATATGTATTTGGCAATTAATTTCATGCACATTCATAGGATTAGAACTTGTTTTAAAGTTAAATAAACGTATATGTATTGAAGTACGTGAAAAACTTTTAAATATACCGAAAATGTCGCGAAAACGCTCATAGACGCCAATTTTCAGGGTGTGTACAGGGGGGTTTAATCCTTTAATTCATACAAAAATTGTCATTTTCCTCAATCGAACAACCAATTCCATGTTTTGGGTTGGTGGGGGAGGGCAGACCAAAAATATCTCTTATCATTAGGGACGCAATTTTATGACCATGGTGACATTGTAAACCAAAGACCTTTCTTTATAATCTTATCGTATTTTGGGGAAGTGTTCAGCAGTCTTTTCATCGGTAGCTAAAATATTACAAGCTCACGGGCCATCGACATAAGGGAAAATAGTAAAAAGAATGAATTTGCAGATTGGACCTACAGTCAGTTATGTACCCGAGGCAAAGACCAGCGGTTGTAGTTTACTGGAACATTTTTGTACAGTATTTATATATGCCTTAAATTTGTACATGTTTTGTTTGCTAGCAGATTATCTTTCTTTAATACACGAATGTCAACCTTTTTCATCATGCAATAATCAGGGCTGTGGAGTCGGAGTCGGAAGCAATTTTGGTGGTGCTGGAGTCGGAGTCGGTAAAAATGTACCGACTCCGACTCCGACCCCGACCTCAATATAAATTTTAATAAAATATGTTTTTGTGTGTGATATCACTGGCAGCTATGGTGGTTAAACCACTAAATAATAAACACAATGTTTTCTATTTCAGACACTAATGCCATTAATTCATTTTTTCTTTTCAGATAATATTTTTTATTTTTAATGCTTATTTAATTTCGAGTTCTTTCTAAATTTCATAAGTTTTTAACTTTCAAGTCTAAAACCCCTTTCACAATGGCAAAGACACTTCCAACAAAGTCTGCAGTTTTTTAATATTTTACAATAACCACAGATGGGAAACATTTCGTGTGTCAGTGTATGATAGAAGATGATGATGATGATGAAAAATTATGTGAAGCAAAAATCAGTGGTTTTACTGGCTCTGATAAAAATGCACCAACCAGAGCATCAAATTTGAAAAGACATTTGCAGTGTTTCCATCCCAAAATTTTAGAAGTTGTCATTGAGAAAGATAGTAATAAAAACCTTCTAACTACTTCAAAGTTAACAAAAGATCAGAAATCTACTGAACGACAAGCACCACTTACAAGATTCTTTACTACAGACAAAGTTACCGTAACAATGACCACAGATGATAATGCTTCACGTGGTGGTGATGAAATGCCTCTTGCGTAATTTATCATCATAGCAGATTTAGAATTAATATACCTTCGGAGTCGGATAGACAAAAAATTGAG